>NTPY01000330.1:348624-389593 GCA_002922825.1 Brachionus calyciflorus | reverse complement strand
AGAAATAATTTTTTTTTTCGTTTCTTTAGTTGTTTTGAATAAAATTCAAGAAAAAAAACTTGATTTTCTCTAATTTTTTCACAATGCTGTAGAACTTCTAAAAGGTTGAATTTTTATGAAAATGGACTTTTTTTTTATAGAAATAAGTGAAAAAATATCACAGATACAATACTGGTCTTTCACATGTTTACATGAACATTCATGAACGTTCATTGTGAGAAAACAAAAAATCTTAATATTTTAAAATTTAATAATTATTTAAGATCTTTACATTTAAATTACAGATTCTGTTTTAAATATCGAGCCAGTATTGAATTTTAAATTTAAGTAAATTAGTAAAAAATTATTCAATTTATTAGCAAATTTAAAGGCCAGTTGATCTTCAATTTAAATAAATTATTACTCTGTTTAGATGTTCAATTTTTTCACGCAACATTCTGCATCTAGTCTGTTCCAAAAAACTTAAATCCAATTTTTCAGGTCTTCAAAATTATAAAAACTTTGGAACATTCGCCTAACGCCAAATCAAGAAAAAATATATATCAAATTTTAAATTTAGACGAGATGATCACGAATGTATATATTTTATGCTGCATGGACGGTCCATTCGAAAGCTATTACGGTTTAAAGTTTAAAAAAATGAAAAAAAATTTTTTTTTATTTAATTTTTTATTTGTATAGTATTAAAAAAGATTCTAATGTCGAAAACGTTTCATTTTATCAAATAATGAAATTAAAGAATTCTAACCACGTATAGTTTAGTTTATGGACTCAAATTAATTTGGCTTATTTTTTTTAAATATTTTTTTAAGCCAATTTAGTTTTGTAAAGGGTTATAAGCATCTAATATTATCTGATCAATTTCATCAATATAATTTTGATCTGAGAAATTCACGGCATAAGAACGAGCTTCTTTTAATACATTCAACATTTCTTGTAGCTTATTTAATTTTCTATACGCAATTCCTAAACTAATTAATGATTGAATGTAATGCCTGTTGTTTTTATTATATAGCTGAGAGGTGATTGAGTTACTTTGCATAATATATTCAAGACCTTCCTCTGAATTGCCTAAATCTATGCTCTCATGTCCAAATATTTGCAACGAATTTGAAATATCTGGTTGATTATTATCTTTAAATATTGTTTTTCTAAGTTCAAGAGCATCTTTTATGTAACTAAGACCGTATTTCTTCTCTCTAATTACGCCCATTATTATACCATAATTATGTACTATTTCAGCTTTTAGAAAATTTTTTCTAAAAGAGAAATCTTTAATTTCCTCAACTGTTTCTAATGATCTTTTTACGTATTTTTCTGCATCTTGAATGTTTCCCAAATTGAATAATGTCAGACTCAAATCGTTTAAAGCTTTTGCTATATCAAGTTTATTATTCTTATCTAATAAATTGGTAAAAATATAAGCTTTTGTTCTATAAGATAAAGCTTTATTAAATTTTTTTGTATAGTCATAAAAATCAGCAAGTGCACTATAAACACTAATTTTTACACTATTTGGACTTTTTTCTTGAAAAAAAAACTGCTCAATTTTAAGGGCTTTTGCAAGACAAATTTTTATTTTATCATGTTTTTCTAGGTTTTTAATGAGTATTTTTGCTTTTAGTCGAAACGTCAGCGCTAACACTGGATGTTTGTTTTGATATACTTGACTTTGAATTTTGATTGATTCATCACATGCCGTTAATGCTTCGTCATATTTTCCAACATAAAAGTTAAAAATTGCTTTCTTGTACATAAGCGTAGATTTAATAATTTTTGATTTAGTGTTTATGCATTTATTGTAGCAATTCAAAGCTTCTTCAAAATCTTGCTTTGCTAAATAAGCATCACCTGCCCAAAGATTTAAAAAATCTAAGTCTAGTTCAGCAGAAAAAATATTTATTTGATCTATTATTGAATTTTCAGTTAAGGATTCAAAATCATGTAACCTTCCGCTTTCAATATTGACTAAACTCAATTCTATTTGAGTGTAAGCCGTCAAATAACTTGGTTGTGTATGTAGCCGGTTTGCCATCTCAAAAGCTTCTTTTTTAAATTCATGAGCATTACTCAAAAATCCTAATTTATGATTTATGCATCCCAAACCAACTAGTGAAAAAACTATATCAACATGATCATTGTTATCGAGCAAATCTCTACGCATCTTAAGGCATGTCTCGTGATATAAGAGTGACATTTCATAATTTCCATTATAATCAAATAAAATTGCCAAATTATATAATGCGTTGGCTAGAATCAAATTTTGTTCCTTATAAATTTTTTCAAGTATTTCAACTGCGTCTTTATATGAATTTAGAGCCGCTTTAAAGTCATAAACAGCTATTTTTGAAAAAGAAAAAAGCTCACAAAACAAAAAATTGTTCATTTTGTCAGGTATATCTATTTGTGATTTAACAATTGCATTTAAGTGTCGTATGAAATATGTGTTTTTTTCAAAATAATCATTTTTATAAATCCAATTTGAAAAAATAAAAAACAAGCACTCGGACCTATAGGCAGTGATCAAATAACTTACTAGCCTATTATTGAAATTATTATTCTCGTTTAAATATTTTGTTTCATCTTTAAATGTTTCAAGTTCTTTTTGTTTAATAAAAATTTTCATATCAGATCTAAATAACGAATCAACTCTTATACCAGACCTGTCATTCGAAATTTCTATTAAACCAACTTCAGCTAATAAGTCTAATTGACTCATAATTATCATACTCTCATTTAGCCGCAAAAAATCCTTAAGATAATCAATCGATATGAATTCGTTGTCTAGTATTGAAATTAGCTTTAAAAATTCGATTCGAAAATTATAATCTAACGAATTGTAAATACTTTCATAAAGTTCTTTATTAATAAAATGAATTGCATGATCTTTTATGTCTATTAAAATTTCTTGACTAGTTTTATTTGGATAATCTTTTAAAATAAAATTTAACAATTTTAAAGTATTAAATGGTGAGATTAAGAGTCCATCACCAAGTTCTTTGATTATTTCTTTTAGCTGTTCATTTGTAAAACCTCTTTTAAACAAATCTTTTACCACAAAAAAATTTTTTATTTCAGAAAATTTTAATCCATTGACTTTTAAAAAATTAACTATTTCACCTTGGTTCAAAATTAAAGACTCTTTTATTTTTTTAGTTCGTTTGGTAAGGAATATTTTAAAATTTCTACACCAATTATTTCTTAAAATTAACACTAAAAACTGATTAATTGAAAGTTCTTTATCGCTCAAGTTTTCAATAATAAAAATAGCCTTGTATCTTCTTAACTTATTGAATATTTTGTCATACCAATCATTGACTTGTCTTTCATCATAATCTACTTCAAGAGTATTGGAAATTTTTTTAAGGTCTGAATAAAATGTTTCAATCGATGTAGCATCTAAAATAAAAAAAGAATTCTCCTGACTTAATGCATAATAACGAATTAATTCAGTCTTTCCAATACACGGTGTTCCATAAACAATCACTATATCACTTTTTGCTGATTCTTTATTAAGCTGATCAATTATTGCTGGCCTTTCTATAAAGCAATCATTTAATTTTAAATCCGAAAAAACATATAATGTTTTATCTAAAAGACATTTTTCAGACATGTTTAATTTAGTACGTATATCTTCTAAATCAACCATATTAAAAACGATTTCTTTTAAATCATCAATACTCTTGAAATATTTTCCACTAAATTGAGGTTCTCTATTGGCTTTTAATGAAATTTTACGCTCATTTGAACTTTCACTTACTGTATATGTATCAACTAATAATTTTAAAAATTTTGACATAAAATCATAAGGCTCTAATTTGGAATAAAAGGAGTCAAATAATATATCATCGATTTGATTCCGAGAGAGGAAATCGTTTGAATGATCTAATGGTTTTGTTTTTAGATGCCCTTCGTAAAAAACCTTAAGTTTTTCATCAATAACTGTAAAAACAGTATTTAATTCTTTAAAGGAAGGACGTACTTCTGGTAAAATTTTCGTAGATATTTTGACTAGATTTGCAGTTAAATTAAAAATACCTCGTTTCATTGTACTAGATATATTCCCATAAGTGGTTGCCTGCACCAACACATGATTGGGAATATTTTTTTTTAAGCATGGCCAATCAATAACTTCTCTTATATTATCAGGATTTTTGAATTCTCCGGTTCGGCTATCAAAATATTGAAGCATTTTATCTAATTTATGATGTTCAGCAGTCAAAAACCCGCAAGCAATAAAAAAATCAGTAAATCCAGGATTTTTAACATTTATAACTGTTCCAGAATCTCTTCCATTTAATGTCAATACGTAGCATTTTTTACCACAATGGGAATTACATGTATTCACAAAATTTGGTACTGATAGATATGTTATAATATTAAGATTTTTTTTAGCGAAGTTCGAATTCAAAAGTTCAAGATTCGTGGAAAAATCTTCAACATTCATTTTTACTCCGGGACTTTCAAATGCTACTGCTTGAACATTATTTACTTTTTTTTCGAATTGAAAATGAAAACATTGCATACTTGCAAACCATCCGCCTAAGCTATGGCCTGTAAATGAAAGATTGTATTTTTCTTTTATGACCCATTTGTTATAATTTTTTTCGGCTAGAATAAATGCATGAGAAACAGGCTTTATAAAGTTACCTAAAAAAACAGCCTCAATATCAGTATTAACTACGCTATTCTCTTCGAAAAGAACGCCTAAAAATTCATCAGTTCCTTTACTCGCTAAAACCACCTGTCTTCGTCTTTTATTAATATAAAGAGCGCCTCCATATGAGTCAAGACTAGCATCACTATAGATTTCTTCAATTGACCAATCCTTAAGAATTCTATTTCGATTTTCACATTCAATTGAATCAATTCCTTTAATATTATTAAAGGAAACTTGCTCATTTCTTTTAAACTGTGTAATATAGTAAACATGCTTGGATAAAAGTGCATGTACATAATCAGAAGCATATCTTCGAAATCTAATTAAATTTCTGGCTATCAACTTTTCAATACTGTAAATATTTTTATTTTTTGAATTCCATTTCACATTACGAACATATTCATTTTTTATTAAAAGATTTTCAATTTCTTTAATATCATCTTCTTCCAAAAAAATTCTTTCCAAATTTAAACAACTATAATCATAATCATTAGTGCTAATTTTTTCTTTTATATAATTAATTTTTTGACGATTATCTAAAAATTCCATTAGAAGTATCAATATTTGAAAAAAAAAAACAAACCAAAAATTAATTAAAAATGAATCAAAAAAAATCTTGGTTATATTTATTTAGAAGTATTAAAAGCAAGCCTTGTTCCCATTGGATTTTGAAATTAAAATTTTTTTTTTTCAAAAATTCTTTAAATACTTAAATTTAATGCCAATTTATAAAATTGAATAATAATTTAGATTGTTAGAGTTATTGACTAAAAAGTCTCATAGCCTATGAGACTTTTTAGTCAATAATGAGTCATAGGTTCCGGATTTCAATGTTTTTGGCCTAAAAGCTCAGAGCTTTCTGTTAAGTAGATTTTGATTCAGAAAAAAAGGATTAAATTGGTCACATTTAGTGATCGAGTCAAATTGGTACATTAAAAATCACTAATCTTAATTTTTAATTTTGTTCAAATTTTTCATGAGAGTTATAAAAAATTGAAAGTGTATATGTTAAATTGAATAATGATTCTTAAATATTATTCATCTATGAAAATTTTCAATAAAAATTGTTTCCTCCTGTTTTTTTTTACAAAAAACTTACACCTAAAATAAACCAAACATTTGCATTTAGTTTCTTTATTTGGTTTGAAAGGATGAAGGCATCAAGTTCGCGCTTAGATATCTTGACCATTGATTTTTACATGATTGATCACCTCATAAACAAAAAATCTAAGCGCGACCAAGGGGGCTTGATAATAAGGCCATTTTCTATAAACTGTATCAAAATTTTTACAAAAAAAAATACTATCTTTAAAAATTCCTTAAAATAGTCAACTAAGATATAATATAATGCCTTTCAATTATACAGGATCGAAAAGAATTCTAAATACTTGATATTTTGGCCCTTAATATCAAGTTTTGCTACATTTTTTAAAAATATAAAGCTGCAAAAATCCTGTAAAAATGCAAAATTTGCACGTCGTAGAAAAAGGTTCTATATGCAATCAACATTATTTAATGTAGCAAAATTTTTAAGTTTACATAATAAATTTATCACTTTCAATTCAAAAGTTATAGCAATTTGAAAGAGTTTATTGAAAATTGAAATTTACTTATCAGATCAGAGCCTAATTTTTTTCCGTGAAAATTTCATAAAACCCTGCATAAGCGAGTTAAAAAATTAATTTTTCTCATAGAGTTAGATGTTTTTTACGTATCATAGCTTTTTTTCAGTATCATTGTTCTCTAATTGACAATTAGGTGTGAAAACCGGCAAATTATCTAACGATAGTGAAAAAAAGCAACTCATTATTAGTGATGGGCCCTAACTAAGCTAAGTTAGCTAAGCTAGCTAAAAATAAGCTAACTAATTTTAGTCAGCTAAAAAATAAGCTAACTTAAATTTAGTTAACTAAAAATTAGCCGGCTTAAAATAAGCTAACTAAAAATTAGCCGACTAAATTTTAGTTGATAAAATAAGTTAGCTAAAAAATTTTGGACAGTTATTTTTAAATTTTTTTAAATCATTCAATTTTTTTTGTGAATAATTTTTTCTAAAAAAATTTATTAGTCATAAATTTAAAGAAAAAATTTATGGACCATTACAAATTGAATTTATCGATAAAATTCAAAAAATTCCTTTTCTTAATGTTAAATCAAAATAAAATTTATTCTCAATAAACTTAAAGATAATCCTTTTTTTTAAATTTATTTTTATTAAAATAAATTAAATATCAGAGTTTAAGAGTTTCTGTACTTCGCAGATGTGTTTTTTTTATTTAAACCTTTTTTATTAAGTAAAAAATTTTAGCCAAGCAGGCTTAATTTAAGCTTACTAATTTTTAGCTAACTAAAAATTAGCTAGCTAAAATAAGCTAACTAATTTTTAGTTAGCTAAATATTAGCTGGCTAAAAATTAGCTAGCTTATTTAAAGCCAGCTAATTTTTAGTTAGCTAAAAATAAGCTGGTTAATTTTTAGTCATTTTATTTTAAGTAAGCTTAAAATTACTAAGAAAAACTCCCATCACTACTCATTATGTTGAACCAATAATTTTATTTTAAATAAATTAATGAAAAAAAATTAAAAATAATGCAAATTATGAAAGAATTAAAAACAATTAAACAATTTTGAAATTTTCTGAAGACTTTAAATGTTTTTTTTGACCATTAATTAATAATACCTTTTCTTTACAAATAAAACCAAAATACATTTCTTTGTATTTTCATGAGTTCTTTATCCCTTATCTTACTTAGATGATTTATATTTCAAGTTATTATCATCAAAGACATAAAATCATATTATGGTCACTTTTAATCTAAAAAGCTAAAGGAATATTTGTGCTATATCTAAGTCGGTAGCAGTCACTCTTGAAGCAATAAAAATCCAAATTTTTTGAAATTAAGTTGATTTTAGGATTTCCTAAAAAGAATACACTTTAGTCAAACAGGTTGTTAAAAATTTTAATTTTCTTTTTTTATTTGGTCTTCGAAAATAAATAAAACTAAGGCTCTAGTATAAGTTAAATTTTTTTTAAAAAATTGATATTGCAATTACTGCAAAAGTGTAAAAAAAGCGACTGATTAAAAAAAAATTTATTATTTTCACACTGAATTTATAATTAGATAACACTTTAACTGACAAAAGATATGCAAAAAATTATATGTAGGAGGAGAAATTAAATATTAAAAAGCTATGTTGCCGTTTTTTATAACTAGCATATTAAATAAGTACTTAAGATATTGTTAGATCGATTTGAAGTTATGAAGAATAGAATTCTTATTTATACTTGAAAGTACGTGCTCATAAATTTGCACGAAGGAAGTAGATGTTAGGATAGAAATCTCTGGAATGCATAGTCAGCGACTCGGACATAAAGACGGATACAACCTTTAATGGGATTTCTGTGGCCGTCTTTTGCGGACATCAAGAATAATTTAATTTAAAGAAATAGTAAATATTTTGATAACTTTTCTATTTTGAAACCAAGTCTATTCTTTATTTTTAAACACTTCACTGTTTTAAATTTATTTTGGAAAATTTAAAATTTTTCAAATACAGTGCTGCTTTATTTCCTTGAAACGATCAATACAGTGCTTTTACAAAAAGCGAAGAATGGGTAATATTAGGTAATCATTTTACGTAAGCTTACGTAAAATTTGGTAAAAACGTAAGAAAATGCTTACGACCGAAAAAATTGATTTTTTGATGAAAAATATATTAGAATTAAAAAAAATTATTTTGATGTGATTAATTTGAATGACTTACTATATCTTACCTTTTCTCACTTTTTTTTTACTTTTTTTTCACGCAAACTTACGTAATTTTTGGGAAAATTTGGTAAAAAAAGTAAATTTTTGTAAGTTTAGAAACGAAAGAAACATGGATTTCGGACCTTTTTATTTTAATATATTTTTAAAATTTCTATTTTTTTTAATTGTATGACCAGTCACTTTCATTGTTAATGACTATTTCAATCACCTTAAGTCAATTTAATTATTTACAATTATTAATTTTGAAGCGGAATATTTGCCGAACTAAACCTTAAAATCAAATTAAATCTCTCTAAGAATTTTTTTTTTTATCTAATGAAAAATAAAGATATTTTAAGGAAAAACATTTACTAGCAGACAATGATTAGTGGATCTGATAAGTGTGATTCATCAGTTGATTTACGAGTATGATCTAACTTTTAGCAATGCTAATGGAGATTTAGTATTCAAAACAAAGGACGTTTTAAAGGTTTGTGACTTCCAAATGTTTGAGACTACTGAAAATTTTGCTATTGATGGAGAAGGTTTCGAGTGTTCGAAAAAGATTTTAAAATTTATTACTTTCACTACTTTTTTCGGAGCTAAGACTCTCGAAAAATCAACTTAATTTTTAAAGCTATGCAAAGTAGAATGTGAGAGTTTGGTAAAAACTTAAGCTTGTCAAGGTCACGGCATGCCGATATAGTAAATTCATGTCCATATAGACTGTTTTCAACAACCTACCTTAATATTCCCTTTGAAAAATATTTAGCAATGCTAATGAAGATTTAGTATTTAAAACAAAGGACGTTTTAAAGGTTTGTGACTTCCAAATGTTTAAGACCACTGAAGTTTTTTTCTTGACCGATAATCAAACTAACTTAATTCATTTAAAGAAAGATTAAAGGACTATACACGATTTTTTATTTTCAGAGAGCGATGTTATTGAATTAAAAACGTTTAATACATTAGATAAATTAAGAGAAGAATTATGGAATGTTGAAGGAGCTAAAATAAGAGCGTTTCGACAGCATGACAATAAATTTAATTTACTTTATGCTGGTAACAGGTAAATTGTAGTTTTTTCAAAAGACGGTTTAATTTTTACACCGAATCGTTCGAGAATAGATTTCATAATTTTAGATGGTTATGACGACTGTAGTCATGACCCGTTAAAAAATTTTGATTTTAAAACAGAAAAACAGAAAGGTTACTTAACCAAAAATTATATTATAGAGAGTCTAATAAATTTGATTGTTAAATAAACAGAATTTAAATAAGAAAAGTTGGCATGCAAATAGTAAAGAGGTTACCTTAGCCAATCCGAAGTACGCATTGGAAATTGGCTCATTGAATAGTGAAGTCGATAAATTATCGTTTAGTCACAATGAGACTATCAAGGCGATATAATTATTAAATTCTAATTATTGTTTTTATGATTCGAAATTAAATATTATTAGAATGTATCCAGACTTGTACGACTCATTTATTGATACCAACGTAATAATGCGTAATATTACTTGCAAATTTATGAGCACGTCCTTTCAAGTATAAATAAGAATTCTATTCTTCATAACTTCAAATCGATCAAACAATATCTTTAGTACTTATTTAATAAACTAGTTAAAACAATATATTGTATTTTATATAATCCAGTTACATATTCTCTTTTAAAAATAATTCTATGTTTATTTCTACGAATCGGAAAATATAGTTGATAAATTTTATACTTGGCATTATTACGTTGGTGTCAATAAATGAGTCGTAGGAGTCTTGATACATTCGAATAATATTTAATTTCAAATCATAAAAACCATAATTAGAATTTAATAATTCTATCGCCTTGATAGTCTTTACTATATCCGCATGCCGTGACCTTGACAAGCTAACATTTTTACTATACTCTCACATTCTACTTTGCATAGCTTTACAAATTAAGTTGATTTTTCGAAGTTCTTAGCTCCGAAAAGTAATAAATTTTAAAATCTTTTTCGAACACTCGAAACCTTCTCCATCAATAGCAAAATTTTGTTTTAATAATAGTTCTATTCTACTAAAGTTGTGATTCCTTTTCTTGAAAGGATGATCTACTTTATGTTTAGCATGACAGTCCTCATCGACGTTTGGAATTGGGATATTGGAAATATTATTTAGAATAGGGGTTTCGTAATAAAAAAAGTTTCCTTCTACTCTAATACATCTAATCGGAAGTATAAGAAGAGTCAAAAATACTGTGAAAATATTTACCAAGTTACTAATTTTAAAATTACTTATTTTGCTTCGGTTCTTTTTCTTTTTAATTGTTGCTTCTTTTATACCATTCTGAGATTTTGAATAAATCTCTTTATCAATTTTGTCAACTTTGACGTCACTTCCTCCCGGATAGGTTAGTTCAATTTCAAACTTTATCCCCCGACGATTAAAGTTTTTCTGAACATGCTTTTGAATATCCCTGACAATATCTTTGTCAATCTTCAATATATTTAATACCTTGTATTGAACATTGTACGAGTCTCGTCTGTTTAAATTAGAAAACAGAATGAAACGCAAGGTTAAAATCTTCTTTTTTTACAAACACGAACCTAATACCTGTTCTATCTAGAACTGCCCTAAATATACTTACTCGATCTTGTAAAAAGATTTTATCAAAATCTGTATTGCCAAAAAATTCTTGTACGTGGTTTACTTTTCCAAACGTTCCACTCTCAACAATATCTTATAAGTTGCAAGATCAATTACCTTAGAAGAACTCTTAATTAAAAGTTCTAAATTTTTACCACTCAACTAGGACCTCGTAGGTTCTAACGCAAGATTATTGTTCCCAAAGACCTCGACTAATCCTACCTGCTTAATTTGTTCTATTAACGTTTCTGAATGGAATATCATATCCTCGAGATAGACAATAGCGGAAAGTTTTTTTTCAAGGACATTATCTAACGCTCTACCTAACTTCGCTTTTGCACCTTTATCAGGATTTTATACCATAAGGAAATTAAGACATCTTAGACTTGGGTTAAAACTTGCACCAGTACGCACAAACCAGTCAAAACCAAGAAGACCGTCATTATCTTCATGGTCAATTACCAAGAAATCAAGCTCGCAAACATTACCTTCTATGTCTACTCTAAGACTTTCCGTTTTTCCATCAACTTTTGTCAATTTTAATTTCTGAATCATTTAAGGTAATACCAGTTTTTTTGACGAACCTACTACTTAAAACTGAAGTAGTACATTTACTATCCACAAAAAATATTATCCGGTGTACATTGTATATCCCGAAACATAAAGAAACCTACAGGAATCAAATGTAAAAACATATTCCGATTGCTTTTACTATCTGAATCGCTACTTTTACATTCCTCTACATGTAAAAACATATTCCGATTGTTTTTACTATCTGAATCGCTACTTTTACATTCCTCTACAAGGCTTGCTCTCTTTGTCGTCTTACTATTAATTTTACCATAAGACGGCTTTACGCTGCACGGAGCAATTCTATGGCTAGGTTTCTTGCATTTAAAACATTGTCACCGTTATCATATCCATTTCTGAATCTGGGTAAATTTCCATTCTTCGGAAACCTTTTCTCCGTTTTCTGACGGGCGTAATTTACTACTATCGACGAAGCAAAATAGCTCAATCCTTTGCTATAAACTCTAGCTAACCTAATAGCTTCATTCAGAGTCTCCACATTTTTATTCTCGAGCTCGGCTCTAACTCGCGGCTTAAGAGCCTCCAAAATAACCAAACCAATTCAAATTCTGGCATATTTTCTATTTTATTAACAATAGCTAAAAATTTCATCACGTCTTGCTCTAAATTCGATGAAATTTTAAAATTCTTCAATTCAGACCTCAAGCGCCTTTATCCATCAGAAGGCTTGAGCATGGCTCTTAAATAAGACTTGAATTTTTCCTATGAAATAGCTTCACCATTTTTTCGCAAATTCCTCAATCTTTGCAAAGCCATTCCTCTCAATAATTTTGTTACGCCATCTAACAAATTATCATGGCTAATACCTTGGAACCTAGCCTCAGCTTCTACCAGGTATATCCATTCATCTACCTTATCTCTCTCATTCCCATAGAGTTTAGGTATATCGTCGACTTTTAATAATGCGATCCGAGTTTCTATATGTCCAGATCCATTATTTCCCCTTATAATACCCTCTTTACTCTGTACATCGTCATGTACTACTTGTCCCGAAGACATAGGCCTATTTACTGGGGTACTTTTACTTGCTTCAAAAGCAATTTTGGACTTCTCCAATTCTTCATTTATTTGTAACTCTTTGGTTTGCCTGTACTTTAAATGCTTTGAAGCCAGTCTAGTTGATCTGCTTCCGAGCAACTCTTCATTTCATCAACCACGATTATATGAAACTCGTTCTCAAAGGAACTGTTTTGAGTTTTCACCGTATGTACTAACGTTTGAATGTTGAGTTGTTCCAAATATTCTTTTTAAAAAGGTATCATAAAAACATCATTTTCTTCACTTTTTTTTCTTTTTATCGCTGCTACCAATTGTGACTGGATTATATAAAAGACAATTTATTGTTTTAACTTTTTTATAAATTAAGTACTTTGTTATTGTTGGATCGATCTGAAGTTATAAAGAATAGAATCCCTATTTATACTGTAAAGTACGTGCTCTTAAATGTCAACGTAATCAGTAACTGATATGAAATGCATTGTCAGCATCTCGAAGCTTCTAGCTTCTGAGAAACGTGTCAATCATCTGCTATTTATTACTTATCTTATAGCATCAACAACAGTGCTGATACATGAGTGATATTAGGTAGGTAAAAAGAGAAAAATAAAATAATTTGAAATCACTAGGGTTAGTTTTAAATGTTTAATTAAAATTTGTTTTAATCATTAAAAAAAATATTACCTGGAAAAATTTAAAAAATGTAAATTTTTCAAAATCAAAACTAAAATTCAGCTACAAACTTTTAAATTTTGGTAAAAATGTATTTTTAAAATTTTAAAATTAAACAATTTTGAGTTAAACGTCATTTTAAAATTTAATAAAAGGATTAAATCAAAAAAGCCTCTCGATAGAAAGTTTCTAAATTTAATTCTCTTCAATTTCATATTTTAAATATAAATTCTTAGTAGACCATTCTTTGTAACATAAACGCTGAATTAAAGCTACAGGGTGCTTGACGGACATAAACACAACATAGAGTGACACTCTAGATATATTTTAACCTTTATACCTTTAAGAATTGTCAGTAACGAATAAATCTACTATGTTCCCTTTATGTGTCTTAAGTGTGAGTACATTATGTCTGGAGTGTTACTTAACGTGACTAAATAGGAAAAAATGTGACTTCTAAAAAAAATTTAGAAACGGAACTTAATTTAAATTGTCGATTTTTAAGTAACAAAAAGTATTTAATTTAAACAAAAATGATTACTTAATTGAGGTTTTTGACTAAAAAAATTAGTTTTACTAATAAACTATTCTAAATTTTTCAAATAAAATAAAAGATAATAACGTATTGTCTCGATTTTAAGAACATGTTACTAATTACGAGTACTCGGTATTAGTGACATGTTCTTAATTATCGAACACTGGATTTCAAAACGCTATAAGGACATGTCACTAATAACGAAAATGGGTAAAAAATGAGGTTTTTTTGAAATTTTAGTTTCGCAATTAGAGACATGTCACTAACCTTTAGTGACATGTCATTAACGTTTAGTGACATGTCGTTAATGATCAATGACATGTCAAAAAACTAGGAAAGTGTAAATAAAAAATTTTTATTTTTTTTAAACTTAGAAGATGTGAAATTTGTAATATATGATAGTCATTACTTAAATTATCTTAATCTTTACTTTATATCTGAAACTTCAAGGCTGTTCCGAATGGACAAGTACCTTTTAGTATTTTTTTAATTTCTATTAACCCTTTTTTTAACAATTTGAGAGCATTTTTTTAATGGTTATTTCTTTTTTAGTGTATATTCTTAACTTCGATTTAGATATTTATAAAATAAAATACAACAAGTCGTAATTTTCTATTTTAAACAGTATATTATTTTTTTAAGTAAAGATTAAGACAATTTAAGTAATGACTATTATATATTACAAATTTCATATCTTCTAAGTTTAAAAAAAATAAAAATTTTTTATTTACACTACTTTCCTAGTTTTTTGACATGTCATTGATCATTAACGACATGTCACTAAACGTTAATGACATGTCACTAAAGGTTAGTGACATGTCTCTAATTGCGAAACTAAAATTTCAAAAAAACCTCATTTTTTACCCATTTTCGTTATTAGTGACATGTCCTTATAGCGTTTTGAAATCCAGTGTTCGATAATTATGAACATGTCACTATAATTATAGTGACATGTTCTTAAAATCGAGACAATACGTTATGTTTTTAAGTCTTTCACGAATAATTTGAATATGTTGGGATATCAAGAAGTAATTTTAAATTATCTAAACCTTTTTGTGTTGAAAAATATAATAGAGATTGCATCATACATCAAGATAATGATAGTTAGCATATGTCAGAATTATGCTCTCAAACACTTAAGAATCTGAAACTTTATTCAGTAAAAATTTTAAAAAAAATTTAAGATTAATGCCCCTGCGAATTCGCCAGATCTAAATACTATAGAAATGATTAGGTCAAGCTAAATAACAAACCTAAATATAAAAGTGTGTCGAAATATCAATGACGCTGTTCAAAGAATAAAAGAATTTTGCGAAACCGAATTAACTCAAGAAAAATTAAGATTTTATATTGAAAAATTAAGAAAAGTAATTTATTAAAGTTAAAACAATAGCAATAAAAATGTATTCATTCAATATTAATAGAATTTACTCATAGTTTTGGCAAGATATGGTGAATAGAGCGATTGGTAAAAGTTTAACTAAAAATTTTTTTTAGTGAAACTAATTTTTTTTGTTTAAATTAAATAATTTTTGTTACTTAAAAATCGACAATTTAAATAAAGTTCCGCCCAGTCAATTCAAAAAAAATGTCAACAAACTGAGATAGGAACACAGACATTTAAATTGCATTTTTTGGAATAGAAAGGTGGTCTTTTAAAAAACAGAATTTTAAAAAATAATTAAGTGTGAGAAAATAAAAATTAACCATCCTCTTAAGTTATCATTAATAAAACGGCGGCGTTTCTAAATTTTATTTAGAAGTTACACTTAAGTTTTTTTTTTGAAGTCACACTTTGTCCTATTTAGTCACAATTAAGCTTTTTTTTTGAAGTCACATTTTTTCCTATTTAGTCACGTTAAGTAACACTCCAGACATAATGTCTTAAGTTGTCACACTTAAGACACATAAAGGGAACATAGTTGATTTATTCGTTACTGACAATTCTTAAAGGTATTAAGGATAAAATATATCTAAAGTGTGACTCTATGTTCTGTTTATGTTCCCCATGCGTCGATTACTATCCCTCAAGCACCCCTGTACTAATAAAATCCAAATTTTCTGATAATTGCCGAATTTATTGCGAGGAACGAGTATCGTGACGAGCTAATAATTAATTGTTTTAATTAATTGGCAGTTTAGTTGAAAAAGAAAGAATTTTTCTTTGTTCTTTTTTAATTTCTTTGTTATAATTGTTTTAATAAAAAGAAATCGAGAAAAAATAAAACAATCAATTAACTAAAAATAAATCAATTAACTGTTGAATTTAAGTTCGGGTTTTGGTGATGCATAAAAAATAAGTATTTGGTTTAGGGGCAGGGATAAAAGCGAAAAAATAAATAATCATTTTTAAATAAATTTTTAATAATAAATGTTTTTTGAAAATTAACCCGGCTTTAAAAATGGAAAAAAAAATTTAATTCGATTTAAAAAAAAAATAAAAAAAATTATTTAAAAAAAAAAATTCGGTTTTAGTGCGGCATTAAATATGAAAAAAATTAGATTTTAACTATATATGTGTACTAAATCTTAGGTTTATTTTTTGAGCCAAGCGGTCTTCCTCTTTTTTTAGAAATTGTAGTAGTAGGAGTTGCAGCTTGTTGGTAACTTTTTGGCAAAGAAGATGAAATATTATTAGACGAGCATGGTTGAGTATTTTGGGATATTGAGGATGAAAGTGTTTCGTTTGTTGATTGTTCGATTGAAAGTGATTGATTTTGTATTTGTGAAAATTGTGAAATAACTGTATAATCTATTATTTGCGGTGATGATGATTGTGAATTTTAAGCTGTTGATCTTGGTGTCGGGACTGAAGCTATTGATGATGGTGGTGAATTTGAAGCTGTTGATCTTGGTGTCGGGACTGAAGCTATTGATGATGGTGGTGAATTTGAATCTATTGATGATGGTGGTGAATTTGAGGCTGTTGATTTTGGTTTCGGGACTGAAGCTATTGATGATGGTGGTGAATTTGAAGCTGTTGATCTTGGTGTCGGGACTGAAGCTATTGACACAGTGGATATTTGAGTTTCTGCTGTACTTGTTGATTCTGAATCATTTTGAACTAATTGGTTTGTATCAATACAATACATCCTCATTATCTATAAAGTCATCAATATAGTCATTTTCACATAGTTCATCGACATAATCATTTATTAGATTATTTGTTTTGATTATAAAATCAAGACTTGAATGGAAATTATATTGTGAAACAATACCACATTTATCGAAATTAATATTTGTATGAAATATTTGTAATTATATTTGGATCAAAATTCATCCAAATATCAGACAACCATTTAAAACATGTCGCGTTTCCTGGCGATTTAATATTACCGAAACGTGTTAGGCTAAATCGGAATTCATAAACCAGTCATTCCACTTTTCATTGTACTCTTTTTTTATTTTACCAAACCAGCTAACATCAGCAGGCTGTAAAAGGTTAGTTAATCTTGGAGGGATAAAAACAGTCTCTATATCAAATTCTTTGAATTTGTTTTGAACAAGTTTAGTTTGATGAGATCTTGCCGAATCTATAAAAAGCTTACAGTTGATAAATTGTTGGACATTATAAATGGAACAAGGCATCTTTGAATGTACTTAATCACTATATCTTCATTAAATGTGGCTAAGGTTTTATAAATAATAACTACATTCTCTGGGGGTTCATAATCAGGTAATTCAGTTGATCTTGGTACCAACACTAGAATTGGAAGCTCTTCGCCCGCAGCAGTAGCGGTGAAAGCAGCTGAAATTCGAGCTCTTTCAGATCCTGTTGTACTAGCTTTAACTCGCTTAGCTCCTCGAAAGGTAAATGTATAGCTGCTTGGGAAGTCTAAGCTGCATGTTTCGTCCATGTTTATGATAAAAAAAAGCCTTTATTACAATTATTATTTTATTTTTAATAAATAAAAAAACGGTGTTTTTCTAATTTTTCAAAGCGTTTTTTTTAAAAAGAGAAAACGGATTATTTGAAATATCTTATAAAAGTTTTTATTAAGCAAAAGGGAATGTCGTTATGCTTTTTTTTTTTAATGTTTGTTAGCATTTTTTTGGTGAGAAAACACTCACATCGGTTTTTGTTGTTTTTACCTTGTTTTTTTCTTCGAACTTCCGAAAAATCGTTAAATGGTTCGAGTCGTATGTATACTTTGGATTAGAAAATTTAGTAAGGGTATGGCCATGCCTTCAGTAAGCTTTTGGTTTCCTAATACAGTTTTCATTTATAAAATTGTTGAAAATAATTTCTTGACCATAACATGATATTTTTTTTAGTAAAAAATTATTTAACAGATTTTTATTCCCATAGTATTTTTTTACCAAATTTTACGTAAATTATCGGTAATTTAGCATAAATGCCGATATTTTCTTAAAAATTACGATTTTTAGATTACCGTTTTTTACGTAAAATATGGTAAAATATCGTGAATTTGCCATAATTTACGGAAAATATGTTTAATTCATCGTATCATAGCAGCACTGTATAATATTACGATTGTCTTTGATTAAAAAAATTGCACATTAAAAAAAATAAGCATTTTAGAGTAAAATAATCAAAAAAAATGATTTTTACTTTTTAGAAATATCTTAAATTTTTTTAATAAGTTTTATATTTCTGAAATGTTCACTTTTTTCGTTGAGACATGTCAAATTCATTTTTAAATTTGCTGTAAATCGACCTAGATCCTTCATTATTAGCTTTCTTACACTGAAACTATTTTGGGTGCTAAGATTTTTGTATGTAAGCATATAGGCTAATTTAATAATTGTTATAAATCTTCATTTCAAATATATTTTATTAAACATAAATTCCAAATAGTGTTTTAGAAGCTACCTAATTTCTGGTATTAAATTCTGTAATTTTCTGCCTAATGTAAATTAGCTTTATTTACATTTCCCCATGTTTCTAAGATATACAATTTCTAACGGCTCGTTACTCGCATATATAAAGCTCTGCTTCTCTATCTTAAACAAAAAATCTCTAAAATTTGTGTCTTAGAACAATTTTATGTGCTAAATTAAAAAATCAAAATTAAAAATTCAATATGTCTAATATTATATAAGATATAGCATGTTAATTGAAAAAATAGCGCCTTAAATTCGATTTAGATAAATTGGTCGAATCAGAATTATTATTTATATTTTTTTATTTTTCTAGCATAAAAATGCATGAAAAATAACGTAGTAAACATAGTTTTTTTTTTACTTGTATTCTTTTTCATGGGTTTGACTTTATGGTGATTTGACTATTAAGTGTATTTGTTTAAACATAAATATTGGAAATGTCTTTACACTCAAAATATTTACTTATTTTGAACGGAACTTCCATGCAGCAACAAATATTTATAAACTCAGATTGTCGAGATCTACAAACTGGTATATATTTTTTCTTTATTCGGCGTTAGTGTGAATTCTAAAGTATATCTAATTTTAAAATATAAAGCTAGGCTCGGAGCTCAATCTTTTAAAATTGAGCTCCGAGCCCGATTATTTTTGTCCGAAAGCCTAATTATTCTGATAAAGATGTAACTGAATTAAAGAGCATAGCCTGTATGGGCGTTATGTTAAAATCATTAAGGATTTTTTCTAAATATCTCTAATAACGAAATTGAATACAAACAATAAACTGTATCTAAGTAAAAAAACTTAGTTTCAAAATTCTAAAATTATAAAATTAAAAATCTTCAAATAAAAGTTTTATAAGCTAATTTTATTTCTTAAATTGAATTTTATTTGTTTTTTTTTGTTCTTTGGAAGCTTAAAATAATGCTTACTAAATATAAGGAAAGCGACCCCAACATTAGTAAAATAATAAATTCTATTAGTAACAATGATAGAAAAATAATTCATTCTATTAGTAACAATGATCCAAATTTTATAATCTTAGATTTGGACGAAATTACAAATACTAATCTTGAAGATTACATTTTAAATGCACTAAAATCAAATGATTTTGTGCGATGTATTACTCCTAATAATTATTATTTACCCGATATTCAGTGTCAAATTCGTCCTTATGAATACCATCCGATCATAAATAAGCTTCATAATAATCTAGTTAAATACCAAAAATTTCCAAGTGATTACATTCAAGCATTGTTTTGCTCCCTTTCTTATCAAGATTTAGAAAAAAGCAAAAACCAAAATGTCTCTTTTGAGATTAATGACTTAATTAATTCAGAAACTTGTAATCAAAGAAATGAATTTTTGAAAAATTGGAAAATTGATAAAATTTTTAACGATAAAAAATATCCTTATTTAGGTGTTTTATACGTTAATGATAGGCAAAAACAAGTAGTTTTAACTAGTCGAGGTGCACACATACATTTAGAAGATTTATTCAACGAAAATAGTCTGCTAAAAAATAATCCAAAAAAATTTCTTGAGAAAAATTTCGATACTACAAATATTCTTAAACTTATGCAAATGATTTCTCATAAAATTTATAAAGAATGGATTGAGAAAAAAGGATATAGTTTATCTCTAACAGGTCATGGTATAGGTGGATGGTATTCTGGTTTAATTTGGTTTAATTTACCCCAAGAATCAGATCGTAGAAATGTAAAAGTGGTTGCATTTGATAGTCCTGGTGATCAAAACAAAATCAAAGACCATCATTACAATCATGTAACTTATTTATCAAATTTTAATTTTTTTAACACTTGTTCAAATCATCAAGGATTAGTATATAGTTTTGAAATCGATGAGAAAATTACTAATGATCAAAGATTCAGCCAATGGCTTAATTCGACAGATCCTCAGTTTATAAATTTTATTTTAAATGGTTTTTATTGCTTTAATCAAACAGGAATTGAGAACTTTCTGTCTTGTTTTCACCAAAATACAGGAAAAATAAATTATGACAAATTAAAGAATGTTGTAAATTGTCCTCAAATTATTTGGGATAAAGATGATTCTCTCATCCAGCTAGAAATACCTTCAATTTTAGAAGGAGCAAAGGTCATCTGGGGTGTTTTTCTTGGTTATATTGCTCATAATAAACTTAGATTAAGCAATAATTATTTAAATATCATTTTTGGCGATAAGCTAAATAGTGTTGATATAAAAAGTTACCAAATTAATAAAAATACTAAAATGTCAAAATTAGACTTTAAAATACTTAAAGAAAAAATATTCAATGAGCAAGTAGAAGATGATGAAAGTTTTATTTCTCATTTTATTAAACGCTTAAGAAAAAACTTAGAGTTCAGTGAAAGCGGAAATTATTTTACTATTAGAATTAAAGATAAAAATGATTTTAAGTCCGAAAAGGAAGCTGTGGATTTTTTAGAAATTGAGAGTATTGATCAATTAAATGGAATCTTACTTGAAATGGAGTCTATTAGAGGACATTTGAATAAAAATGATAATAATCAAAACATCGTGCCAGTAAATAATAATAAAAGTAAAGATATGCAATCAACAAACGATTTGAATACAAGAAATCAAAAAGAAACTTGTGAATCAGTGTGCACCTCAAAAGTTATTTTTATGATTTTAATAGGAATTGTATATTCTACCTTTTCTATTTTTGTTTATGTCTTTGGTGTTGTATATTTAAATAGAGAAAAGATAAATTCATATACAGCAGCAATTTTACTAATAAATTCCATCATAGTTTTTAAACTAGGTATAATTTTAGTTTTTATGACTAAATATCAATTTGTTTGGAACTTTAATAAGAGTATGATAATTTTTATTTGGTCATTGATTGCTTGTTTAAGCTCAATTTTTCAGATAATATCCTTGCAAATGCCTTTACATATTTGTATTGTCTTAGGAATAAGTTCTTTTTTTTGTCTACTAAATTCAATTTATTTAACTTATTCTCGATTAACTGATAAATTATTTTTAAGGACCAACTTCATATTAACTGTTAGAAAATTCTAATTTAAAAACAAATATTTTTTACTATTTCAAAAAAAAATAGATGAATAAATTTTGAATTATGAGAATTTTTTAAATTTTTATTATATGGTCGACTTTTTTGTAACTCTGTGTTGCAAGAAAATAATTTATTGTGACACTATGTATGGTCAATACAAAAATATTGTATTATTTAAAAAAAATTTAATAAAATTATACTTTTTGATACTATATTCAAAGCCTTAAGGCAACATTTATTTTTTTAACTTTTATTTAAATACAATGGTAATTCGATACGAAGGTTTTGCCAAATGTTAAGGAAACTATTGGAAATTTAGAAAATTTTGTATTTAAAACTAAAAAGTTAATTATTTATTACTTGTATATATATTAATGACTAAATGAAAAAAAATATTTTAACTTTTTAGTTTTATAAACAAAACATAATTTTTAAAAAAATTTATTCCTTCAAAATAACAACTTCGTTTGTCGAAACGCCGAAGCTTGAATAAAATAATTTATCAGACAAAAAGCTATGTTTTTATTTTATTTTCTTAATTTTATTTATTTATTTATTCTAAGGCTGAGGTCGATTTCCGACCACTTACTCAACGCCCCGTCAAATAAGGTGGCGCTGTCCACTGATTTAATAAAAATATTTGAAAAAAAATCTCAAAAAAAAGAAATAAAATAAGATAATATAAAAAAAGTTAAAGATTTAAATTAAGTCTAAATTAAGTTTTGGACACCCCTGTAAGAATCTCAATGAGATCTCATGAGAAATTATTGGTGACCATAATCTCATGAGATCTCAAATAGAGTTACATGTAAATGTATTGTAATGAGGACTGAGATCTCATGAGAATATGGTCGTGAGAATCTCAAATGAGATTTTGACATGGGCAAATCCAGATATTTCAAAATTTCGAATAATTCCTTTTGAATGTTGTTGTTGTTCTTGAGCGATGTTTCGTAAATCTGTTCGATTGATTTGTTGTTAATTTCTATATTTTTCTTTACACTTTCAAGCTCATTAACCATAAAAGAATTTACTTCAAAATTTAGTTTTGAATTTAGCTCGAGTAAAGTTTCTTGAATGCTTCTTACACTGGATTTTACGTCGGGGATATCATTGGTGATTTGTTGTATATTTTCTTTCATTTTACGAATTGACGACGATTGATTATTAAGAGTGTGTTCTAAGTTATTGGTTTTGTCTGAAAAAATTGATTCGATTAAATGTTTCCGTATTTTTCAATGTTTTCAAACTTTTAAGATAGCATATGATAGAGCGTCAAAAAAGCTTCAAAATGGTACCCTAAAAGTAAACTTAGCTAATTTTAAAAGTAATTTTTTTGATAATTTTATATTTATTAGAACAGCACACCTGCTACGCACCCTCTATATTTTATAACGCACCCCCATTTTTTATCATCTTACTCAGTTTTTAATGCTATATCAGAATATGAACTTTTTTTTTCATCTCTTTTAGCAAAAAATGATGTAAATATTTATTCTAAATCTGACTAATTGAGAGAATAAAATTGAATTTTTTCGATTAAGACGGGAATAAGCTGTTAAAGAATTTTAAATTTAAATTTTTATGTTGAAAATTAAAATTATCAATTTAACTATAATTTTTCACTTTAGACGACTTTTAAAAAAAATTAAATTTTCAGTCAATATGTCATTTAAATATATTAGATGGCTAAATTTAAATTTAAACCGGTATTATTTTTAAAATTTCGACGTTTTTTAACGATATTCTATTCTAATTTTTTACTCATAATTTTTTTTTACTAAAAAACTCCATTTTATTCTCTTAATTAGTCACATTTAGAATAAATTGTTACATCATTTTTTGCTGAACCGCACCAGGGTGCGTTGTTTATCGTAAATAGATGGGTGCGCTTTTTTCAAGGATCCAAATCAAAAAAGCCTATTTTAAAATGAAAATTTGAAACTTTAAAAAAAATGCTATTTTCCTTCTTTAAGAACCCTAAGATTAAGAAACTTTTGTTAACAAAGTTTATTTTAAAAATTTATTTTAAACTTTAAAAAATTTGATTAAAAATGTATTTTACGTCAAATAGGCACTAAAATATCAAATTTGATTTTCATAATTAAATAATTTTTTCATATTTAGTCCCAATTTTAAACATTAATAATTAAATAAAATCTTTAATAATAACTAAAATGTTTTAGTTATAAAATTTGGACTTTTTTCCAAAGCCACTGAAATATTCAGTGAATTCTTTTTCTTTATCGGCAACCCAATACAAATTATTAATTGTTATATCAACAGCTTTGAATTGAATATCTGTATTGTCATCATAAGTGGTGTCAATAAAAAATTCCAACTTTAAAAAAAATAAAAAAATATAAATTAAACAAAATTTTCAATTTATATTTAATTATTTTTAACATACTTCTTCTAATAGAACAACATTGTCAAAGCTTTCAGCTAGTTTTCTAACAATTTGACTAATTGGTCTTGTTTGGCCAAATCGAATTGAAAAATAATTCCAATATTCTCTTACATAATACCAGGCAAAGTATCTACCATTTGGATTTTTAGCTACTGATAAAATTATTTTATAAATGTCATCATCTTTTATTCCGCCTAAAT
Organism: Brachionus calyciflorus; assembly: GCA_002922825.1. Lineage (NCBI taxonomy): Eukaryota > Metazoa > Rotifera > Eurotatoria > Ploima > Brachionidae > Brachionus > Brachionus calyciflorus. The sequence goes on along the minus strand of NTPY01000330.1, from coordinate 365,274 downwards.
CATTAGTTAACAATTCGCTCAAATACCTTAAATAAAATGAATTTTTTTAAAAAATATTTTTGTTAATTTTATTTCTCTAAGAGTCTTACAGATCGAAAAGAAAAGAAAGTCTAGTGTTTCCCAATGCTTCAATTGCATATTCTCTTTCTCTAACGTTATTTGTCTCTCCATAAAACTCGTACATTCTAACCCAATCGAAAATATCATAAGTATTTTGCATGTGATATTTATAAACAACTGGTCGATAATTAGGTGGAACTCTATCAACAAAAAAAAAATTAAATAAAAATTTTTTCTTTTTGTTTTCTTTTTTTTTTCTTCTAATTTACGGGTTATTAAATTCACCACTATTTGGTGATACGAAATAATCATCTGAAATTGTTTCGAACAATTCTGTAGCTTTATTTAAGCATTGAGCTGATTGCATTCTACATTGAAATTCAACTAAATCAGCTTTTAACAATCTTGTTTGAGCATCACCAGAGTCATCCCACAAGTCTAAATTTAAACGAGAACCAACCTCACCAATCATTTGTAAAATAAAACTTCTTAAATTTTTAAATGAACTTCTATGCTCTATGATAGTTGCTATTTTGTTTATATGCCATATGAAAGTTTTAAATGGAATCATTGAGGTTTCTTTTTGGGTTAAATAATTCGATAATAAATTTGGTATAGCGTATGATTTTGAGCCCAAAAATGCCAATTCAAAAGCATTATGAATCAAATTTGAACGATCTCCAATAGTAAATAAATCTTTGTTTTCCAAAAGAACAGATTCAAAAACCTCGAAAAGTTCATTCTTGTATTCAGTAACATAGAAACCAGTAAAATCTTTATTACATTTGACCCATGTGTAAACTCGATCTAGATCGAAGTGATCACGATCATTAGCTAAGAAAAATTCAAATTCTCTTATTGATCCAGTTGTGTGTTGAGGCTTGCCATTTACATATTCACCACCAGCTTTACATTCCAAAAAAATTTCCCACTTATAACTTATTTTAGAAAAAAAATTTTAAATCGTAAGGTTTATTAAACCTCACTCATTTATATATTTTTACTTTATTATAAATGAATTTTCCTTACTTGTAAGGTGATGTTATTAAATCTGGATCTTCTTCTTGTATAGGACTTAGCAAAAATCTACTTTGAACAAAATTAACTCTAGTTTTTTCAGATTGATTTTCAATTAAAACAGCTATTTCAGGATAATTCTTTTGCAATAACCATCTATCTACAAAATCCTCAGTAGTGGTTGGTATTTTATCGCCCTTAAAATTAAAATTATAAATAAAAAAAACTTGATTTAATAATCAAAATTAATTGTCAATTTGACTCACCAAATCAAAAGCATTATAAAAATCATAAGTACTAACAGAACCGAAGGCATTTGATGATAAATAATTCTTTGAATAAAATAATTTTTTAATAAATTTGATTTTTTTTTTCGAAAAAAAAAATTTTACTCTAATATTTTGTTTGAATTTTTCTGCACCAACTATACTGTGTAACATACGAATGACAGCAGCTGATTTAGAAATAGTTAATTGTTCGAAAGCAAATGAAATATCAGCTGGAGTCCTAACATCAAATTTAAGAGGCCTTGAAGAAACGAAACCATCCTCCCACATTATTGGTATAATATGATCATTAATAAATTGATCGTGTATGTCCCAATCTTGAACGAGTTCATCAATTGCTTGATACTCGAAAAAAGTACTCTTTTTATTTAAAAAAAAAAAAACCAGTAAAAAAATTTAAATAATTCTTAATTTTTTAAATTTAAAAAATCGTACAAATCCTTCGTTTAGCCACAAGTCATCCCACCAAATTGGTGTAACATACCCACCTGTCCACTTTAATTAAAATTGTTAAGTTTTTTAAAAAAAAAAAAAGAATTTAAAAATGATTACATAATGAGCAAATTCATTAGCGACCATCCTGGCAATTACAACACCGTCATTAACTGAGTTGACTTTGTCGGAATAAAGTAAATATTCTTCATTAAAAGCACTAAGACCCCAATTTTTGGATGAATCAACAAAGAAATCCGGAACAGCTAATAAATCAATCTTAGGTGGTATGGCGTCGTTAATACCAAAATAATTAGAAAAATATTCTATTGCTCTTTTGGCAAAACCAAGAACAAGCTCTCCTTGGCCAAGTTTTAATAAAGAATTACGACCGTAGACTCTTATCTATTAAGAAAAATTTTTAATTTTGATTTTTTTTTAAATTTTTTTAATTACTTCTAAATTGTCTAAGGCTTTTATGGTTTTATATTCATAGTCATCGGGTATAACTGCAAACGATACTAAATAGGAACTCATTTTAAATGTCTTGGCGAATTTAGTTCGTAGTCTAGTCTGTCCTGATTCGGAAAATGTTTCTTTTTTCTAAAAAATTTTTTTTAGTTTTATTAAACAAATTTTATTTAAAAATTTTTAGCTTTAGATAATTTACTTCATCGGGGAAATTTGACAAAGCTATTGATTTAGCTGGGTGCTCTATTGTTATTTCATATTCAGCTTTAAACGATGGCTCGTCAAAGCATGGGCTAATTATAAAAAGAAAAAAATATTTGAAAATTGGCTGTATCAAAACGACAATAGAATGGATTGGATAAAATGTGACCTGTGTTGGAAAAAGTAAAAATACATTAGTAATTAATTGATTCTTTACTCCAGAAGGTAGTAAATGAGAAGTTGAAGAAAAGAAAAAGAATGTTCACTTTCATTCAAAAATGTTCATAAAAAAGATTTCAGGCTCATTTGAATTTTTCATTAATCTTCATAATTTATAAATAGAGTTTTCATGAATAAATTTGAAGTGTAAAGAATAAATTTTGGAACATTTAAATTACAACAGTAAAAAAATTTTATGTTTCATTAATGTAACTGTAATTTGAAATAGACAGTTTTGAAGAGACAAAAATGACTAAGAAAAACTTACAAAACAGTCCTGGCATATGTTGGTAAAAATCTTGTGGTCACCAATTTTCTTAAAAAAAATTTTAAAAAAATTCAACCAAAAAACTTAATATACGAAAAAATTTTACCTTGGTGCATTATTTTCTATATAACTTGCTTGATATAATCCATATTTTTTAGTCGTACCACTGAATTCGATTTTAATTCTATAAGATCCAACACTTAATTCATTCTTCGTTATTACCTCGTACAATTGATTAGGTAAATAACCATGCTTTTGAATTTCAATATTTTGATCTGAATTTACTTGTTGAAGTAAAATATTTGTTTTTGTTATAACAATTTCAATATCAGAATGAAATTCAATTTTATTTGTAGGTCGAGTCACGTCAAATGAAATTGTGACTTCGCCCTTATATGGATTTGATTTGAATTTTTCATCTAACTTTGAATCGTATGGGTCAAAGTATAATTTTAATAATAAGTCGTATTTAGTTGGTAATATAGCATCAGTTAGTCTAAAATCGAACATTGGCTTTGTTGTTCGATCATCTGACGGTCGTGTAGGCGATGCTGGCAATGTTCTGTTATCATCTTTTTATAACATGAATAAGTTAGTTTTTATAATTAAATTAAAGTTAGTAAACAAAATTTCATTGTAAAACACTTATCACCATGCAAATCTCCCTGTTCTATACTTTTCGAGAAAAATACTTCTATGAAAAATTTAAAACATTTTTAAGGAAAAGTCACATCAAAAATGAAGAAGAATCATTTATTGAAAGAAAGACATTAGTTTGAAATAAATAGCTAAAAAGGTAACTACTAAAATATTTAATTTTTTTGTTGGCGATAAAACGCTAACGCCCTCTAAAAACGGTAAAACATCGAATAAACAGACAAAAAACAGCGTTCAAGCGGCGTTTAAACAGCGTTTTTTTGTTTTATTTTTCTCGGGTAGATACAGGCCTTCTTACTTGGATTTTAATTGCAAACTCTTTATTTTTAAGCTAAACCGCTTAACCTCTCATCAACGGTCTATCTTTATTTTATGAAAAAGTGTAATTTAATATAAACGAGTGATTAAATTACATTGGTGCTTTTAAAATTGTAACAATCAATGTATAAAGTTATCTAAGGCAATAAAACTAATATTGATTGTAACTTAAAAAAATCGAAATCTTGTCATTTAAGCTAAAATAATTCAATTGTGAAAGGCGATTTTTTAAGTTATTGATGATAAAAATTTTTTAATGAAATTTAAGAGTTTCTCAGCAATCTAATTTACTAAAGTTTACTTGTGACAAATGGAATTGTTGAAGTAAGTGAAACTGTTGCGGTACTTCCAAGTGGATTATGTGAAGTTTGAGTTGGTGGTTTGACAGTAGTGGAATCAGAAGGTATACAATTGTTCGGTCTGCCAACTAAGCCAGATAAGAGACCTACTAAAAGTATAATACCGAGACCTGATGCAACACCAGCTATAATAACTGGCACAGAAAGAGATACGCCTTTACGTTCGGACATTATTTAGGAACAAAAAAAAAACTATAATTTTAATTTTAGAAATTTTTAGCACTTTATAAGCTAAGATTTTCAATGGTCATAAAAGTTAATTTTTATCTCAATTTACTGAATAATTTTAAGCAATAATAACAACAAAATAATCAAAGTTTTATAGTTTTTTAATTTTTAAATCAGATTATTCAAACGTTAAACCAGAAATTTTTAAGATAGCAAAGTTTTATTTTAAAGTAAGCATTGTATTCTACTAAAAAAAATTGTTTTTAAATTTTTTAAATGGTCATAAATTAATAAAATAATATAGTAATTGCTTGGAAACAAGATAAATGTTATTTAACTAAACTTTTTTTTAAAAAAAGATTTCTACATGGTTCGATATTTTAAAATTAAATATTAAAAATGATTCCGGTAAAGCAAGCTAAAAATGTACAATTATCAAATTTCGTAATTTATGCTGGTTTATTTGGTGGCTGTGCAATTATTCTTTTAGTTGGTTTACTATCCGGTTTAGTTGCTAGACCAAACAATTGCATTCAAATAAATAACTATGAGCCTAATAAAACTACTACTAATTCACCTATAGGTATATTTTTATTTTAATTTAATTCAATCTAAGAGCGAATTTAATTCATTCAATTTTAGTAACTAATACAAGAACCCTACCAACGCTTACAAACGCTTCAACAAATGCACCAATTACAACAGGTCAACCAGTCGATAACATTAGATTACCAGATTATTTAATTCCCACAAATTATAATCTTGAATTGAAAGTATTTTTTGATCCCATAGGTGATGATACAACAAATGATAGATTTGATGGTCGTGTCATTATAGATTTAAATTTGACTAAACAATCAAATAGAATAGTTTTACACATAGACAATTCTCTTAAAGTAAAAAATCAAATTGAAATTGAAAATTTACAAAATGGACAAAATATTTTAGTTTCAAATGATAAATATAATTATTTGGAAAACCAATTGTTTGAAATTAATTTAGATAATCAATTATCGATAGGTAGTTATAAACTAAAAATAGATTATAGTGGTAATTATGGACCAATTACAAATATAATTGGTTTTTACAAGACTAGATACAATGAGGATGGTGTTACCAAGTAAGAAATTCTCTATTTTTTTTAAAAATTATTCTCTGCAAAATTATTTTAATGTTATTTTGTTTAGAAATTTAGTAGCAACTAAATTTCAACCAACAGATGCTCGTAGAGCTTTTCCATGTTTTGATGAACCGGCTTTAAAAGCTACTTATGAAATAACAATTGAACATCCAATGAGTACTTTTGCGCTCTCGAATTGGCCTGAACAAGTAACCATAGATTTGTTTTTCTAGATTACTAAGAAAAAAAACATAACAATATTGCACAGATTGCACGGTGGTACTTCGATAAAATTTCACTATTTAGTAATTGTGAATTTTTATTATTTTAGAATTAAAAAATATTCAAATCCTTATAAAATGAGAAAAAAACAATGCAGCTATGTAAAACTTTGTAAGGTACAGCTTAAAAATAAGCCTGCAAAATGTCTGTAATTTGTGCAAAATATGAATGCAGATATTTTGCAGATTTACCTTGAAGGTTTAACTTCCAAAGTTACACATTGTTGCATACTTTTTTCTTTGCACACACATTTTTCTTCATTTTATAAGGGTTTGAATATTTTGTAATTAGAAATTGAAAAAAACTCACAATGCCTAATATTTAGAATGATTTCTAAATTCTGCAAAATGCTAACTTATGCAAAAAACAAGCAAAATTTTAATTGAAGCTCTGAAAAAACTTTGAAATTTAATTATTCAGTTGGTTTCAATTAGGGGTGCACATTTACTTTACTTTACTAGCAAATTGTAAATTAAAATTTACCAAATTTTCTTTTTTAAGTAAATTAAGTAAAGTAAATATTTACTTTTACAAGTAAAAAGAAAATCGGAAATTTGCTTTTTTAAAGTAAATTTCCATAAAAAATAAAATTGCTTGAAGGAAGACTAGTATCAGTATTTTTAACTCAACAAAAATTAGTTTGGAATGCCAAATATACTTGGAAAACTAAAAATTTACAGTTATTCTTCCAGTTTACTTTAAAAAAGTAAATTTTTACTTTACTTAATTTACTTAAAAAAGAAAATTTGTAAATAAGATTGTTTACTTTACTTGTAAAAGTAAATGAAAGCAAAGTAAAGTGTTCAGCCCTAGTTTCAATCGTTTTAAATTAGCGCATTCTGTAAAAATTTGTTTTTGCAGAGCTTCAATTAAAATTTGGCATTTTGTTTTGCCGAAAATACTGGTAACATTATAGGATGACTAGGAATCAAGAAAAAAATAAATGCAAATAAATTCGAAATTATTTTAGGCCAAGATCAGAATAAATTTTTGATGAAAATAATTCATTTTTATGAAGTTTAGGTTAGAAATTCAAAATTTCTAATAATTAATTTTTAAGACACTTTTATTAATTTTAAATATTATTAGCCAAGAGAAACAATATCTGGTAATAGGTATCGTACTCGTTTTGACAAGACATTTCCTATGAGTACATATTTAGCTGCATGGACTGTCTTACCAGATGATTTTGGTCGTCTTGAAACAACAACATCTAATGGAAAAAAGATAAGAGTATTTGCTAGAAGAGAAGCAGTAAATAGAGGATTGATTAATTTTGCTTTAGAAATAACTAAAGAATCATTAGATTTCTTTGAAAATGAATATTTTGAGCCAAGTTTGAGAGCTGTGCCACCTAAAATAGATTCAATTGGTTTCCCGGACTTTCCATCTGGTGCCATGGAACACTGGGGTATTATTGGTTATAGAGAAACAAGTCTTCTCTACACTGAAGAAAGAAATTCTTTAACAGACAAGGAAAATGTTGCCCTTACAGTTTCACATGAAATTAGTCATTTTTGGTATGGAAATTTAGTCACATGTAAATGGTGGAATGATTTATGGCTAAATGAAGCCATGGCTACTTTCTTGGAATTCAAAGCTGTTCAAAAAATCTATCCTGAAATGGATGTTCAAAATCAATTTTTAATTTCTTATTTAGTACCTGTCATGTACGAAGATGGTTTTATGACTTCAACTCCTGTTCTCAACGAGGTTCTTACACCAGCTCAAATAAATTCAGCATTTAGTTCAATTACGTATGATAAAGGTGGTTCTTTATTAAGAATGCTTGAATCAACAGTTGGTGAAGAAAATTTTCGTAAAGGATTAATCGTAATATATTTTTTTTTGGATAAATTTAATAATTTTTTTTAAATTAATTTGTTTTTACTTAGAGCTATTTAAAAGCCAATGAATTTCAAGCTGCCGTTGGTGCTGATTTTTACAACTCATTACAACTAGTAATTTTTTTTTTAATTTTAAGAATATTTACATATTAAAAAAGTTAAAATTAATAAGCCTTCAGAAATGAGTGGCGTAACACCTCAAGAGTACATGGAAAATTGGCTTTTACAAATAAATTATCCAGAAGTTGCTGTTTTAATGGAACTCGAAAATAGTGTCACAAGAATTAAATTTAGACAATCGAGATTTTTATTATCACCAGAAGGTATTGACGGTGCCGATCAAGTCTCACCTTTTAAGTAAAAATTTTAAAATTAAATATTTTTTTTTTATTAATTAAATCAAAATTTAAAAATGAAAAATATTTTCAAGTTATAAATGGATGATTTATCTCCAATGTAAAGCAGGTGGTTCAATTTTAAATGGAGTTGCCGAGCATACTGAAGGTGATATTGAAGAATTTAATTATTTCCTAAGAGATAGTGAAGGATCAATAAGTCTAAAGAGAAGATATACATGGGTCAAATGTAACAAAGATTTTAGAGGATATTATGTAACAGATTATTCGGATGCTAATTTCCAAGCTCTAGAAAATGTTCTAATAAATCGACCAGATGTATTTTCAATTGGTGATCGTTCGAATTTAATTCATGTAGCCTATTCTTTGGCTTATCTTGGCTCAAAATCCTATTCCACACCAGCCTTTTTAACTAACTATTTAGAAGCATGGGAAAGAGATTATGTACCATGGAGAACATTTACATGGCATATGAGTAAAATAGCCACTATTTTAGAGCATAGACCAGGTTTTGCAAATCTCAAGGTAATTTTAATATTTTTTTTTCTTTTACTTATTTTTAAAATTTTTTTATAAATTTTTTTTGTAAGGAATTTGGAGTAGATATTTCTAGAAGTTTAATAAACAAAATGAATTTATGGGATGATGAAGGAAATCATTTGGAGAGATTATTAAAAATAAGTATGATTGACTTTTTGTGTCGAATGCAAGATGAATATTGTCTGAAAAATGCTACACTTCAATATGAAAAAATAGATCCTCAATATTTTGTCAATCCAACTGAAGTCACAAACAGGTTTATTTTAAAAAATATAATAATTTTTTAATTTAATTTTATGATTTTTTCAAAAAGTGTTTCTCCTAATTTGCGTGGTCTAGTTCTTAAATATCACTTACAAAATACATATGATTTTTTTGATTGGTTTAATGTTTATGACATTTATTCTCTAACAGTTGATCCACAAGAGAGAGCTAAAATTTTAAATGCTATAGCTAATACAAGACAACAATGGATAATCGATATGTAAAGCTTAAAACTTTTTTTTTTTTCGAAAGCAAAAACAATTAATTCTTAATAAAATTTTGGAGAGAGTTATCGGAATTATTAAAAGAAAAATCGAAAATTAGAGCTCAAGATTTTTTCTCTCTTTTAGTTGCTATTAGTCGTAATCCATCCGGTAGACATTTAGCTTGGTATTTTATAAGACATTACTGGTATGACATAACAGCCAAGTATTTTTTTATTTAGTCTTTAGAAAAAAAAGTTTCAGTCTAATTTTTTTTTTATTTTCAGATTTGGTGTTAGTAGTAGGACATTGGCTAATTCAGTTAAAAGTATATGTTCATCATTTGATACCTTTTTTCTTTATAAAGAGGTAAATTTATAAATTAATTTTTTTTAAATTATTTACTTAACCTTTTTTATATTTTTTATTTTTTTTAAGATGACAGATTTTTTTGACACAACATATCCAGGTGGTGGAGCATTGCAAAGATTACAAGCATTGGACTTTGTCATTCACAATATATTTTGGATTAATGATCGTGAACCGGACATTAATCAAAATTTATTCATTCCACTAAAACTATCGAAACGTTTAAATCAAAGATTTTTTAGCTAAAATTTTATTAGAATTATCAAAATATACTGGTATATTTTGTTTAATAAACTTTATTAAAATGACCGCTTTTTCTAATTCAACAAACAATTTTTTAGGAAAAATAAAAACAATTTATAATATTTTTTATTTGTTGAAAGTTGAACTAACGCTTTAATTTAGATTTTAAAAGTCCAATAGAAATCTTAATTAAAAACAATGGGTCTAGTCGAATAGGTGAACAAGTTTTCACCAAATAGGTTACCAAATCATGTTGACGGTTTAAGTGAACAAATTGTTCACCATATAGCATATTTTAAACTAGTAAAATTTCAAAGTAAAACTTGAACATTATAAACTAAATTTTATAAAGTTAAAATTAGGCTTTCCTTTGGTAAAAAGGATTTTTTAAATTCAAACTTTGATTTGAGTTTTGTGATTTTCCCATTTTAAAAATTATTCACCTAAAATTAAATGTGTTCACCACTTTTTAAAATTTTTTACCTAAATTTATTACAAAGTTTTTTTGAAATTTTATGTTAACCTATGAGGGTAAAAATAATTAGGTGAATAATTTGTTCACTTAAACCGTAAACATGATTTGGGAACCTATTTGGTGAACACTTGCTCACCTAATGGACTTGACCCAAAACAATTTAACTTTAACTTTTCGTTATAACGAACTTTCAACGCCAACGGAAGCTTGAAACTCGAATGTATAATATTTTTATCAACTTTCTTTTTTCTTTATTCTCTTTTATTCATCTGATGATGCCAATAAAGCTGAAAATTTAAAAATAAATATACAAATAAATAAAAATATAATCTATAAAAATAATCACTATAAGTTTTTTTAATCTTTAAAAAAATTTTTTTAATTTTTCGATCAATCGCAGTAACCCAAAAATAAAAAATTCCAAAACAAAAACATTTCGTTCTGCATAAAATTTACTTGAAATTTTATTTAAATTGCTTAAGACAAATTCATAATCTATTATTTTTGCTTTATAATTATAAGTGAAAGAATTCTTTTCTTTAAAATGTAATTTTAGATTTTATTAAATTTTTTTAAAATAAAAAAAATATTTTACTTTGTTTCTATTACTGGTTGATCAGATTCTTTAAAACTTAATCATTTTTAATTAAAAAAAAAAAATTAAAAATAAACTCTAATATTATCTAATAGACTTAAAGACAATTAATAAGAAATGAGTCATTTTTGTCCCAAATGTTTCTATTCGGTTGCCGAAAAAGTATTTTTTTAAAAATATCTTAAACTTTTGACCTTTAATTTAGTAATTTTATTAAAAAAATCATAGAGATACATTAAAAATAAGACCATTAGAAAAAATCATCATGTAGAGAAAAAAGCTCGGCTTGACATAATTGAAGTAAACTACAACTTGAGAAGTCGTAACGGTTCAAAAAAAAGATTTGAACATGAAGGTATTATCAAAATCTTAAATAAAAAATTTCAAGTAATTATTATATAAATTTGTATTTAAATGATTGATTTAGTCGATAATGATGGAATTAAAGAAGAACCGGTTAAACAGGAGATTACTAGTGAAAAATCGAATTCAGAGCAAACTGTCTCATATAATTATAATGATGATACAATTAAAGAAATACCGACTAGACCGGAGATTACTAGTCATAAAACAAATTCCACTCAAGCTGTCACAGGGAGCAACTTGGACTATATACACAAAGAATGGTTAATTCTTCAAGGTGACACTGAGAGCTGCGAAAATATGCTTCGTCGAGAATTCAAAGAAACAGATTCAAAAAAATTCATTTTTGCCGAATATCCTTTTACTTGCAAAGTTAGTTACATGCAACTAGGTGGTTATAAATTTAGTGGAAAATCTGCTCAAAAATTTAATGAATTTAAATTAAGTGATCATGGCATTGAATTTAAATTAGATTGTAAGGCTTAACAAAAAATGTTTTCAAAAAATTTATTTAAAATTTAATATTTTATTCAAAGATAATTATAATCAAATAAATATATCTATAGGACCGGAAGGCTTTAATTACTGTGCATGCATTTTCTATGACCCGCTTTATTGTTTGCAAATTCAATTAAATAAGCAAATTGCTGAATTGTATATAAAAGGTCTCAAAGACTATCTTAATTTTGAGAATGACAACATCATTGAAGGTCTATTTACTAAAATTATTTAAATTGATTTATTTATTGATTTTTATTCAAGTCGTTTTATTTTTTTAAGATAAAGACATGACTCGTTTGGTTCTTATTCTAGACTTGAAAAATAAAAACTTGAAATATTTTAGTAATTTCTTATCGGAATATTTAACTAAAATACCACCAATTAACAACGTAAGTTTTTCACATTTAATAGACCAAAAATGAATTTTTAGCATTTTTCTTTTTTTTTTTTATTTCTAGAATCGTTTGAGTTTTATTAAACCATCAAAAGCAAAAGAGCTTATTTATAACTCGTTTAAATCCTATAATGATAAACCTGAAAATGTCGCAAAGTTTTTAAAAGATTTCATGCCAACCAATATCAGAGTGTAAATATTTAATTTGGTATCTTTTGTACTGACATAAAGCATGCTTTAATTTAAAATGGAATATTTACTTTATTAACCTTAAGCGTAGGCCACTAAACCTATCATATCTTCAGTTCGCTCATTAAAAAAGTCTACTTTTAAATACATGCTGAATCAAAATTTAAAAATTCAGTTTGGAGCATGCAGCATTCTAGAGCCATCCTAATTTAAAATTGACTAAACTCATATTGTGTGCATTAAACCTTTTAATAAGTTCTGTAAAAAATTCAATATACTAATACAGTCAGACCTTGATTCTGTTAACTGTCACGGTAACGTCCAAAATTTTAACGAAAACATTAGTTTACTATTTTTTTAAAAAATAGTAACTTTGTACTAGGGTTGTTAAAATTCAAAAAAATTTAGTTTTGGAAAAATTTTTTTTTTTTCAAAATTAAATATTCAAAAGCAAAATGTAAAAAAGTTATTTTGAATAAAAATTTTGGAAAATTATTTGATTCTAATTTTGAAATTGGAATTTTTCTTTTACAAATTTCAAAACCATTTTATTTTAGAAATTGAATTTAAAACAAATCAAAACAAATTTTTCTCAAAAATTATCTTCGTTAACAAAAATTTTATATGTAATTTGATTGATTTAGCAAGCCCCAATTAGTTTAGTTGTATATTTTTGTCAATATCGTTGTTTATTGTGAATATATTGATCTAAGACCCTTTTTTAATAATCTTTTTTTCATTAATTTAAGATAAAATAAACTTTATACGTAATTTTTTCGTAATTTATTGCTGAGATATTTAATTAAGTTCAAAAAAACAATTAAGTTTACATTAAATTCTTAAATTTTTGAATAAGAAAAAATTACAGTTTTGAATTTCGACTTTGGAAAAACAAACTTTTATTTCAAAAAACGTCTTAAGTTCTGTTTTAAATTATTCAAAAGGTTGATTTTGACAAATTTTGAAACAAAAACAAAATATTTTGTAATTTTTTTAAACAAAACCATTTCTCAAAATTAAAATGAAAAATTTGGAAGAATTCCAAATTCTGTTTTGAAATTTAACAACCCTAATTTTTTAAATGATTTAAATTCATTTTTAGAACTCGATCAAATTTATTTTCTATGAAAAATGAGATTTTTTATTTAAAAATAATTCAAACTGTCGAATTTTAATACCTTTAGAATTCAATAAGAATTTTTTCAAGAGAACCTGTCGCGATACCAGTATGTTTTTCGATATCAATAAATTTTTTCGCCATCGCCAAACATGCTGGCATACTAAGAAAATTTATCAAATTAAAATAAGGATATTATTAAAATTTTAAATGTTCAAAAATTAACCCCCATTTATTTTTTATTTAAATTTTTGAGTTCTTTCAATATTTTACTATTGAAACATTTCTAAATTGTGTGTAAAATTTAAATAGAACACAAAAAAATAAACCACTTTTTTTTTTAATTTTAAAATAATTAATTATAAAAATAACAAAATACAAGAATTATGTATTTTTAAGGTAGGTTGCAGCGAAAATGCGACAAAAAGTGGCCATTTTGACCGCCTGGTGCTTCTAGTGTTAAAATAATATTTACAGGAACAAGTTTATAAATAAGAATCTATATTAAATAGTAATCGCAATCAAGAGCAAATTTCCATTTAAATTGCTTTACTAATTCAAAATATTTGAATATATACGCTGAAAATTTAAATATCTTTTTTAGATTGAGTATAAAATAATCGACTCTAAAAAATCCAGTCTAAAAATATCCATTTTAAATAAATCGACTATAATAAAATCGACTTTTGAAAAAAGTCCAGTATATAAAAATCGACTTTTAAAAAAATCCTGTTTAAAAAAAAGCGACTTTTAGAAAAATCGAGTATAAAAAAATCCTCTCAAAGAAAGTTTGTTTATTTAAGTTATTTATTTTAATTTATAAATAAAAAAATAAATCCAATTAAATTTTGGATAATCTACCGTTAAGTATGATTTGATATTGTTAAAAAATGACTTTTGAACATTAAAATTTTGTCGCATAAAATCTTTACAATATTTTAAGTTTGTTGTATCTCTTCTTTGGGTTTGATCATTAACACATACTAGAACCAAAAGTTCACTGCCATTCATAACTTTATGACCAATAAAATCGACCATTATATGCGTAAAATAATCTGAATATAATAGTCGTTTTTATCCAGATGACTTCTCACGCTTTTGTTGAATGTCATAAATAAACCATTTTCAATTTAGAAAATCTTGATTTTCAATAATTTCTTCTTGGTTTTTCTATGGTTCAATATTAGTGATTAAAAATCCAATGTGAAAATAATAATCACTGATTAAATTCTCATCAAAAAAAGAAGTTGAGAGGAAAATGCAAAGACTTAGATATTAAGAATAAAAATATTCAATAATTCTTTTAGCAATATCTTATTTTAAAGTAAGGCTTTCATTTCGGAAACTCAGCTCAAAATTTATATCAAAGTTAGAACAAGTTTTATTTTTAATGAATAGATTCCTTTTAATTAGAACATTCTTTCTTTTCGATCGATAGTTTTCTTAATATTATTTTAGATTACTGTGTGACCCGACAAAATGATACTGGATTTTTTTAAACACGTCAATTTTGAACAGTCGATTTTTTTAAAACCGGTTATATTTAAAAGTGGATTTTTCCATACTAGATTTTTTTCAAAGTCGACTTTTTTAATGTCGTTTTTTTTATACTGGATTTTTTTCGAATAGATTTTTTTATGTTTTACCCTTTTTTAAAGTAAAAAGTTGCGTTTTTCAAGAGATTGCGTTATTTTTTTTGATGTGCTTTTAAGATTTTTTATTTCGTTCATAAAATTTAAAGTTGCGCTAATTAATGACACCCTATTTAAGAGACCTATTTCCCCACATCCTTTAAGCAACCATTTTTTTTGATATCTTAATTTGCTCTCTTAACCCTCCCTTTTTTCGAAAATTCAAATCTATTTTAAACCACAGTGCTGACAAAGGTTTAAATATGACGAGGCCTCGAAAATGAAGTCACATTTCCATATATAAAAAGTCTGTAACAAAACCTTTGCCAGCACTGTATCTACACTGTAAAAAATAAAAACGACTAAGACACCATTTTTAGGCGCTACAACTAGACGTCATTTTGGAGAGTTTTCAAGACGCTTTTAGTAGTCACTATTTTTAAGGCGCTTTTATTTAGTGATGTCTTAAAAAAAAACGTCTAAAATAAAAAGTGCCTAATTTAAAAGCGTCTAGTTTTTCCAAAAAATTGTTAAAAAATTCAATTTTTAGACGCTTTTGAAAAGTGTCTTAGTCGCTTTTATTTTTTACAGTGTATGAATTCTGTTGTCTAAAGCTTGGATTTAAAATTATTCATTTTTTATCAAAAAATGTGGAAAATTTTTGATTTGAAAAAAATTTACAAGGATATCTGCTTTGTAGGTTTTTGGTATAAGCATAACTGGAAGGTGAGACTAGAGGATTAAGGCCAAATACAAAAAGTGTGTGGTGTTAAGTTGTCTGTTTTTGACTTTTGACCAACTCTTAATTTTAACATAAATTCGGCAAAATAAATAACCATAACCAAAAAAATTAATTTTATCGTCTTTATTGGTCAATTTTAGAATAAGTTTTAACATGATTTTTTTCAATAATTAAATTTTTCTCTCTTAAGGAATTTTTATTTTTGATAACACAAAATAAAAATAAAACTGCAAAAATTACATGCCAAATTTCTAAATAAGATTTCTAAAAAAAGAAAACCAATTTAAAGTGAAGCTTAGATTGAATTTTTATTATTTTTTTAAATAAAAAGTATTTCTACTCTAAAAAATTAATCATACTCGGCCAATGTTAGAAAATTATATAATTATTTAAAAGCACAGTTTTAGGGTATTTAAAATATTAAAAATAATCTTTTTGATTAAATTTTTCAATTTTAAGAAGCTTGATTAAAATTGATTCTATTTTAACTACACCAATAAACGAAAGCATAATTTTAACAGTAAAAATTAATTTTTTTTTAAATTAAATTAATACTAAATTAAGTATTGAATTTTAATAGAAATGTGCAGAATGCTCAGGAGCCTTGGTAATTATGAACAATATTTTCCGCTGCTCAAAATGTTTTGATTCCGTTACTGAAAAAGTAATTTTTACAAAATAGCTTTAATTTTTTGACCTTTTTTCGAACTGAGAAGTTAATTTCTATTCACTTATATCAATTCCGCATTTCTTTGGGATTTATTTCTAAAAAAAGTATCATTTTTGCTTCGCCCGACAAAAATTTAGTTTTTTTAATATACAGTACTGATTCGTCACTGTGTTTTCACCAGATTTCTCGTGAATTCCCCGGAATTTCGGTGAATTCACGAGAATTATGGGAAATTTACCGGAATTCTTCGAAAAAAAAAATCGTAAATTTACTAGATTTCCAGTGAATTCAC
>NTPY01000330.1:332573-348514 GCA_002922825.1 Brachionus calyciflorus | reverse complement strand
TTTAAGCAAAATATTGTCTTAAGCAAGAAATTGTCTTAAGCAACTCTTAAGCAGTTTTTGCTTAAGCAAAAGCACCGTCTTAAGAGCCTCTTAAGCAGACTGTCAACTTATTTCAGAAATGTACTGTATACTTTGCTTTTGAGATCTAGGTATAAAATCGTATTAGAATACTTTCAATAATTTATAAAAAAAAATTAAAATGATGTTTTCAAGTATTTAAAATAAAGATCAGTTAATGAAGTTGATGGTTTTTTAAAAAAGTATTGTTACAATAGTTTTTATGCTTTTTGTCATAAAGCTTTTTTTTTACCGTATACCATTGCGAGATGATGCGTGCATCAAAACTCGAATTTTTGGTTTGTACCCAATTTTTTGATTGGTTGAATAAAAAATTAGATACAAACCGAAAATTCGAGTTTTGATGCACGCACCATCTCGCAAGGGTCTATGGCATTTTTTTGTATTTTATCTTCTCTAAAGACTTTGTTAGAAAAATTAAAAAAATATTATATGATGTATGAAAAGTATTTAGATAAAATACTTTTACCAATATTGAGTATCAAAAAAAATATCCAAATACTTGTTCTAACAATGTCTCTAGAGAAGATAAACACTTTATTTAATAAATTAAACATCAAAGAAAGTCTTTTGACAAAAAGAATTCCTTTCCTTGTTAATTTTGTAAAAGTATAATTGGTATTTTTTTATCATACTCAATACTCATTGGCATTGTATGCCGAATTAAACTGTAAGAATAGAAATAGACTTCGAAGTCTTTTTGGGTAAACTGAAGTTTTTAACCAATTCGCTTGATTCGCTCGATTCAAAAATTTTAAATTTTAAAAAATTTTTATGCAATTTTTAAATTTTTTTGAATACATGTACTTGATTGTTTTATATATAAATAATTTTGTCTTTTTGTGTTGAACTGAGCGAATTAATCAAAAACTTCAGTTGACCGTCTTTTTATATAGATTATCTAATAAAAAATCATAGAGATACATTAAAAATAAGACCATTAGAAAAAATCATCATGTAGAGAAAAAAGCTCGGCTTGACATAATTGAAGTAAACTACAACTTGAGAAGTCGTAACGGTTCAAAAAAAAGATTTGAACATGAAGGTATTATCAAAATCTTAAATAAAAAATTTCAAGTAATTATTATATAAATTTGTATTTAAATGATTGATTTAGTCGATAATGATGGAATTAAAGAAGAACCGGTTAAACAGGAGATTACTAGTGAAAAATCGAATTCAGAGCAAACTGTCTCATATAATTATAATGATGATACAATTAAAGAAATACCGACTAGACCGGAGATTACTAGTCATAAAACAAATTCCACTCAAGCTGTCACAGGGAGCAACTTGGACTATATACACAAAGAATGGTTAATTCTTCAAGGTGACACTGAGAGCTGCGAAAATATGCTTCGTCGAGAATTCAAAGAAACAGATTCAAAAAAATTCATTTTTGCCGAATATCCTTTTACTTGCAAAGTTAGTTACATGCAACTAGGTGGTTATAAATTTAGTGGAAAATCTGCTCAAAAATTTAATGAATTTAAATTAAGTGATCATGGCATTGAATTTAAATTAGATTGTAAGGCTTAACAAAAAATGTTTTCAAAAAATTTATTTAAAATTTAATATTTTATTCAAAGATAATTATAATCAAATAAATATATCTATAGGACCGGAAGGCTTTAATTACTGTGCATGCATTTTCTATGACCCGCTTTATTGTTTGCAAATTCAATTAAATAAGCAAATTGCTGAATTGTATATAAAAGGTCTCAAAGACTATCTTAATTTTGAGAATGACAACATCATTGAAGGTCTATTTACTAAAATTATTTAAATTGATTTATTTATTGATTTTTATTCAAGTCGTTTTATTTTTTTAAGATAAAGACATGACTCGTTTGGTTCTTATTCTAGACTTGAAAAATAAAAACTTGAAATATTTTAGTAATTTCTTATCGGAATATTTAACTAAAATACCACCAATTAACAACGTAAGTTTTTCACATTTAATAGACCAAAAATGAATTTTTAGCATTTTTTTTTTTTTTTTTTATTTCTAGAATCGTTTGAGTTTTATAAAACCATCAAAAGCAAAAGAGCTTATTTATAACTCGTTTAAATCCTATAATGATAAACCTGAAAATGTCGCAAAGTTTTTAAAAGATTTCCAGCCAACATGATTCCATTTGAGAAATGAAATCATATTGGAACCGTTTATGTAATGTATTTTTTGTTATTTGAATTCTTTTTTTTTAAATAAAGTTATTGTAAAAAATCGAGATTTTTATTTTTTCCCATTTGACAGCTTTTGAGATTCGCCAATAAATTTACTAATTTTTTTTTCTTTACACTATATTCTTTAAAAAATAGAATTTCTTGTAGGTAGTTGAGTCAGTGGTCGATAGCCGACCTCAACCTTAGCACTAAATAAATAATAAGCTGTTCGGTTTATCTAAATATTTCTCTATGGAACAAGTAAGGTTTATTTCTTTAGTCCTAAGTCAACTTAGCTTTACGATTTTGTTCACTAACAGGCGAACAGTTGTTCACTTTTATGATTAGATCCATCGTGAAAAAAACTTGAAATGTTTGTTTTCGACTTCATGTTTTAAAGACCGTCTTAAGATATGTTTAAAAAAATGTCAACTTATTTGAAATGTACTGTAATTTTTTAGTAAATTCCGATTTTTCACTTTTTTGTTTTAGGTTAATCAAATGAGTTTTAGTAAATATATTAGAATTCACCATTTTTAGACAAAATAGTTAAACCCTTATCGAAACCCGATTTTATTTTCAAGCCTGATCAAAGTAATTTTATTTTTCACTGTGAACTGAGAGGAAATTCGGTGAAATCAAAAAGAACGTGAATGTTCATGAACGTTCACATATGGAACAGGTAAATGTTCACAAAAGTATTTATTTTTTATTATCGACATGGGGATGTCCAATAGAAAAATATCTAATTTTTTTAACTATTTTAAAAGAGTTGTTACAGGTTAATTTTTTTATAAATCAATAATTTTTTTTATATTCCTTTATTTAATAGAAAAATTTTTTATCAAAAATTAACAAAAATTCTTGTATACAGTAAAGTGATTAATTTTTAACGTGACTTCATCTTACGTCATTTATCATTTTCAATTTTCTCCTTAAAAACTAAAAGGTATAGAGCACCAGTTCTAATTTAAAAATATAATTCTAACATTTGAAAATCATAGAAATTATGTGAATTATTATGTAACTGATCATCAGATGTATTCGTTCAAATTTAATTCATGTAGCTTTTTCTTTCATGTAATGTAATTAATGTGGCTTGTCTACACTGTAAAAATAGAAGCGACTAAGACACCATTTTTAGGCGCTACAACTAGACGTCATTTTGGAGAGTTTTCAAGACGCTTTTAGTAGTCACTATTTTTAAGGCGCTTTTATTTAGTGATGTCTTAAAAAAAAACGTCTAAAATTAAAAGTGCCTAATTTAAAAGCAACTAGTTTTAAATTTTTCATTAAAAAATTACAATAATTTTTTAAAACAAGACACTTTTTTTAGCCGTTTTTTAGTTAGACACCTTTTTCTTTAACAACGACTAATTTTTTTGACTGCTAAAAAAAAGCGTCTAGTTTTTCCAAAAAATTGTTAAAAAATTCAATTTTTAGACGCTTTTAAAATCTAGGCGCTTTTGAAAAGTGTCTTAGACGCTTTTATTTTTTACAGTATACTGTTTGAGAAAAGCTATTCTTTAATATGAATCCATCAATCCTACAATACTTTGTCAATTCAACTGAAGTCATAAACAAGTTTTTTTTAAATACTTTTCAATCTAAAAATTTTTTTTATTTAATTTTTTAATTTTTCTCAAAATGTTTCTCCTAATCTGCTTGGTCTTGTTACCGTATTACCTTGTTTATAAGCGCCCTCCTAACCCCCTCTCCCCCTTTTTGAGAAGAAGGGGAAGCAGAAAAAATGGCTCTATGTCGATTTATAGAAAACCTTTTTATAGAAAACATCAATAGAAAATTTATATTGAAATTCTTTTCATAGAATTTTTTTATAGAAAAATTTTCATAGAAATTTAATATAGAAAAGTTTTATAGAAAAATTTTCTATGTTTTATATTCAATGTTTTTTCATTAATTTTTATAATAAAAATAAAAATTTAATCAATTTTGAAATTCTAATCGGTTTAATTAACTTGCAATTTTAGGAATCTGCTAAGCTGTAATAAATAAGTTGCTTATTAATTCAAATTCAAAAATTTAATATATTGATTAAATTAAACGTCTTATTAAAAGGTGATTTTTTAATTTTTAATTAATGTTTTGATAAATTTAGTCGGAAATACAGAAAATTTTGGAAGATTTCTTCCAATTTCGTTTCAGTTCTTATTTATTACAGCTTAATATGCTCCTTGAAATTGAAAATTAATAAAAAAAAAAATTTTTAAATTAAAATTTATTAAATTTTTATTTTTATTATACAGTGGTGGGGATTAATTTGTAACGTGACGTCATCTGACGTCATATGACGGTATATGACGCCATATGACGTTATCTGACTGTCAAAAACCTATAAAATCTGACGTCATCTGACGTCAGCCGTCATATCGCGTCATATAAAAACAGCTATAAATCCCGTCATATGACGTCAGATGACGTCACGTTACAAATTAATCCCCACCACTGTAAAAATTAAGGAAAAAACATTTGATTATTTTTCTAAAAGGCTTTTCTATATTATATTTCTATGAAATTCTATGAAAATAATTTCTATATAAATTTTCTATAAATGCTTTCTATAAAAAAGTTTTCTATAAAAAGACCCAGGCCCGAAAAAATTTAATATTTTTATAGCTAAATAGACCACACTAAAGTCGATCGGAAAAGTCAAATCAAAAGACTAAATTAATTTTTCTTTAGTATGATTTCACGCTTCAAAAGAGCAATTTTTGGTCACTTATAAGCAAGGTTTTATGGTATTTATTTTATTTTTAAATAAAACTTGCTTAATCAACTGAGGTCTATTGTATTATGTGACCAGCTGGATTATAGATTATGGACAAAAATTAAAAATAAAATTTTCACTTGAAATTCACGAAGAAAAAATCTCTATTTCTTTTTAATACTCTTAATAATCATGAGTTTTATCGCAAAAAAGATTTTCTCTGATGTTTTAATGTGACTCAGAATCATGAGCGAATCGACTTTACTTTGTTTAAAATTTTATTTTTAACCCACAAGACAAATTAAAATTCTATTCTTTTCGACTTATTTTGTTTACTTTTTGATAAACAAAATTCTTTCAAAATTTCAGATCGTTTTAGAAACAAATGAGCAGAACTTTCTTTATTAACTTTTTAAAAATAATTATTAACTTTTTTTCAAAATTATAGTATTTAATTTTCTAGGCATTTAACTTAAAAAAAAATAATAATAAACTTTAAATTATCTGGTAGACTTAAAATAGGCTTTTATTTAAATATGAGTCATATATGCCGCTCTTCTAAATGTTTCCATTCAGTTGATGAAAAAGTAATTTATATAAAAAATGCCTTTATTCTTGTTTTTTATTTTATTTGAAAATACATAAAAAATAAGGTCATAGAAAAAGAAAAAAAAGTTCCACTTGACACCAGTGAAATAAAATGTAACTTGAAAAATAGTGATCTTTCAAGAAAAAAATTTAAGAATGAAGGTATAAATAAAATTTGAAAAAAAAAACTTTTAAAAATCTTAGATAGTCATTTAAATTTGTATTTAAGTAATTGATTTAACCGGAGTTAATAATGATGGAATTAAAAAAGAACCAATTAAACAGGAGATTAAAAGTGAGAAACCAAATTCAGAGCAAATTGTCCCAGAGAATAACATAGAATATATACACAAAGAATGGTTAATTAAGCAAAGTGACACAGAGAGCCTTGAAAATATGCTTTGTCGAGAACTCCAAGAAATTGATTCGAAAAATTTAATTTTTTCCGAATACACTTTTACTTGCAAAATTAAATACATGCAATTAGGTTCTTATAAATTTTGTGAAAATTCTACTCGAAACGAATGTCATTTCAATAATAGGGATGGGATTAGACTGACGTTAGATGGTAAGTTTTAACAAATAAAATAGACACTTTCTTTTCACAATTTATTTAAAATTAAGTATTTTATACAAAGAAAATGAGTATCAAGTAAACATTATAATTGGCTCAAATGATTTAAATTACTGTGCATGTATTTTTTATAAGCCAATTTATTGCTTATTTATTCAAATAGATAAGCAAGTTGCTGAAATGTATCAAAAAAGTTTTAAAGTATTACCTAGATTAAAGAATCAAAACAACATAGAAGGTATTTAAAAAAAAATAAAATTGTTTGAGTTGTTTGAAAAGTAATTTTATTTTTTAAAAACGTAGACATAACTCGTTTGGTGCTAATTCTAGACATGAATAATAAAGACTTGAAATATTTAAGTAATTTTCTATCCAATTATATTATTTCAATACCACCTATTAATCACGTAAGTTTTCCAAATTTAAAACAGGTCAATAATAAAGTTAAAATTTTTTTTTATTTTTGATTGAAGAATCGTATTAATTTTATTAAACGATCTAAAGCAAAAAGGCTCATGCGCAGCTTGTTTAAATCCTCAAAAGATAAGTCTGAAGATGCCACAAAAAGCCATCGAAATTCCAATCAAACAATACCAGAGAGTAAATAATTAATTTGATAATTATTCGGGAATATTTTAAAAATGTCATGTTCCGCCTTTTAGCCTTGTCAATTTTTATAATTTTATATAGGAAGAAAATTAATTTGAAACCGTTTATAAATTGTTTTATTTTGAATAAAGTTATTTTTCGAAAAAAAATTGAATTTTTTATTGACTTAAATAAAATTAAAATAAGCTTTTTTATTTATTTTAAAAATTGTCTTTTAAAAAAAAGGATTCGGATTCATCATGTCTCTCTCAGATTACAATACTGGTTATTCACAACGACCAAAAATTAACGTTCATCACCATTCGTGAATGTTCTTGGTATTCATGAACTTTTCTTTTCAATAAATTCTTATTTATAAATTGTTGCTGTAAATAACGGGTAAACCATAATGGTAGGAATATGGGGGATAAATGAAATTTTTCACATTTATGACTGAGTATTAGTTGTTCATAAAAAAATATTTAATTAAGTTTTTGGATGTTTCATAGGGAATAGACAGCCTCGAATATACATCTCACTATTCAAGTAATTTGTCCTCATCCAAAAAATTAAAAAATAATTTTTTAATATAACCGAATTAAAATTTTGTTATTAAGTATAAAACTTTTGATCCTAATATTTAGCAAGGTAGTGTCGCTTCGCTCCATTGTCCTGAGCCTCTCAAAGTACTCAGAGATTTAATTTTTTTAAATTTTAGAAAAAAAGGTGTGTTAAATATAGCTAAACTTGAAAATTTTTTTTTAAGAAAAGCTAAAACTCTGGCCTAGTTTGGAATAATTTTTTTCTTATTTCATCAAGATCTTAAAAGTGAATTTCATTTCAATGAAAAAGCCAGAAATCTATATACTGAGCCTTCGACTCAGAATAATTTAGGAAGCTTTTGATTTTAGTTTTTAAGTTGAATAAATTTTGAAAACGAAATTGACCACCAACTTTTCCTTTTACAATTATTTAAAAGTACCCTTTTGCAATAAAAAAAATTTTTTTTTTTGAAATTCGAAACTTATAAAATAAATAAAAAGAGTTAAAATATATTTCACTTGTTACTAAGACCAACCATAGAATCATTTTAAATTATAATTTAGGCTGGCAACTTAGCTATTCTAGGACTTATCATTTTTATCAATATTTAAAAGCGCCAGCCGCTAACAATATATTTTGAATATTCTTTATTTTGTAGTTTTGAAAATTTAAGACTAAATATAAATCATTTATATTCAGTCTGAATTATCTCAAATACACGATATAGTCGGTATCTTTTGAATACCTTCTATTCGATTTTTTTTAATTACACAGTTTCTAATATAAATGTAACGTCAACCGCAAATTTTGACCGTAACCGTAACCCGTGTTAATTAGCCTTAATTTTCAATTTTAAGATGTTTAAGCTTTGGTTACGGTTACGGCAAAAGTATTTAGCTAATAGCAAAAAATAATTTTCCCACACCGGGAATCGAACCCGGGCCGCCTGCGTGAAAGGCAAGAATCCTAACCACTAGACCATATTCTACTCTAATTAAACCAAATTTTAACTTTTTGTTTTTATCAGCTATCTTCAACTATTGATATATCTACCATAAAAGCGTTCGTTAACCATTGGTCAATTTCTTTTTATCTCAAATAGCAAATAAATGGCCTCTTTCAACTTTAACAAGTTTTAAAATTAATTGAGCGTTAATTCTTAATTGCATCATTAAGTCCTTTTTACTAAAAATTAAACATTTCAACTTTGATCCAAAAATAAAATAGACAAAAATAAGTTAAACACTTGCTCCCTAAACTAAGGTTTATTAGTTTGATATAGACTAAAAATAAATATCAACGCACTTGGCTGGTAATTAATAAATCTTTTTGTTCGGTCTTTTTTTATCAAATATTATTGGAAAATTAACACAAAAAATTTTAAGATAAAATTTTATTTCTAAGCAACACGCAAAGAAACAGGACTGAGAAATTTTACAATCTTAAAAGTAATTTTTACAACTCAACCTTATAATCTAAAGATAAACCATAATAAAAACAAATTATTTTATAACATTTTTTTGTTAAATCTTATAAATACTTAAATGATTTAAGTAAAAAAAAATCATTAAAATATTTAATTTTTTTTGAATTATGGTCCCTGTTTCCAAAAGAAGCGTCGAATTACCAAAACTAGTTATTTATGCTGGTTTAGCTGGTGGTTTAGGTATTATTCTTTTAGTTGGTTTATTATCTGGTCTTGTTGGTAGACCAAATAATTGCATACCTCCTGAAATTTCAAGTACTATTAGACCATCAACTACAAATCCTATCACATCAACAACCACTACTACAACTACTACTCCTGGAACCACAAAAACAAGCTCAACTACTCCAAGCACTACATCTACGTCTAGCACGACCACAACTCGGACAACTACTCCTACTACTACTACAACTACAACAACTAGAACAACAACAACGCCAACAACAACTACATCAACTACAACTACATCAACTACAACAAGAACAACAACATCAACAACAACTTCTACAACCACTTCTACCACTTCCAGAACAAGTACTTTAAGTACAACTACTGGATCATCAACTCGATCAATTCCATCAACACCCAGACCTACTACACCAGAGATAACAGTTGAGGAAGATGGTTCATTCCGTTTGCCAAGTTACATTCAACCAACACATTATAACTTATTAATAAAGACTTATTTTGATCCATATGATACTAAAAAAGCTTCAAATGAGACAAGAAATCAATGGACACGTTTCTTTGGTGAAGTTGAAATAACAATTCAAGTAAAACAGGCGACAAAACGTATTGAAACACATGTAAATATTGGTCTAAATATAGATAGATCTCAGACTGAATTAAGAAAAGTATCAACTGGTGAAATTATTTCATTAGATGATCAGAATTATTTACCAAATGATTTGTACGAATTTGTTGCAATGGATACATTACAACCAGGAGAATATAAACTTAAAATTTCATTTAATGCCATTACGTCATTTATTGGTTTTTATAAAGCTGATTATTTGGAAGATCAAACTCCACGATCACTTTTGGCAACTAGATTTGCACCCAATTTGGCTAGAACTGCATTGTAAATTTATAAAAAAAAAATTTATTATCTTTTCAAAATAGAAAAATAAGAGCTTAAAAAAAAGCTAAAGTAAATTCTTAAAAAGGATAGAAAATTTTTGTATTTCTTAATTTTTCTAAAGAAATTTTTTTTTGAATACGATTCGTTACCAATACGCTAGGGTTACAGTTACAACGTTAAAAAATTTACTTTAAAATTTCTTTAAGATTTTAACTAAACAAAATCAAGCTTAAGTTATTTAATTTTTCCATTAAAGCTAAGTAAACTTTTCTATTTGTAAGCTGAAAATTAAAAAGTATTTGAATTTTTTTTTCTATTTGGGAAAGATCTAAATTGTCAGTCAACTTCGAATAATATATTCTAATTTTTAGCCCATGCTTTGATGAGCCAGGCTTTAAAGCTGAATTTGAAATAACATTAGAACATCCACAAAGATCAATAGCTGTGTCGAATTGGAAAGCAGAAAAAACTGAAAGTTTCACTGAGAATGATTCGCAAAGAGTTAGAACAAAATTTCAAAGAACATACAAAATGAGCACTTATTTAGTTGCTTGGGCTATTATTCCAGATGATTTTGTAAGTAAATCAACATCTGCTGGAGGAATTGAAATTACTGTACATGGTAGAAAATCAGCTCAAAAAATGAATGAATTTGATTTTCCTTTGGAATTCGCTAGACAAGTTGTCGAATATTATGTTAGGACATTTGGTATTACTGAGGCCTTACCACCAAAGATTGATCTCATTGGTTTACCTGGTTTCCCTGATAAATCATCTCCATCATGGGGTTTGAATGGATTTCATGAAGACGATTTATTTTATAATGATTTGTACGACACAATTGCCGATATTCAATTAGTTGCTGAGATGATTGCTAAAGAATTGGCTCATTACGTAATTAAAATACAAAATTAAAATTAAATACTTTCTTTTAATTTTATAATTTTTTCTTTAAAGTGGTTTGGTAATTATGTAACCTGTCAATGGTGGGATGAATTGTGGCTTAATGAAGCATTAGCTATCTACTTTCAATATAAATCAGTTAACGATATTTATCCTGATTGGGAAATGGTAAATCAATATTTTTAACTTATACTACGGCATGTGAGAAAATAAGAAATTTTCAAATTGAACAAAAATCTGGTTCAATCCGAATCACACAAAATACAGTCTAAACTCATTTAAAATTAAATGGATATGTGAACTTAATATATTCCCTAAATTACGAGGTTTCCAGGTTAATAGTAAGACTCGGCTATAAAAATAATTTATTTCTTTATAACCACAACGGTTTAAAAACCTTTTAGTTTTTGTATGTTCTTTAATAATTTCAAAAGGGAAATCATCAATTGAATGTTAAAAATTTTAATTCAACTTGTACATCATCATCATAAAGAGAGTTAATCTCAATACAGTAGCGAATAATTTGAATTTTCAATATACTTATTTTTAAAAGATAATAGTGGTAAAAATTATGAATGAGAACTATTTTGTTTCGATCAAAATTACTTTTAACCCTAACTATTTCCGAATAAAAAGTTAAAGTCAAAACTGTATATTTATTAGTTTTGTTAAATACATTATAAGAATTTGATTAAATTTTATTTCAATTTAAAAAAAAAAAATCTTAAAAAAGGTACTTTTAGAAAATGGTTGAAAATTTTAGACAAAACGATTGCCTATCACTAGTTATTCAGTAAAAATTACCGTATCAATTGAATTTTTTTAATAGCTTCTATGGCAAATATTCATTTTTTTACCTCAAACTTTCTGCATGTAAATTAGGCTTTTAAAAATGTTAGACTGTAAATTTTTTTTGGAGAAAAAAATCCTACAATTTTCGCAAACTAAGTCAGAAAGTGGAGTGGAAATTGCTTTTTGCATCTGGTTAAAGAAAAGTTGGTTAAAAAATAGAAATTGAGAAAAAAACTTACAAAACAATTTTTTTATCAAAATAGTAGATTATTATTAAGAATAAACTTTTGATGAAAAAAAAATATTATTCATTATAATTGATTATTGAAATGTTATTTTCCTTAAAATCAGTAGTGACAATTAAGAACCTTTTTTGATGCTTTGAAAACGAAAATTCTGCCTGAATTTTTAAAATTACTATTTTCTCCATAATTTTATAATTTGAAAATTCAAATGTGAATGTCTTGAATTAACTTATTTTAGGAAAATCAATTTATAAACGATAAAATGATTCCAGCAATGTGGCAAGATGGTTATGCTTCATCTAGACCAATTAAAATGAACATAACATCCTCTTTTGAATTGTCTATTGCTTTCGATGAATTAGTCTACAATAAAGGAGCATCCTTAATTCGAATGTTAGAAAATATAATTGGAGAAAAGCAATTAATTTCAAGTTTAACTGTAAGGCTTTTTTTTTCTTATTGTATTTTACTTTTAATTAATAATTTTTCATGTTTCTTCTTTGTTTTCTCTTTAGACTTATTTGAAATCAAAACCTTACGGCAATGTTAGATCTCAAGATTTTTTCGATGCTGTTCCATTGTCACCTGAATTAGGCGTGAATACACAAGCCTTAATGGAACCTTGGTTATTACAAAAAAATTATCCAGAAGTTGCTGTTTTATTAGAAACTGTATCTGGTAAGACAAGAGTTAGATTTGTTCAAGATAGATTTTTGCTTTCTGAGATTCAAGAGGATGATGAAACTGACTTTAGATGGAGAATTTATTTAAAATGTAAAGCTGGTGGTGAAATTAACGGTGCTGTTGTTAATCATTTAGGAGGATCTACTCTTGAATTTGTCTATTTCTTACAAGGAATTAATGGTAAGTAATTTTGAAAATTTTATTTTTAATTAAAAATTTATGTGTTTTTTTAAGGACAACTCGACTTGGACAGAAGATACACTTGGATTAAATGTAACACTGATTTCAAAGGATTTTATGTTACTGATTATACTAATAATTTATTCGATGCTTTTGAAACAATTTTGCTCAGCAATAGATCTGTAAGAATTTAAAAGATTTTCTTTCTTTTCTAATTTAAACCTTAAGCTTTAATCAGCGACTTCAATTGGCAACTACTTTCAAAAATATTTTTTCACGTTTTTTTTAATTCTGAAATTTTTTCGAAAATTTTGAATTAAAAAAAAAGAATTATTTGGTAAAAGTTGATCGAATTTTTGAGCATATAAAATTTTTTCTATTGATTTTCCATTAGAGCAGATTTTTGAGGTGAAATGAAAACATGTTAAAGACTAAGTTCGTTCTAGGATAAATTATATTAAAATTTTCATAATTTTTTTTTTTAATTTTTTTTTGCTCAAAAAATGCTCAGACCGTTTTGAAAGTAGTTATTCTTATCAGTGTTGCAGGATTACTTGAACCGTTCCGGATAATTTATCTTGAAAAACTTGACAGCCGAAACATTTTCTTAAAAAAGTATACAGCTTATTTTGTACCGAATTTATTTTTCATTTGTTTAATTTTTTTTATGAATTTTAATAGCTTTACTTATATAAATAAGAACTTTTTAGGCCATTTTTGAGCATTCATTTTTTCAAGGTATTTTCACCAGCTGATCGTTCAAATTTGATTCATAATGCATTTGAATTAGCCTTTTTGGGATCTAAATCATACGCAATTCCAAATTTGTTGAGCAACTATTTAACTGAAGTAGAAACCGATGTAACCCCATTCCAAACTTTCATATGGCACATTAATAAAGTAGCCAATATTATTGAGCACAGACCTTCATTTAAAAAATTAAGAGTGAGTAAAAAAAAAAATTTTTTTCATAATAAAAATAAATTTGGATTGACAATTTTTTAAAAAGGGTTTTATCAATGGTATGTTAAATGCTGTAGTCAATCGTTTGGGTATTGACATATGGGAAAATACTGGTGGTCATTTACTCAAATTATTAAAAGCTGATTTAGTCGACTTTCAATGTAGAATGCAAATTGAAAGCTGTTTGAATAAGGCTACTGAATGGTTCGAACAAATACCTGAAGGCTTTTTCTTTTTCCCAGATTCATTCGAAAATATAAACCCGTAACAAAAAAAATTATCATACTTTAAAAAAGTCAGTTTTTTGTTAATTTATTTTTTGTTCTAAGTGTACCAGGAAATTATCGTCCAGCTGTATTCAAATACCATTTACAAAATACTTATGAATTATTTGATTGGATTGAAGTATTTGGTTTGGCTGAAGTTACTAGTAGTGTAAGAGAACGTGATTATGCTCTAGATGCTCTAGGAAATACAAGATTGGCATTTTTATTAGATTTGTTAGATTTTTAATTTAGTTTTAAAACAAAAAATTAAATTTTAAAAGTTTTGTTGTTTATTAAAGGTATCTAATGGAATTGTTAAGAGATGGAACAGTTATCAAAATTGATGATTATTTTAGAGTTTTAAAGGCAGTTGGTGACAATCCAAATGGTAGATATTTTGCTTGGTATTTTGTTAGAGAATATTGGTATTATTTAGTATTTGAGACAAATAATGGAAGAGGAGTCACTGAAGTTGTTAATCAAATAACAAATAGTTTTGATAATGTTTTCTTATTGGAAGAAGTAAATTATTTAGGAAAATATATTTTTTTAAAAATTAAAAAAAAAATTTTTTCGATTTCTTTTAGATTTTGGTCTTTTTCGAGGATTCTTATGATTTCCAAAGTGCCGATATTAGACTTAAAATAATCGATAACGTTTTGAATAACATTTTCTGGGTAGCTAATAAAGAGAAAGATTTCCAAAGCTATTTTTTCCCAATCGGTAGACAGAGCTCGATAGAGTTATGAAGTTTATTTTGAATAAAAAAAAGATTTTAAAAAATTTTTTTTTGATTCTTTTTTAATTAAAAAAAAATAAAACATTAATTTTTTCATTAATAAAATTAGTTCAGATAATAATTTAATTCTTAATCTTTATTTAACTATCATCTTAAAAATATATACCTTTATTTTATTTTCGAAAATAAATAATGACTCCTATTGTTTTTTTAAATCTCCAAAACTATTTTTAAATTTTATTTTGTATATGAGTAAAATATTATAGATTCTTATAATCAATGTCTGAGATTCCAGAAAGAGGCGAAGTATCACACTCAGAGAACTCAGTCTTTGAAATATCAAATGCAATTTTTTAATTTACGAGGGTTACATAATTAATAGGATTCGCATATTTTCTTAAAACGAATAATAGTCTTGCTTAAAATCTGAGAAAATTTTGTTTAAGGAAATTCGACTCTTATAGTAAAGGTCCGTAATTATTAAAAATTTTTTAATAACTATTTTGGACGAACAATACAGAAGATAGCTTCTGTAATGCTTGTTAAAAAACACGGACCGGTCCCAGCAAGGCTTTAAACACTAGTGTCGAATTCCGACCACAATATTTCTAGCACAAAATTTTACGAGCTTTCACCCAAGACTATTATCTAAGCGATCGGATGCTTTCTTCGTCCTGCAGACCCATCCAAAAAATTTTAAAAAAATAAGGTTTTACGGACCCATACCTATCCAAAATTTTTTGGATGGGATGCTTTCCGAAGAAAGCATCCGACCGCTTAGATAATAGTCTTGGGTGAAAGCTCGTAAAATTTTGTGCTAGAAATATTGTGGTCGGAATTCGACACAAGTGTTTAAAGCCTTGCTGGGACTGGTCCGTGTTTTTTAAAAAATTGGTGGTCCGCGTTTTAGTAACAACCGTTGTTAGGATTAAAAAAGTTTAGATTTTGAACGAGTGGTTTTAAGTGTGATTGTAGTTTTAGTAACATTCATTATTTTTAGTGTTGGGAATTTTTTTTTGAGTCGACTCGCGTTTTTTGAAGTTTTCCAAGAGTAAATCAAGTCGATTAAAAAAAATGCTGATATGAAACTAACAATTTAAATAAGATAATAATTTTAAAAAATTTCTTATCAAGCTAAAAAACTAAAAATTTTAAACTTAAATGATTTAACACTTTTTTCATCTAAAAGACGTTCTTCAAATTTATACCAAAGATTTACTGTAGAAACAGAACTTTTTTTTTCTCAAATCGACTCAATAAAAAAAAGTCGAGTCGACTCTAAAAAAATGACACTAATTTATTTTCTAAAAAAATAATTACATGAAAATCAACTAACC
>NTPY01000330.1:313218-331989 GCA_002922825.1 Brachionus calyciflorus | reverse complement strand
TCTTGAAGTTTTCCAAGAGTAAATTGTTTAAAAAAGATGCTGATATGAAACTAAAAATTAAAATAAGATAATAATTTTAAAAAATTTCATATCAAGTTAAAAAACTAAAAATTTTAAACTTAAATGATTTAACACTTTTTTCATCTAAAAGACGTTCTTCAAATTTATACCAAGGATTTACTGTAGAAACAGAACTTTTTTTTCTCAAATCGACTCAATAAAAAAAAGTCGAGTCGAGTCGACTCTTAAAAAAATGACACTAATTTATTTTATAAAAAAATAATTACATAAAAATCAACTAACCGTACCAGTACGCAAAAAATTGAAGATTATAAAAAATCTTTAAATTGATTACGGTTCGGGTACGGATACCCTGCTAATAAGTATACAAAAAAATATTCACAACTTTTATAAATTAAATATTTCATTAATTTAGTATGGTGATTGTAATTACCAAATCTTTTAGCTAGTCAAGTTTGTTACTTAGCTAAAAAAAATGCTTTTGTTTTTCAATAATTCCTGTTGGTTTGTCTATTTCAATATTTTAATTAACCAATCTTGAAAAAGTATAAAGTCAAGTAAAGTCGAATATTTAAATTCTGGAATTCCAGAATCAAGCTCAAACAAATCTACTTGATTACTGTGAAAATTAAACCAGGTTCTTTTTTTCAGTAAAATTAGAAAAAATAAAATTCAATGATTTAATAAAATCTAAAAACCAAAAGCAAACTAAAATTCAAGTTACATTATATAATTTAAATTTGCAATATTTCAAAAATATAAATTTTTAATCAAGAAAAGCATTTTTTTTTCAAATGATGAAATGTTTATTCATTTTTTAAGTTACTTATACACTCTTTTTAAATATTAGGTAAAATAAAAATTCTAATTTTTTTTTCCAAGAAATTTTTAAATATAAAATAAAAAGCAAATTTTTAAAAATGTTGGTAAAAATATCCCGCAACATTTTGTCATCAAACCGTGTGAACTTAGTTGCCACATTAAATAAGTATACTACTGAATCGTCTACTCAATCTCAAGATAAAAATGAGCAAAAATTAGATGAAACAAGTCAAAAACTAGACGTCGAATTAAAAGCTTTAAAAGAAAAATTAACCAAAACTGAAGAGGAAAAACTTGACTTGAAAGATAAATATTTAAGAGCCATGGCTGAGGCTGAAAATGTTCGAGTACGAATGCGTAAACAAGTCGATGATGCCAAATTATTCGGAATTCAAGGATTTTGCAAGGACCTATTAGAAGTAGCTGATATTTTAAATTTAGCCATTGTAAATACAGATCCAAAAAAAGATAAAACACTTGAAAATATAGATAAAAATGTTGTTGACAAATTGACATCTATGCATCAAGGTCTTATCATGACTGAAGGTCGTTTGCTCAAAATATTCGAAAAACACGGTCTAGTTCAAATTAAACCAACTGCTGGTGATAAATTTGATCCCAATCTACACGAAGCTATTTTCCGTGTACCCATACCGAACAAAGAATCTGGTTCAATTGAAATTGTTAGCAAAATTGGTTTTAAATTACACGAAAGAGTTATTCGAGCAGCTCAAGTTGGCGTTGTTCAATAGATAGAGAATTAGTTTTTTTTTATTTAATTTTTTTTTTTAATTGCTGTTCGAACTTACTTCTTTTTTGTTAATTGTTACAAGAGAACTTAAACCAAATAAAAATTTTAGAAAAATAACGTTTTTATTGATTGATTTTTTTTAAATGGGCGTGTCTAATAAATAATAAGGTTTAAAATATTCAAAAATTTTTCTAATTTAAGTCCAATTATTTCCTCAAAAGGTCATTAAGAATATGTTTTAGCATAAGGTACAGAAATAATTAAATAAATATAAACAATAACAAAATCGAGGGTGTGTAATAGATGGGCGTGTTAAATTATAAACATTTTGTCTTCGTAACTTTTTTCTTATGCCAAAGTTTAAATGGAAAAGTTTATTTCTTTTTAAATACTTTTTGGCTTACTCCGAAATTTTTATTAGGAGATTGAGTGAGTGAGTTGGTTAAATAGATCTATTTAAAAATGAGCTTCAGTGTTCAAATAAAAAATCATAAAATCCAAAAGAGTTGTAAAATTATTTTTAATCAGATTTTAGATTAGAGAATCTGCTAAAGCAGTATGAAAGAAAGTAACTAATTTATTTAAATTCATTTTTGTATGCTAATTATGGGGTACCAAAATGATCATTCAAAAAGAATTTGGGGCAAAGTCGATATAGTAAATTCAATATTGTAATGATATGCAGTTTATTGCATTGGAATGTAATTCAAAATTTTGATTTTAACTGCTGCTTTAACATTTTATTTTTGCTTACTTTTGAAAATGAATAAATGCTGCATTTGCAGAAAATGATTCAATATTTATTTGTCATTTAAAGTTAAATTCTTTCGGAATAAATGCAGCTTTAATTAGGAATGTTGATTGAATTAGAAAGAACCATGCCTGATCCTTTGGAGTTTTGGCCCACACTGATACCATTCTCCCAACCCTCTAAAAATTTATATTTAATCTTTTTAATATATAAACGATTTAAAAAAAAAATTTGGAAGGTTGGGAAAATGGCTTCATAGTTGAAAATAAACTTTATAAAATAAAATAATACTAAAAGTTAGATATTTATTTTTATAATTCTTTTTATTTTTAAAAAATTTAAAAAATATATATTTTTTAAAAAATAAACCTAGGTTATTTTTTTAAATAACTTGGATTGTTTTGAGTTTCCGATACGTAAGACAAAGACCTCTTCATCGATATCCCGTTTAATGTTATTGGTTCTTCAAAAATTTCATCTTCATCAGAGTCATTCGTTATTGGAATTAAAATATTATTTATTCTGTTTCCTGGCTAAGGAATATTAGTTATATCATATAGACCACAACTCATAAAGTATTTAATTGCTGCAACATGGCTACAAGAGCCTAAAGTTCTTTTTCCTGTTTTGCAGTTGCAGATCCATGAAAATCGTCAACACTTTCAGACTTAGGTTTAAACATCACAAAAATTTTATATTTTGTGCTATCTTTATGACGTGACTGAATTTTTGTAAATATGATTTTTTTCTCTGCTTCTTCGAAAATTTTAGTGCTAATTAATAATTCGTAATCTTCATTTGATTCAAAATGTTCGGCTAGATATCCATAGGCTTGTTCTAGCTGATAATAACCATAAGTTATTTCAAAAATCAAGTTTTGGAAATCCTTGAATTTCAAAATTTTCTATTTTTAAAAATGTTTGCTGACTGTTAAGCATTCTTAATTCCAAAACTTTTCCAAATCATTTTTTACTTTTAGCTTACTCATCATTGCCTGAGCTATTTCTTTTTTATCATCTTTGTCAGATATTCTTTCTTAAAAAAAACTGATTTATCGATGAACCTGCTATTCGATAATCATCAGTAATATCCTTCAACATAGAGTTTAGGTCTCTCTTAGTGCTTTAAATTGCCGTTTAAAAATACCAATTATAAATTCAACAACATATCGGCATTGAGTTACCAGACGTGTATCGTTTGCTTCTTTACGTGTCATTTGTCTAATATCAATAATTTAAAATCGTTTATCATTGCGTTTCTAACTTGAAAAAAAATATTGCTTATTTGTTGTCTATACTCAATATTAAAAAAATTGGCTATCATGTTTTGATCAAGCCCAGTTTTTAGCCAAAACAAATAAATAGCTATAGCCTGTAGTTTGGTTCGATTTTCAGATGAGATCAAAGATTTTAACTCGTTTGAAATAAAAAATAGCTCATCTTTTGTAAATCCAGTAATTTTTTTGCACATTTCTTATGTAACCGTTGAAAAATCATTAAATTTTTTGAAAACACTTGACATTTTTTTTTCACGACACTCAAAACTTTGAAACAAGATATCTATTTTTTCAGAAGTTATTCCGATCGAAACGTCAGCAATAGGTATATTTTCAATTTGATCTTTTTTGACATAGTTGTAATCGAAAACATGATCACTTCAAGATCTTGCTCCTAAAGGAATCCAAATTTCGCGTCTGATATAGATTTCAATAATCGCTTGAATCGGCAGGACTGTCATTGGTTTAGAACCGGTTTTCTGTTTACATATAAAGCAAAAACCATTTGATCCAAAACCTCGTTTGAATCTCAAAATAGTTTTTTCACTTTCTACAATTTTATAGTTTGTATTTTCATTTATCGACATCGTATTTTCATACTCATTAGGTTCTAATGTTGAAGCTGATGTAGACTCTTCAGAATTCCGAGTATTTGGTATTATGTCATTGTGATTTTCAAAATCTTAAGTGGTATCTCCTGTTATTATTTCACTCGACGTCAAATTACTTTTACTTTTAGCTTGATTTAATACAAGTTTTTTTCGATAGCGATTGTCATAATATTGCATATAATGTTTCATGCAAATAATATAACCGACTTTAATAGCTGTTTTGAAGAATATTGTTAGATTGTTTGCTAAGTCAACAGATAAAACCTCGTTTAAATTGTTTTACCTATTACATCACCCCATTTTCTACAGCCTTCCGTAATAGGACAAAGGCGTTTTCTTAAATTATTAAAGACATTTAAATTAATTAGTCGAATTTTTTCAATTTTTTTTATTTCAAAATATTTATGAAAATAAAGTTTATGTTAATCAGTATTATGCAAGTTTTATTAAATTAAAAAAATGGACAATTAGATTGAAAAAAAGATTATATGATGGTTTTATAATTCGACTAGAAATTATTTAGGAATGATCATTGAGTAAATTTTTTTATTTTTAAATTTTAATTTTATTTATTGGTAATTATAGAAATTTTAATCAAAAGGTACTAAATCCAATAAAATAACTAAATATTTTAAAAAATTGGTACATTTTTTTTTAAAATTTTAACTGTCGGAAAAAGCAAAAAAAAAAATGCTTCAAAATATGCTATTAAAAGTGAGAGAAAAAAAAATCTTTAAAAATACAGGCCAAGTTTCAATGGAGATCGGGCACCGTTTTTTATACATTGAAGATTCTGAAGAAATTTTCAAGGTTTCTTTTACTTGAATTTTATTTTCTTTGAAGATACATAAATTTTTCAAAGTTTTATTGATTTAAACTTCTTAAATATTCTATTTTATTCTTTAATTGAAACTAAAATAAGAGAGGACATAGTTTAAGGACTCATTAGAGCCATCAAAAGTTAATTTATTCTTGCAGAATAAAGTTTTTTCAGACCAAAATAAAACAAATCGATTGCTAAAAAGTGAAATAATTGAAAATCTTTAAAAGCTAAAAACTTCAATCAACAACCCTAGCTTTAATGAGCTTTTTTTTATAAAAAAAATAATCAATTTTTTGTTAAAAACAAGACTTTCTATAAATTATATGATATCCGTGTTAGTAATTTATCTTTGCGACATAAATGGATCAATAAAAAAAACCATCCATTTAAATAAAATTTTTAAAAAATTAGATTTTTTAATTTACTTTTAAGCTTATTAGAAAGTTTATTCATGAATTACTCAAAAAAATGATTAAAAACAGATAAAATTTAGATTTATTAAAAAAAACAGAAATGAAATCATTTTTTGACATAGAAGAATAATAAAAAAGTATTGTTTAAGATAAATATTAAAAGCTTAGATGGTATTAATTTTCAGCAAAAGAAAAACTTTTCACAGCTAATTGCAAGAACTATTTTCAATCTAACTAATTTTGCAAAGTGAAACTGGTTATAAATTGGTTAAATAGAGATAGAAACGGTTTTTATCTAAATTTTTCAAAAAAAAAGTTTTTAATTGAAATTAAAATTCCTTTCGATGATTGGTCGAATCTACTTAAAACGAAAATTTTATCTAAGAATCGAGAAAGATTTTCAAGTGGAATAACTAATTATTTGGCTTAAAATGCATTTCCAATTGGTTTATAAAAAGAAAACAGAAAAAAAAACCAGCTTTTTGGAAAGGAAAATTTATTTGTATAATGAGCCAGATTTATATATTGACAAACATTTCCAAACCCTCTTCCATATCTTATCAGTTAAAAACGAACTAGTAAAAAGTATTTGCGAATGGTATATCGTTCGGGAAAGCCATCTACATTTTTTTAATAACAATAATTTTGAATAACATCAAAACGACTCGATAGGATTACAATGTTATTTTTAAAATTTTAGTACTTTTTTCAAATGGAGAAGCACGATCTAAATAAAACAAGTTGATTCTTTAGAATTAAAAAAATACCAAACTTTGTAGAGGAAATTTGGCTTTATCAAACTTCTTCGTTATTTTGATTACTTCTTTTGATAATTTAGAAGTTAGTCCAAATTAAAATTTTTAATTTTATGCCCGAATGAACATAATTTTTTTGTTAAGGACCTAGTTAAAGCGAAATAATATCTTCAAATTGTAAATTACAATGAATAATCTTATGTGGATTTGTCTAAAACTCTACTAGATAAACAAACTCGAAAGAATTATATATACCGTTCAAATGTAAAAAGATTGAAAATTTTTGAAATTTAAAACACTTGATATAAGTGGAATGAACTAATTCTAAAGGATTAGTTGCCGTCAATGCCGCGTTATGAATTATTTAGCAATTTCAGTTCAATTATTTTAACATGGATTCATTATATGATTACTTGCTAAGTTTAGAAGATCTTAATATTTAATATCTATCTTTTTCTACTCCCAATATTTTAAAGTTTGAAAGAGGTTTTGGAAAGTTGGAATGTTCAAAAATTATTAATTTAGAAAAATTATTTTTTTCATGAAAAAATTATTTGAGGAAAGTCAAGTTGGGTTTTAAAAAAAAAAGAATATTTTAAAAAAGTGGTTTTAAATTAGAGTTTGGTATAAGTGTAAGATGAAAAACTTACACCATTAAATGCTACAATAGAAACCTGTAGCGGTGAAGCTATCCCAGTGGTAATTGTGAAAAAGAAAGTTTATGATTGTCTGCTAGGTTTGGACGAAGCTTTAAAAATGGCTGATGTAAAATCGCAATAAAACAATATCAGTGAAGCCTTGGGTAGTAAACAACCACAATCAGTAAGGGTTCAACCAACTCAAGCCCAAGCCTCGCATTAACCGCCTCCAACCTGGTCTAGGTAGAGCAAGATTGCATAGATCAGCAATTGCTCTCAAAAACCTAAT
The DNA here is from genome assembly GCA_002922825.1 of Brachionus calyciflorus. Taxonomy (NCBI): domain Eukaryota; kingdom Metazoa; phylum Rotifera; class Eurotatoria; order Ploima; family Brachionidae; genus Brachionus; species Brachionus calyciflorus. The sequence goes on along the minus strand of NTPY01000330.1, from coordinate 324,839 downwards.
ACGAACAATGGGAACACTAGATCAAGACTCAGGCGACGAAGGGTACGATTACGGAGACGCTAATTTAGTTTTTGTTTTTTTTTTTCCTATTTTTTTGGAAGTTATGTCCTAAAAAAATATTTTCGATTTTTTTGGGGGATTATATGTCAACCTCGACATAGGGACATGTCTCATGTAGCTTTGCAAGACCTTCTTATTCTCTAAATTTAAAAAGATGTTTTCCTTATTTAAGAAAAATAATAAAATCATTTTGAAATTACACTTTGTTTTTAATATTTATTTAATAGGAAACACGCTATTCAACTATGTTATTAGGTATATCTCGGCTTTAATGCTCGAGAACAGACACCAAGATCGAATGTTCTGAATCGGTCATTTTTAATTAATATAATAATATTGATCTAAAATAAAAAATATTGATTAATAACTGCTTTAAATTGAGCAAAAAAAATTTAATTAAAAATAAATTATTTCAAAAATAATTTTTTTGAGTGTTTATATTATTTTTAATTTGTTTTAAAAACAATGTTTATTATTTGTAAATTTAAGTTCCCTTTTATTTAATTTTTATACAAAGTGATGGTTAAAAACGGTCTTATTAAACACATTTATAAATTTAGTCTTTGTGCTTAAAAAGCTAAATTTTAACAAAAATTTGTTTTCTGCGTTTTTCCAAAGACTGTTTATAACTTTCAAATTACATTCTTAAAGCACCGGAGATTATAAATTTAGTTTTTTTTCTTTATACGGTATTTTACGATAAATTTGGTAAAATCCTCGAATCAAATCACCACTGTAATAATTTAAAAATATTTTTTTGTGAAAGAAAAAATTCTAAAATCGAAATGAACAAATCTTTTAAACAGATGATTCAAAAATATATGTTACTTTTTCTTCAACATATATCATGGACTTGGTTTCTTACGATATGGAAAGTTTTTTTTTTTAATTAGATTTTTTTGATCTTCAATTTTACATAAAAAATGGCATTTATGTGCTTTAATTTTTAAAAGTTAGACAAAAAAACTAGTTAAATTAGGTAAATTTACGCAAATTTAGAACAATTTTTGATTGTTCCATAAATTCGTTTTTTTTTCGTTGAAAGTGAAATATAAAATTTATTGATTTTTTTTTTACGTAAATTGGTAAGACCATCCCCCATTTTTGATAATAACTGTGTGTTTTTGTGGAAATTGATTTTCATTCACTATTCACAAAAAAAATTCGTCTTTTTTTGAAGTTTTTAAAACTTGTTTCTGAATTTTCTTTTATTCTTTTGTTTTGATAACTTTTACATAAAAAATAATTTCATAAGTTAAACATCCGGGTATTTTTCGAGTTATGATAAGAATTATCAATACTTCACAACTTTTATTTTTCGAATTTATTCAATTTAAGTCATCTTCAATGCGGAATTAAAGATGTGATTCCATGGTTAGAGCATGCAAAATAAGTCAACAATATTTAAAAATGTTTCTTAACTTATAGTGCCGCTTTATCTAGCAATGAAATACGGATGCTAGTTTTATTCTTAGCTGAACTTATTTTAAGCTATTTATTACAGATATCACCCTTTTTTTGTTAACCAAAATATTCTATCTTTAATCTTGGTAGATAAAAAGAATCCTTTTTTATAAATTAAAAAGAAATTTTAAATTTAATAGATACCGACAAATTTTAAAATGTTAAAATACTTGCGTTTCTTTTTCTTAAATTTTACATTTTTGCAAGTTCTTTTATTTACCAAGATCAGCTTTTTTACATCAATTATGTAACAAACAATTATGTAAAAATTCTGAAAGAAATGTAAAATATTAATGAAATAAATTTCATTATAAAAATAAAATGGTATGCACACACGTTCAAAATAACAAAAAAAATAATTTTTCTTTTTTTTGAAATATTTTTTCATTGACAAAAAAAATTTTCAAAAATTTACGAAATTTAATTAACGTTTCTAGAAAGAAATTATGTCAACTCTAAATTTTAATATTGGAGTTTTAGGTCACGTAGATAGCGGTAAAACTAGTTTGGCAAAGGCATTAAGCACAGTCGCTAGCACTGCTTGCTTTGATAAAAATCCACAAAGTAAACAACGAGGCATAACTTTGGACTTAGGTTTTTCCTCATTTACTATACAGTCTAATGAAATATTGCAAAAAAATGGCTACGATTTTGTTCAATATACTCTAGTCGATTGTCCCGGTCATGCCTCATTAATTAAAACTATAATTGGTGGTGCTCAAATTATCGATATGATGCTACTTGTAATCGATATAACCAAAGGAATTCAGACTCAAACAGCTGAATGTTTAATTATAGGTGAGATTTGTTGTAATAAAATGTTAATAGTCTTAAATAAATTAGACTTGATTGAGCCTGATAAACGAAGTTCAGCAGTTGAAAAAATGTCTAAACGTTTGTCAAAAACATTAGAAAATACCAAATTTGCCAATTCACCTATTGTTTCAGTTGCTGCTAGCTTACCTATTAATGAAAACGAAAAAGAAAATCAAGAATCTGAAAAGTCTATGCTAAACATGGATCTTTTAATAAATAAACTCAAAGAGATTACATTTTTACCCGAGCGTAATGAACAAAACGGTCCATTTTTATATTCTGTAGATCATTGTTTTACTGTTAAAGGACAAGGAACAGTAATGACGGGTACTATCTTAAATGGAAACGTTAAAGTTAATGATGTAAGTTGCTTTTATTCATTTAGAAATTCTATTTACGTTCATTACTTAATGTCCATTCTAAGAATATCAATAAAATCTTTACATGAAAAAAGTATTTTCTATAAAACACTCGAGTTTTATAGTAGATAAATGTCAAAAATAAAAAGTTTCAAGGTGTTTTATGCGTATTAAAAAAAATCAAAAAAATTAACTTAAAAAAAATTTTTTTTTATTTTTTTTAATAGCCATTTCTGGCCTTTTCCTCTAGTTATTTTTTTTTTGAAAAAAAAAATTATGTCCATGTCACTACGTTTGTACGCTGAGGTACGGTCCAGCCAGGTACACAACGCTACGCTACGGCTACAACATAAAATTGATACTAGTGCAGTATTTTTATTTTTTTTTAGATTTTTAAGAAGTTTTAAATTGAGTTTTTTTGAACACTTTTTACTCTGATGGTTCTTGGTACTTCCAAAAATAAGGGTTTTTTGAAAATTTATATGATATAAATTCTAATGCAAAAATGAAATCTATATTGTTAAAAACTGCAGATAAGGCAATCAAAGTTCGACATCATCACCCCGAAATCTGAGATTTTTGTAATTAATTTTAGTAACGATTGATCATACAACCGAACGTTTATATTTTTAAATAACCATCATTGAACGTTTTACAGAAATTAAATTTTAACGCTTTAATTCTTTTTCAAAGCTTTGTAGTTTAATTTTCATTTTTTCATTTTGAATGTTTATTTCAAATAAAATACTATTTTTGGAATTTTTTTATTTTATAGACCGTAGAAATACCAATTCTAAAATGTAAAAATAAAGTCAAGTCAATACAAGTATTTCGCAAACCAGTTGATAAAGCAATTCAAGGTGACCGTTGCGGAATTTGTTTGGCTAATTTTGATTCAAAACAATTCGAGCGTGGTTTTGTATGCTCACCAGGTTATGTAAAAAATTCATATGCTGTCATTATTGAACTTAAAAAAATTCGACACTTTAAATCAAAAATTGAATCTATGTCCAAATTTCATATTTCTATTGGTCACGAGACTTTACTTGCTAAAATTGAACTCTTCTCAACTGAATCTGACGACGACAATTTTAACATGTCAAACGAATATTTACATGTGCCTGAAATAGACCAAGAATTTTTAGATCAAAAAGGAAAAAATTTCAAAGTTTATGCTCTAATTGATTTTAGTACTGATTCAACAAATGACCAAGGTGTCTTATGTGTTGATGATAGTTTATTAATAGGATCTAAATTGGACACAGACATTCATTTGAATCAGTGTCGCATAGCCTTCTATGGTAGAATTTTACACTCATTCACGAATAAAGAATTCAAAGCAAATGATTTGCCATCGCTTAAAGTCTACAAAGAAAAATCACGTGAGGGTGTAGTCGAGAGAAAACATGATGAATTTACAATTATTGGCAAATCTTTGTTTAAAAAAGAGACAAATATGGATTTATTTGTTGGTCTAAAAGTAAAATTATCAACTGGTGATGAAGGTGTAATCGAGTCGGGTTTTGGTCAAAGTGGAAAATTCAAAATTCGTATTCAAAATGGTTTATCACAAACATTAAAAGATTCATTGGATAAAAAGACTGGAAGTTCTCAATCAAATGGACCAGTAAAAATAATACTTAATTTTAAGCGATTTATTTATGACGACAAGAAAAAAATGTCTCAATGAGACATTTTTCTTTTATGTTTAATATATTTTTTTTATTGTGAAAATAAATTTTTTAATTAGAATTGTGTTACCCTACAATTGTTATTTTAATTGGGAGATATTGGTCAGTTAGTACCGTCATTGATGTCCATGTAGAAAGCTGTGAGTTAATATTCTGTTCAAGTCTAAAAAACTGAAATTAGTTGTTATATTATCTCTTAGTGTTATAATAATGAGCATAGCAACCTGCCTTACCCAGCTTGCACTCAATTATAATTGTTAATTATGGATTCGAAACAACAAGATGCAAATAGATAATAGACCCAAATTTTGAGTCTATGCGACTATCTGATCAGGTGGTCACCAAAAGTGTGATCGGAGGCATCAATTTGATTTTTTGATTTTTTTTTGTAAACACAAATTTGACTTGAGTCAAACACGACTATTTTCTCAGCTGGAGGTCTAATAGAAACTAGAAATAAACTAGTGATTGATTTTAATCCCTGAGATGGACCCCCTACTTTTTGAACTTTTTGCCTTTTTGGAATCTAAATGCATGTAAAACGGGTTCCGCTTGAGGTCTGCTTGAGACTTTTTGACAATTGTCACTAGATGGACTGACCAACTAGGATAAATTTTGTTCATTAAAATTTTGCTTTAGAAAAAAATAAAGAATTCGATCATAACTTTTAATTATTATTTTTTTCAATATTTTTAAAATAAAAACTTAATTTATTGAATTCTTCTGTTCAAATTCAGAGAAGGAAAAAAATTTACATAAAAAAAATTCACAGAACCCCCAGGTATTCAAAGAACCAAAAAAAATTCACCACGATGTTTTAGCTTTAAATTTTGTTAATTTAAAAAAAATTCATTTTTTCATTTGCGAATGCTTTGATCGAGTAAGCCTGGGAAGTTAAACCGACGTCGACGGCCTTAATCTGATTGCCCGTCGACCTCGGTTTTTAACTTCCTTCGAATCTTAAAAATTACATTGAAACTAAAAAAAAAGGGGTCTTGTCTAGTCTACGGCCAATAGGCCGTTAATTGATGGCCAGGTAAAATTGACGGACAGGTAAATAATTATTTTTTTTTCAAGTAAAAATTGATGGACAGAAAAAAAACGGACGGACTAAATGAAAAATCGACGGACAGTTAATTAATTTTTATTGAAAATAATTCTATAATGAGTCAATTAATAAAGTTGATAATTAGTATTATTTTTAGAATTAATTGTAGAGAAATTACAAATTTTTCAAGAAACGTATTTTTTCTAATATCGTATTACCTCGTGCAGCATCACCGATCTATTTGGTTTTTAGCGCGTTTATATGTTCACGCATCTATTATTAAGGACCAACGTTTTATAAAAAATTACTTAAAAATTAGATTTTTAAATTCTAAATTTCTATTAAACATTTTTTTTAATAAACACTTGTCCTTATTAACAGATGCGACATCATCATATATTTTTGAATTAAACGTGGGAAATTAAGTAAACGAAATAATAGTATTTTTAAATGATTTTTTACATAGCAAAAATATGTTGAAAATTGATTTGACAATTATTAATAAATTGGCGGCCAATAAAAAAAATTCATGACTAATATTAAATTTGATGGACAAAAAACAAATTTACCTGTCCGTCAATTTTACCTGGCCATCAATTAACGGCCAATTGGCCGTAGATTAGACAAGACCCAAAAAAAGAAAGATCTTCAAATTTAAATATCAATAAGTTAAAGAGACGAAGCTTGGTATTTCACATTTTTATATGAAAGAGGATTCTAAGCTGAATAAAATTTTTTTCTTGGTCTGAATTTCTCTTCCTATGAAAAATCGTACCGAATGTATAAAAAAAAATTATGCCAGACAAACTGTGAGATGATAAGCTTTAAAATGATATATAAAACTAAGGTTTTGCGTGAAATCAAAAATCATGAAACCGCTCCTTTTTATTTTCGGATAAACAGCCCTTATTATAACTAATTTTGAGATCCTGGAAAACATCTTAATGGTTGGTTTATGTTAATTTAGAAAAAATTTAATAACGTCAAAGTATATTTATTTTATTTCTAAACATTTTTTTATAGGCCAAAAACTTGCTAGAATCATTGAAAACAGATACATTATATCCAAGTATTCTTAACATTGGTGCTATAAAATAAACTGAATAATGATCATAATTTTTTATACTAGTGGCCCATTCACTATTGGAAGAAGAATTCTTATAAATAGAATTAACAATTTGATTTGATGACCATTCTCGATTCGATATTTTTATCTTGTTTAAATGTTTTTCATGCTCCAATAAATCGCCATGCCAAGTGACTTGTAAAAACGTAATTAAACTTTTCAATTCCTTTTTAGGATTCTTTATTAAATCTTCATAACGCAAACGATAACAATTATTGTTTTCTAATTGTGAACAACTTTTAACAATTAATTCATTATATGAATTCCATGAGCTTAAATATGACCTAAAATTTTTAAATATCAGTTTTTGTTTGACTTTTTTCATAAATGAATAGGCAGCTACGCGACCATCTCGAATCACGTGTATAAATTTAGCATTCGGAAATAAACGATTTAAATATTCGATGTATCGTAAAATATCCGGGTCTTTTATACACAATCTCTCAGATCGTTTTATATTTCGATATTTAATAATATGATGTATAAATTCAGCAATTGAATTTTCAATTAGTTTTGAATCAATTCCAGCACTTTTTAAATCTTCCATCACTAATTTTGAACTTGTGTATTGTTGCATAAAAGAAAGTAAGCTTGGTATAATTTTTGTTTCTGGACCACATTTTATATTCGGATGAGTGTCTAAAATAGCGCGTACAAGTGTTGTTCCAGACCTGCCGTAACCACCAATAAAAATTATTGGAAGTTTACGAATAGATTCTAAGTCGTATTTGCAAGATTTTTTAATAGTTAAATTTCTTCCGTAAAAGAAGATAACAAGACTTATCAGAAACAATAAAACAAATAACTTTTTCTTCCGCAGTAGAAAAATCATTTTCTTTTATTTTTTAATTCTTTAAAGTGCTTTTTTTTTTACTTAATTTTCTATTTTTTTTCAAGGCTTCCTAAATATGCCTTGTTGTTAATAAACATAATTAAACGGATATTTTTTTCGGAATATAAAATTTTTTTTATTTTAAATATTTAAGTAAAATCAATAATTTGAATAATAATAATAATAATTTGTTAAATTTGATCAAAAAACACATTAAATTTAAATTTCAGAAACGTGTGATTTCCTTACTTAGCCGAAAATTTTGTTCTTTCAATTTATTAAGCAAAAAATATTTTTACTATTTTCAATAAAACGATATTTTTTTTTAACTTAAACAAAAGAAGAAAATAGTCTATACTCGGTTTTAGGGAGGCGGTCGTGGCAATAAAAAACGATTTTATTAAATACAGTTTCAAAGATTTTAATATTAATATAAGTATACTTTTAGGGTATCAATTTTAAGCTTTTTTGACGCTCTTTCAATTCTTTAAGGTTTGAAAATATTAACATACGGAAACCGTACCCGGGTGCGTTATTTATCATAAAATTGGTGGTGCGCTTTTTTCAAGGAACCTTAATTTTCAATCGAAAAATTGGACTTGTTTTTATTCAATATTAATTTTCTAAAAATGCAAAATATTACGAAAGACCATTTTTGAATTCAAATATCTCCTCGATCCAGCGTTATCCAATCATAAATTTTAAAAACCAATTTTAGATTTATGAAAAACTTTAATAGACTCAATTTGAATTGAAAAAAATTTATTTTAAAAAAGTAATAAATGACATATGTTTATTAGTCATAATATTTGTCTTGAGACCAAGAAAAAATTAAAATAATTTAAAATCAAGAATGAATTAAAAAAACCCTAAAAAATTTTGTGACCACCAAAGAGTTTCGTGACCACCCCTTGAATTTGGTGGTCACTAATTTCTAGGTCACGAAATTCGTGACCACGTGGTCACCAAATTACCTAGACCCTAATAAATATCTTCGAAATTGCCTTGTGTACTTGAATTATTTTTGCCAAATTAACTTGCGGTTAGATCCTAAATGGAAGGAAGAGCTTCCATCGAATTAGATTTAAAAAGCGATAAAATTGGTCAAACAATTTTTTGAGGAAACGAAACGAAATATTTTAAAAGCTTGTGAAACAAATTATTCAAAAGTTAAACTAGTTATAAACACTTGTGCTAATTTTTTTCCAAAGATTTTAAATAAATGTTAATTTCTTTTTCTAAAGGATTGAATTTTTAGGGGATATAAGAAAAATTTTTGATTAATTTTTACATCACTACATTACTTATATTACTTAGCTACGAATAAAAAATATTAGAATTTTTTGGAGTAAAAAAGGCGATTTATAAATCCTTATTGTTTTTTCTCAAATTAAGAGTATGCATCTATTTTCTAGGCATAAATGAATAAATAACAAATTTAGATCAAAAATAGAATAACCTAAAAATTAAAGAATCATTGGGGAAAAAAATTTTTGAATAAAAAAAAAATAAATGTTTACCAATTAGTCATAGAAAAATTCTTTTCTAGAAGAAATTTCACAATTTAACGAAATTTCATAATCTATATAAATTATGAATTATTTAATATTTAAATAACTCAAAAAAAGAAATTCCATTTTTTAATTCTTAAAAAAAAGCTTAAAATTGCGCGTTTGTTTCCATGTATAATTTGTTTAAAAGCACAAAATCTCTCGTTGAAGCTCGTCCATGTTCTCATAAACAAGTAAACTCGCAAGTTTATAGAAGAAACAACTCAATTTCTTTACTTGATTCAATAGTAAAAATAGATATTTATCCAATCGAGACTTATTTATCGGATCTATCAATATCCGTTTCGCCTTCTTCTTCCACGGCCTCATTTTCCGACATATCTCAACTCGAAGTTACAAAGAAACAAAAAAAGTGGACTTATTTACCTAAAAGTTTTTTATCATTTAAAGTCAAAAGAAATGAAAATAATAATTTATACTACATGAATAATTCCAATGGACCTGAAAATGAACCTGAAATAGACTCGGATCCAGGTGACGAAAAATTCTATACTCAAAAAATACAATCGAAAAATGTTAAACTTAAAAAATTAATCAAGACAAAACAATTAAAATCAGCCAAATCACCTTCTATTCTATTAAATTCCGACTTGTCTAAAAAGAAAAATTCAAAATTTATTTTTCTTAAGTACAATCTTTACAAAAATAAATTTGTTGATTACTATTTTAATCAGTACATTAGTAAACTCGAACGAGCAAGACACATTTACTCAATTAGAAAAATTGGTTCGAAGTCTCAAGAATTTCTAATTGAAAATAAAAAATATTTTAAAAGTATTAAACTTGTGGAGAGATTGTTAGATGAAGAAAATAGTCAAAAATTTGATTCTCCAATTCTAAATCGTTTTACAATTGATCATAATCGAGTCAATGAAGAATTTGAGCAAAATTATGATCAAATGTATTTGGATTTTTTAATAAGTTTACAGCATAGAGAGATAACACCAGAGGATTATGAATATTTAAGTAGATTAGATGATTTAATCAAAAAGAAAACAATTAAAGACAATGTATTAAATAACTTGAAAACAAGAGTAGTTGACGAGGAATTTCTAGAGTGTTTAAATGGAGATGTATGTGGTATATGTATGGATGAATATGAATTAGATCAAGTATGTAAATATTTACCTTGTGGACATAGATTTCATTCGGATTGTATAGATAATTGGTTGAAGGACCATTCAACTACTTGTCCGTTAGATAATTTATCCATTGAGGAACAAGTCGAAACAAATACTTATGAATTTGATGTACAAGATTTGTTATATGATATGGTCGATGAGATTGAAAAAAATTTAGAATTAGAGAATGAGGTTGACTCGGTGATTCAGGGTGTACTTGATCAAATAGAATTTGATTATTTATAGCATATTGTTTTATTTAAATCCAAAATAAAAAATTTTCTATTGCTTATTTTTTTAGGAAATAAAAAATGTAAATATTTTATCTTGAAATTTAAAACATTTAAACCTTATATATAAAGTTTATTTCATAGATCTTTCAGAATTAATTGTTTCTAGTTCAAATGTAACGTTAAACCTAGCTTTAACCCGCGTTAATTAGCCTTAATTCTGAAACTTTAAAATGTTTGCTTATGGTTGAGCTCAGTTTATTGACAAAATTAAAATTTTACGGTTAACCTCAAATGTTTATTATGACCCTCTAGATCTATAATGGGTCTTACTTTTTCCAAATATTTTCTTTTAAATTTTTTGATCATCTTTTAATTATTGAACGGGAGAATTTTTAACCTTATAGACAATCTCAATTTATGATTAAAGAGTCCAATTAAATTGTTTTTCAATATTAATAGGAATAGTAGTAGTAGTGGTTTTACTGCTACTTGGTATTATTCAAGTGGAACTCTAATGAGCTATAGCAGTCGCTTCTTTATGTTTCATAAACCAATCACCAAGCTTCGCTTTGAAATTATTGAGATTTTTGGAATTTATAGCCTCTTTCGTTAATTGATCCCAGTAATTCAAAATTCTATTTGTAAAAGAGTTACTGTGGTTCTAATATAAATGTAACGTCAGCCGTCAACCGTATCTTTTGACCGTAACCGTAACCTATGTTAATTCGACTCAATTTTCAGTTTAAAGATGTTTGAGCTATGGTTACGGTTACGGTTAAAAGTTAAGGTTGACGGTTGACATTACACTTTTATTAGAATCACTGTAAATCTAGAAAGACAATTTATAGTTGTTCTCTTGTTAAGCTTAGACTGAGTCTTTTAAAATTGTACCTTTTATCTTCAAATTTTTTGTCTAGACTAAAATTCAAAACAGAGAACTCAGTTTAGAACTAATCAAAATTCAGTAGGAAAATTCAAATATTAAAAATTTTTTGCTGATCTCTATATCAATTTAATTAACGGGTTTTCAATTAAGGTTGTCGCTTTTATGTTTTCTTCGATATCCGAATTTTTTCTAAATTTTATACGTTTGTTCAAAGGACCTTAGTGTTCACAAAAAAGTAAAGACTAACTACCTCCTATGTGTCATCTTTGTATAAATTATATTACCTTGAACCCTTATTTAAATGCTAAATTTCATGCAATGAACCTAAAAAATTAATTTTTATATACCATTGAATAGCTAATAAAATGGACTTTCAAAAGCTGAAAAGGTCCTTTGTACAAACGTATAAAATTT
>NTPY01000330.1:290962-302617 GCA_002922825.1 Brachionus calyciflorus | reverse complement strand
CCATTTTTGAAAGTGATTTTTTTTTTCTAAATAATTTAACGAATGCAAAGCGAGGGACCAAATGAGTAAATGAGAAAAAGTATTATTTCAAATTAAAATGATAAATTAGTTGTTTTTAAGTCTGTTCATATCAAAAAATAAATAAACAGTCTTTTCATAGATTATCGTGCTTTCTTTTTTTTTTAATTTTATATTTGCGAAAATAATCATTTCAATACACAATGCTTTCTAGCAGGTTTATTGTGAAAAAAAGAATGGTAAAGCTCACTAAATTTTGTTTGTAAAATTCCAATTTTTACTGATCTTTAGCTTAGCATTAGTTTTAGCTATATTTACTTTGAGAGAAAAAAAAATATATAAGGTTTAAAGTGAAAGTAAATAAAAGTAGAAAAAAAAATTTATTTGATTTAATTGTTTTTTAAGACTGAAAAAGGAAATAATTTTCATTCTAAAGAAAAGCAAGTGGAGTTTTTTCAAAGATTTTTTTATGAATTTCGAAACTATTTCGGAGATTTTCGGTAAATAAATATTTTTTAAAACTTGGTTCGTTTACTCTATAAATTTTTTTTTCTTAAAACCATTTTTAATTAAAATTAAGGGAATAGTTTTCTACATTGGTCAAGTTTATAAAAAAAAATCGAAGCAAAAATTGTAAAATGATTTCAATTATTTAAAAAAAAAGTTTTTTAAAAAAATCTTTAAAATTCAGAATTGAGTAAATTTTCTAAATTCAGTTGACAGCTAGTTTAAGCAAATGTTTAGGAACTGCACAGTTTCTTCGAAATTGTTAAAAAAAATATTCTTGAAGCTGTTAAAGACGATGTCAGTCCTCGAGCATCTAATAAAAACATTCAAAAATTTTTTATTTAAAACTTTTTCCAGATTGGTTTCAACAGCTGAGAAAAATTGCCTTTAAAAAAATTCGATACATGTCAACTTATTTCACAGTATAGTGTGCAAAGTTTGGACCAAAAAATCCTAAATGAAGATCAAAAAATTTTTCAAAAGTTTGAGCTTAAAATTTCCTTCCAAAATTTCTTCTAATTTTTTCATAATTATGGGTCACTTAAGTTATATGGAAATTTATGATCGAAAATAATTATTATTTTTTTTTCTATTTAAAATCAATTTTAAATTTAAAAAGAAAAAGCCTTATTTGTCTAAACATAGTTGATTTAAGTTATTTATAGGGAAATAGAAAATATTCATTAAGTTTTAATTGATTTTCCTCAATTGTAAAAATTGTAGGAAAACGTAAGCCTAAGGCTTCATGGAGACAGTGGGTGCTTTTTCATCACTTAGGTTTTTAAATTAAGCTTAATTTTGCATAAATAATTAAAAAAATACATTATGAAGTGTTTTCTTTTATTTTCATAATATGGTAATGGTCAATCGTTGTTTTCAAAGAGACGGTACTAAAAAAAAGCATGTGCCTTGATGACCGAGTTAAGAGACATAACACCACCTAGAATTTTTCTTTGCGACAGTTTTGGGTCAAGGAAAATATTCTAGTTTAATAGAGAAAAAGATATTTTCTTTGGTTTCGTTACTTATTTTTTTTTAATCAAAAACATGTTTTAAGATAAAATTTCTTTTGAGCATCATGTGATTTTAAGTTTTCAAGAGGCTTAATCAACTTAAAATCTTACAATAAGTATAATAGTTTTTTTAAAGTCAATCTTAATTCAACCTTTTTACTCAAATATTTTTTTTCAAATTGTGCAAAAAATAATGCGGAGAGGAGATAACTAGTCAACCAAAAATTTTCCAAGTGTTGCGCAAACATTACTCTGCAATATACTTTATTTTGATTAACTTGTAATTTTATCTATTTAATTTTCATGAATTCTCGTTTCTTTTTCTCAAGTTCAAATTTTCTGATCATAACCTGGGCCTTTGCTTATATATTTTTATATTTTCCTAGAGCACTAAAATTGACTTGTGCAAATTGTCAATTAAAAAAGTTCACATCAAACTGCAACTTAAGAAATTGCATTAAAAAGTTACATCTTATTTATTGCAGAGTATTTTTTTTTTATATTTTTTAACCAGTTTTTTCACCAAATTTCTTAATCTGAATATTAACGAAATTATAAAATCTATTTGCGTAGTTTCAAGTCCTTCTTTTAATTTCGATAAATATGGATACCATTACGTTTAAAAACATATAATCTAGAAATAAGTAAATTTCTGAGAGGCCATAGAATAATTTTACAAGCAAATATCCAAAGAAAACCGTTTTTTTAACTAGGCCTAAAATTGAGCAATCAAAACTAAGCATCTAGAGATTCAAAAAATTAAAACAAAAAAACTGAATCATGAACACAAAAAATGAGCGAAAGATTAGATCTTACAAGTATTTGCTAGGTATTTTTTCAATTTAAAAATAAAAAACAAAAAAAAAGAAATTATTTTTTTGTTTTTGAACCACTTGTAAATCTTAAAATTCCGAAAAAAAAAAAAAAAAAACTATTAAGTTAATTTAACTCAATTAACTCAAGAATCAATATAAAAAAAAGCCTAACAAAAAAATACGAAAAATAAAAGAAAAAAAATTTTGTATAATCTTTTCGAAAAATACGATAAGGATTCAGGGTTTATGTTTTTCTCATAATTTTTTTTTTTTTTAAATTTTATTTAAAAAAAGAGCAAAAAAAAAACATAATATAAAAAGCGGTCAATGGTTAGTAATTAATGTTAAACGTTATCTAAAATGTGGATATGAATTTTTTTTGTTGTTGGGTCTTATGTAATTGAAATTGAAAATTTTTCTTTCTTTTTTTTATGAGTTTAAGTTGTTTAAATTGTCCAAAATATCAGAAACATAAATAAAATTAAGTGATACGATGAAGTTCAAGTGTTTTTTTTATATAAATTTTTATTTCTTTTTTCTTTTCTAGGTCTCAAATCAAAGTGTTTGTTTTATGTTTTCAATTCTTTTCCTAGTCCCCCTTTGGGCACTGCCTTAAAATCATTCAAAAAAATAAACAAACAATAAAAAAAAGTCAACGTTTTTCCTACGAAATTAAAAATGTTCTAAATAAGTTCAATGAAAATTTAACAGCTTTATTGACAAATTAGAAATTAAATTTTTTTTTTAAATATTTACTTATTTTTAAAGGAAATTGACAAATTTTTAAATTAAAACAGTTAAGCTTTTTTTTTTCTATATGATTTTATTTTTAATGTTGTTATTTATTAGGATGATTGCTTTAGATTTTCTTTTAAAAGTAATTTCGATAAATAAAATTTTTAATATCTTTTGGCGAGGAAAGCTAATTTGCCAAAGAGTTTTTTTTTAAATTTTAAATACGAATGAGTGTAAATACTTATCTTGTTTAAGCATTTGTTTTGTCTTTACAATACTTGCTAAGACATTTTTTACGCAACAAGTTTAAATCTATCCATATCAGTTATCCATATCAGTTACAGCTTGCATCATCGTCTAATAGGAAACTGTAAAAATAATGTTAAAATTTTCTTAAATATTTAATAGTTACAATCGATAGGTCAAATCAAAATTTAATTAATTTTTTTTTAATTTTGTCAAAATGAATTAAAAGTATTTAATAAATAACGTATTTGCTCGATTTTGACGACATGATGTTAAAGCTGGGTATTCGGGTTTAACGACATGGTCTTATAACATGTAAAAGATTATATAACGACATGAAGTTAAATAAATAAGCGAAATGTCGTTAAAATCGGGCAAATATGTTAATAATAATAATTAAATACATCAAGAAATTAATGTTAAATACAAAGCTGAAATAAGTTAACGAAAACACGAACAGAAACAAACAAACAGTGTTTGAACATTATTGGAAAACATGTTTGAAAATGTTCGAACACGCTGTTAACTTATTTTAGTTAAAACTGACACTTATCAAATTATTTTTTTACCAATCTAACTTCTCTTGACTTTATCTTTTAATAGTCTTTTCTTGTGATTTTTTCTAAAATTTATATCGTTTGACATTTAGTTTTGAGTATTTTTATTTATTTGATAAATAATTTGAGGAAACCCCAGGGTTCATCCGAATGGCTTAAGCCTTCGTTTAAACCCACTTTACTGAAATTACAATTACATTTACAACTTTAGAAAAAAACGAAAAATTAATTAAAAAACGATTGATAAAAAAGACAAAAATAAAATATTTATAAAAAAAAAGACGTTAGTCAATACGATTTAAAAAAAAAAGAAACCTAAAAAATCACGTGAGTTAAGTACCCTTGAACACCATTGAGAAATTACATTAAATGTTTGGTTGAGCTGGTGTATTTAAGCAATCAAAATGTTGAAGCTGGAAGTTTTAATTAGTTTAAACCATTCACAAAGATGATTTTTTTCAAAACCTGAAATATCTCGGAAAGTTTATTAATGCAGGGATGAGGGAGATGCACTTTTAAATTCGATATGATTTGATTCAAAGAAAATATACCCACAGCTTAATGACTAATTAAGCTTAATCACTTTCAATTGAGATTTTTTCTTTAACTAACTTGTTTAAAAAACAAATGTTTGATTTTATGATTTGAAATTAGAAAAGTTTCAGATTTATTTTCAATTGTATTTTTATTTTGTCTTTTTCATTCGGTTAAGTAAATATTTAAGAAATTAAAAAACTTCGCTACGCCTTTGGGCCCACCGAATAAACACGAAAAAAAATTTTTTTTTTCAAACAAGATTTCAAATAAAAAATAAGCAAATATTAATTTTTTTTTAATTTTTTAATAGTAAAAATTTGTTATTTTAAAGCCATTTCCTAGCAATTTACAATTCATAAGGAAATTAATAAACTTGAAACTTTAAGACTTTAAAGTTTTATTTTTTAAATTAATTGTTTTTTAATTTTTCAAGTAACTTAAATAAAATTAGATAAGTTACATAAGAATTTCTTAGTTTTAGCTTTTTTTTTTTTAATTAGAAAGAAATGGATACGAAATGGTACTTGAAATGTAATTAATCCATGCACACACACAATACCATATCTTATCGAAAAAGAAAAGTTTCAAGTGGTTTATTTTTCTAATTTTCTTGATTTCAATAATTAACTTCAAATTACTTATCAATAGATGAAGAGAAAATAAAAAAAAAAACAAACTTAAAACAAATTGATTGTTTACTAGGTGAAGAAATTGTAAACAAAAAATAAAAGTTTATTTTTTTAAGGTCCCTTTTTAAATAAATGGTAAAATATTCGAGACTTTCTAAAGGTCTTGGAGAAGATTTTGAATTCGCACAAATGATTTAAGTCTTAAGTAATTAGAGAAAAAAAATATGAGGGTTGATTAAAAATTGGTGCTTTAAATGCCTTGGAGAAATTAGAGATTTATTGAAAAAATTTTTTTTTCTCGAGGTTAAATAGGA
Source organism: Brachionus calyciflorus (assembly GCA_002922825.1). NCBI lineage: Eukaryota > Metazoa > Rotifera > Eurotatoria > Ploima > Brachionidae > Brachionus > Brachionus calyciflorus. The sequence goes on along the minus strand of NTPY01000330.1, from coordinate 297,246 downwards.
TGTTGCTAATTTTACTTATAATTGAAATATTTAGGATCAAGGTGTTATTTTTTTTAGAAAATCTTAATAAATATATTTTTTTATTAATTTTCAAAATTTGCTCATTTTGACGAGAAAATAAAAATTATTTTTTGCAAAATTTTAACTTTATTTTTTCAAAAATTATTCGATTAAGTCAGTCTTTGGAATAACTAACTATACATAGGAAAATTTGGGTCAATTTTTCAAATATTTAATTTTGTCTAGCTTAAGAAAAATAAAATTTAAAAAAAATAAAACATTTTTTTTTCTATTTCAGTGTGCCTTCGATTCTTACGAATTCAAAATAAAACAAAACAAAGCAAAAATAAAAAAATGATCGAGTGATTCAAAAAATAATTTTTCTTTTTTTGTGTTTCATCAAAGATCGGTTAAGTAGCGAGTTCAAAAATTGTAGAGAAAACAAATTGATTCTTGACCAATTTATCCAAAAAAGCAGAAAAAAATTGTTTCAAGTTTAAAACATTCGTTTTCAGGCTGTTTTAAAAAAATAAATATATAAATTTAAATAGGTTTTTACGTTTATCTGATTTGAAAGAAATAAAAAAAATTCAAAAATCAAAATTTTATTTTCTTTTCTAAATTAACTTTGATAAGAATTCTTAAGGACACCGTCCTTTTTCTTGTTCGAGGTATTACCCTCTTTTTATAATATTCAGAAAAATATATATTTTATTTATATTACAGTCTATTTGGTGGTGTATTCTTGTACAGTCGATTTTCGATTATTGAAATTCGTTTGGAAAACGAGTCTCGATAATTTTTTCCTAATCGATTATCGAGACCTATTTTAACAAAAAGTCTCGAAAACTTATCGTTAATCCGAACTCCGATAAGATGATCTTTTAGAACTTAAATGGAATTTTATTTTCCATGTACAGTGGTTCTTGTAAAAAAGTAACGTCAACCTTAAATTTTGACCGTAACTGTAACCCGTGTTAATTAGTCTTAATTTTCAATTTTAAGGTGTTTGAGCTATGGTTACGGTTACGGTCAAAAGTTACGACTGACGATTGACGTTACATTTATATAAGAACCACTGTAAATTCAGTTCGTTAAATCGAACAAAATTAAGTCGATCCATAATTTACTCCCAAAAAGTTCGAATTAAAGAGAGTTGACTGTACATGTGCAAAATTACATTCATACATGAATATCACATGACAGAGATTTTAAGTTCTTGAATTTTTCCTCGATATGATTTTTTTTTTACTCAATAAAAAATTAACTTGATGAATTGCTCGCGAATTAACGGCTTAGCTCGGTAGCCGTCCCGTCTTAAATTTTTTTAAAAAATTTTTTTCAATTTTTTTTGAGTATGTTATGGGTGCGCCATTAATTCGCGAGAAATGCAGCATCTTCAAGTAAATAAATTTAATTTTGTCAAATTAAACCCATAAAAAGATGAAATAGTTGAAGGATCAAAATGTTTGGCCTGAGGCTATTTGAACGGCTTTTAAACAGAGTAAAGTAGAATTTAAAAGCTAAATAAGATGTATCTTTTTCTTTTCTCCTTTCAAGACTACTTCTGATCTTATGCAGCTTTTATCCTTTCTATTTAAGAGAAAAATTAATAAAGAACGAAATTGAAAAATTTAAGAAATGAAAAAGAGTTGATCTTTTGAGGAGAAAGCTTATTTTGCAATCATTGAATATTAAAATGTAAAAACCAATTTTTAGCTCATCTCCCAAGATTATTCGAACAAAAAATCAAAATATTTATCAAAAAGCCAACCAATAAGTTTTCAAATACATTTTCCAAGACTTTATTTAACAAGTCATAATTAACTTAACATTAACATCACAATTAACTTAATATTTGTTGATATTTTTTGTGTAGCAAGATTTAAACTTCTGTTTAAAGCTAAAGCAAAATTAATCTTTCGATAATAAATGTTTGTTTAAATAATGTTTGTTCGTAAATGTTTTAAGCTTAAAGATCTATCTATTCATTACACTAATAAAATCACTGGATACAAATACGGAACCCGGGATTCGCACCTCAATATAGTTTAAGGATTATGTTAAAAAAATAAAACAAAACGTTTCTATTTTCTCTCCCATAAAAAATGTTCGAACATTCTCAAACATGTGTTCTAAAATGTTTTAGCACGTCTTTAACTTATTACAGCTTTTTTTTGTACAATTTAAAAAATCATCAACATTTGCAAAATTAAAAATTATTTATCATATGTTGGCAAAAGACAGTATGAAATTTTGTAATATACAATTATCATACAATAAAAGCAATATTTTATTTATTTTTTTGGATTTCTAAAATTGGAATATTATTTGAAAATAATGACAGAAATCCCTCACCAACTAAACGATCTAAAATTTCTTGAAGTATTCATTTAGAGAAATTAAGAGTACTTTAAGTCTGAAAAACATTAATTTTAGTAAAATTATTTTCTTTTTCAATTGCTAGGTCACTTAAATTGACAAAAAAAAATATTTGAAAAAAAAATAAACTCTGAAAAAGTAGAAAAAAATTATGAACTTTCCACAGTCACAGCTCAAACTAAAGATATTTTTTTGTCTATTAGGATAATTTAAGTTTTATATTTTATGCAAGAATAAAAAGCGATTTTTGTCGATAAGATAGTCAAATTTGCGTGCAATTAAAATAGACAACAAAAAAAAGATTAGCGTTCTTGAAATTAAATTTTAAAAAATCAAGATAATCGTTCAAGAAAATAATAATTTTCAAATTAGTCTAATTTAAAGAAATGGAGATTATGCAAAGATTAATTTATTCCCAAAATACCATTTTTTGGTTTATGTTGTTGTCCTAATCCACTTGAATCCATAAATCAAGTCCATTTAGTCTAATTGTTTTAAATAGAGACAATTTCAAGGTTATTATTAATCATTTTAAATATCTAAAGTATTTGTAAAAAAAAATATATATATACTAATTGCTCTAAGGATTCTATTGTTTATTCAAAGCTAAAGAGTCTTTTATATTTTGTTTTCTTTTATATATTTTCAAGTGTTTTGCCTCAAAATCGATTAATCAAAAATTAATTTTTTGTTCTTTCTCAAAAATAGGTGATTTTTAAATCAAAAAAAAATTTTTTTTTTTTTTAAATCTCAAAGCATTTTTATCAAAAAATTCATCGAATATTAAATTTCTTTTATTGTTTTCTTAAGACTAGACTAAGATAGATAGTGCAAAAAAAAAAATTTGATGATGAGAATGTAAATTCAAATGAGTTGAAAAAAAAAATAAAAGAAATTTCAAGATTTATCTATCCCTCCGAAACAGGTGATTTCTCTAAAAATTTGTATTTCTAGACCCGTAAGCCTTAATTGATTCGAATTAATTAAGAATTGAGAGTTGAGGTAGTATCTTAGCTCCAAAATTAAACTATTCTTATTTGTTTTTATTTTTGTTGTTGTTGTTGTTATATTATCGTTAGGATTTAGTGTTTGTTTTTTTTTGCTAGTTATGAGACATAAATTTGTTTTAATTCTCAATCAGATCCCTGAAGAATATTGGCAACTAAATAAAATGCAAATTGAGAAAAAAAAAGTTTCTATTTTTCTGTTAGATTAATTAAATAAAATAAAAACAAGTTTTGAGATTGATAGTAATATAAATTATTTATTATTTGTAAATGTGTTCTTGTTCAGGGCTCTTTCTTTCTTTTCTCTTCAATTCAATTTAATAAACAAGATTGTACAAAATTAAAAAAGAGTTTTAAGCAAAAAAAAATTTCTATTTTTCTAGCAGGAAAATAATCAATAAGCTTTGCATTTGGGAGAAACAAATTTTTTGTTCTTTTATCTCACAAATCTTTTATGGTTGAAAATTTAAGTCAGGAAATTACGGAACAGTTTATGTTGCATTTAAAAAAACTGTCAAGTATTTTCAATTTTTTCTTAAAATTTTATCAGTTAAACCATTTTTTGAAAAATATTTTTTTAAAGCAAGTTTTATTTAAAAAATTCAGAAATTTAAGAGGTTTTGTAAGAATTTTTAAAAAGTAATCTTTTAAAAGGTAATAACTAGTCAAAAGTTTTAGAAAATTTGTTTCAAATTAAATGGAAATATTTAATGAGGTTTAACTAAATGATTGAAATTAGTATCACACTTGAGTTAACTTACTAAATATGCCCCCAAAATATATGAACAACTAATTACCATTTTAAATAATAGTTTATTTAGTTTATTAATTCTCTATTATTGTCAACTCTTTTTCAAATTTAATAAAATTGAGAAGGTCTGATTTTAAAATAAAAAATGAAACTTTTTTTACGGATTGAATCAATTGTCATTAGACAATTATACATTTTTCTATATTTTTTTAAATAATTTTCTTTTCCATTTATTTTTGATTGTGTAGGGGGCGATTCTTAGCGAATCTATAATCAAATTTTATTGATAAATTAAATTTTCTCCAGTGAATATTTTGAACCTTCAACAATTTTGAACCGATTTGATTTTTTTTAAATCAACTTTTAATCTAATGAATTTTTTCTAAACTTAATTGTGTCTTGATGTTTTGAATTGAGAAGGTGTATTGAAATGTTATAATTATTTGATAAGTTTTATTAAAAATTATTTGGGTATTTAAATTTTTAAGACTAGGTTTGACCCGTAAAATTATGTAATTTTACGTAAAACCACTTTGGAAGTCTTTATGTGACTGAAAAAATTTTTCAAATTGAAAAATTGTGAAATAATTTTCTCATTGAACATGAAAGTTTTTTAAAAACTTCATTTTTACATTTTTTACGAATTTTTGCCTTATGAAAATTTGTTTTTACGGAATTTTAAGTAAAATTTTAAGTCAATTTAACTCTTTTTCTAAAAATTCAAATTCCAATTTTTCGATAACGATTATTAATGATATTTACAAATTTAAATATTTAATTTAAATATTTATTTTAAAGCTTTTATAATGGATTATTCTAATTTAGTGTTTTTCATCTGAAATACCATTTTTTAATTAAAAAAAAGACTCTTTTTGGTGTATCAAGATTTTCAGTCGGTTTATTTTGAACGATTTTTCTTTTTAAATTAAGTACTGATTATACAAAAAATCAATGTCCTTTAGTTTTTCAGGTGTTTTTACTGTGTTTTAAGTTTTTTTTTTGCGATAAAAGATTTACGTTCGAAACAGTGATATAACTGTTTTTTTTTTCTCGAAAAAAAAATTTAGCTACTAACAGAAGGAGAAATCCTTTGCAGATTTCCGTAATAATTTTGCGTAATCCATGTACCGTCTTTTATGCAAAATGATTATATTACATTACAGGATAATTAATTTTGATTACATTTTATCCGGGAAAATTTTTTGAAAAGAATAAATTCTTTGTCGACCGCACTTGCTTTTACGGAAATACTATAACAAATTAGAAATAATAATTTGGCAAAAGCATTTAAGACGTTAAATTAATTATCTAGTTACCGAGGTAATCGGCCTATGTAAGCGATTTAAAAATTTTTTCCTTACATTTTTACAGTTAAAAGCTGTAATAAGTTAACACAACACTGCTCGAACCTTGTTGGAAAATATGATTGAAAATTATCGAACACTCTTTTAACTTATTTTAGCTTGGTACTTTTGCTTTTTTTTTTACATTTTATATCCAATTGGTAAATATACAATAATTTTAGTTAATTAAATAGAAAAAAAAATTTTTAAATATTTTAATGAATTAAGTTTCACAAATTGAAAATTTGTATTCTAAAATTTACTATTTAGTATTTTTTTAAAACTTATTAAAATAACATTTTTAAAACATTTTCAAAATATTAAGATAAAAATAATTAATTATTCAATAACATTTAAATTGTTGAAACAGTCTTGATTATATGTGGTTTTCATCTTATGTGTGTTTTTTTAAACCTCATCTGTGTAGTAACTCTTATTTAATTATTTTTTTTAAAACAAAAACTGATTTTTTTCAAATAAAAATTAAGTGATAATTTTTCTATTTTTTTTTTGTAATTTGTATTGAGAAAACAGGTTTAAACAACTAAGTTTTTTAATCAAAAAATTATATATAAATACAAAAAAAAACAAAAGTTGAATACAAAAATGACCCAGGTATTAACGGTATTGTCGAGATTAATTAAGTCTGACGGACGGATAAAAATTTTCTAAAGTGAAATATTTATCATTAAATACCGAAAAGTAAAACCGAGATTAACTTCAATTTGAATTTCAAATTAACCATAATTTTATTTTATTTTATATAATTGTAATTTATCTATTTGTTATTTTCTGCATATA
>NTPY01000330.1:224354-281989 GCA_002922825.1 Brachionus calyciflorus | reverse complement strand
TTAAGAGGCGTCTTAAGACGATATTTTTTTTGCTTAAAACCTGCTTAAGAGTTGCTTAAGACGTCTTAAGACGCCTCTTAAGAATGTCTTAAGACCCTCTTAAGATTTGCTTAAAAAGTTGTCAACTTATTTCAGAGATGTACTGTATGTGTTAAGATAAAGCGTTTATCGCGAATTAACGACGTATCCGTACCGGACCCGTAACCGTACCAAAAATAAATTTTTTTTTTGGTATCGGTACGGGCGCTAGAAATGCAGTATCATGTAAATGAATATAAAAGGAGAATTCAAACTTGGAAATTGTAAAATGAAGAGTTTTTGAAACTCATACCACAGGAAATTTATAACTCAGATTTAGATTACCAAGATCATAATTTAGATTCAAGATTTTAGACAAAACCAATACCCTAATTTTGATTATAAGGGTCAGCCAAAAGGATCGAAAAAAAAACTGTGACTTTCTGTTGGCTCCGTACGGAGCTGTAACCATCCAAATCTAAGATATCAAGCTCTTCAAGAATAAAATTTTGCGCCAAGTTTTTTTGTTGCCAATTCCTGTTCAATGAGTCAAATTCATTTGGAAAAATACTTTTTTAGTATAAGCATTGATTATTTTCAGGTGTGAAATATTACCTAATTGAGCCAGTAAATACAGCTAAATGATATGAGAAAATTTGCGAAAACATTTTATAATAAGTAAAAAAAAAAACAATTTTCAAATAAAAGAATTTATCATATTTTGAATTTTTTATTTTTAGAGAGTATTCACAAAATTCTTTATCTCATGTAACTGTATTTTCTAAATAAAAAGATACCGGGTTTGACTTTTATGTAAAGAAATATGGTAATATGAATGGGAATATATTTTTGATTCTAGCTTGTTATTGGCTTCGAGTACAAGTTTCTTTTTATTTGATTCGAATCATTTTTCCATCTCAAATTTTTCGAAAAATAAATTTTTGACTTAGAAAGATATCTTAAAATTTATTTGTTGGCAACCAAAGTTTAGAAAAATTTCGATTAACCAATTATTTTTAAGAACTTCTTTATATCAAAATAAAAATTTTATTATTAAATGATAAACCGTTTTCGAGTACGAATTGAGTCTCCAATCATTTAGATGTTTTTTGGAAAAATAAAAGCTATTCTTTATGTTCTTTTATCTATATCAAGCTTTTTTTATCTTAAATTAAATAATTTTGAATAAATATAATAAACATTCTTTTAGAAATTACCTTCAAATCGAAATTACGATACTTCTTTTTTTCTCTAAATATAAAGACAATTTGTAAATAAGAAACTATTTTACTTCAATTAAAAAAGGCATTAGTTAAAAATGGGATGCGGTTGTTCAAAACAAATTGCACCTGAACCAACGCCGCAGGTCATAGATTTCAGTCAAAATGAAAAAGATAAAAAATTGGACAAGGAACATGACGACAAAACAAACGAAATTGAAAATGAAACAAGAGAAAAAGAGCTCGATTTGGAATTCAAGAGACGAGAAGAAGCAAAACGACAATTGGACGAATTTGAGAAAGAAAAAAGAGCTCAAGAAGAAGAAGAAGAAGAAGAAATAAAACGTAAAAAAATAGAATATGAGCTTAATTTAAAAGAATTAGAAGAGCAAGCAGAAATAAATAATTGGGTCACATTGATTCAGGGTTTGTTATCTAAAACAAAATTGAACAATCATATTAATGCCAAATCAAGAAAAAACTTTAATAGTTTAGAACAATTAGCAAATTATTTAAAAAATAGTCCCGCTGAAAATGACCTAGAATTATACTGGGTAGTTTTCGTGTGGATAGCTGAGAACATTACTTACAATATGACAGGTTATTTATCAGGAAATTTAGGAGATAATGAAGCCAATAATGTTTTCAATACGGGCTTAGCTGTTTGTCAAGGTTATGCAAATTTGTATAGTACTTTGTGTGAAATGATGGGATTGGAGTGTCGTACTATATCAGGTTTTGCCAAAGGAATAGGTTACAAAGTAGGTGATACATTTAACTCTACCAACCACGCTTGGAATGCTATTAAAATAAACGAAAAATGGTTTTATGTGGATTCAACGTGGGCAGGACGTAGAAAAAATAACTCAAATGAAGTTACAGATTTGAAGCCTTATTGGTTTATGACACCGCCAAATATCTTCTTGGAATCGCATTATTCACCAGAAATGAAATTACACAGAAAATGTACGCAAAAAGAATTTGAAAATTTAAAAAATTATGAACTTGAATATTATGCTCTAGGTTTCAAGAGTTTCATTTCGACTAATGCTATTATAAAATGCGATTCAAATCCATTTTTTATGGAACTAAAAAGTAATATAGACTGTGATTTATCATTTAGCTTATATGAAGAATTAACAGATAAAGAAATTAAAAATTCAGTCATTTTACAAAAAGATACATCCTTAAATTTAGTCAAGTATGGAATAATTGTTTTTCTTGAAATGCAAGACAAAAATTATATATTAAAAATATTCGGAAAAAAATTTGACTCAGATAAAAAAACTTCATCTTTTTTGGCCGAGTTTATTTTAAGGCGTGAGGGTACTAAAATTAATAATGAAATTCCTAAATATGATAATATTACTTTCCATAATGGTCAAATAAAGCTTGTATCTCCTAAATCAACTTATATTGTTAATGATTCGAATCCTTTATTTATCGAATTACAAAGTCATTTAGATTTCGATTTTTCATTTAATTTAAAAGAAGAATCAACAGATAAAAAAATTGAAAATTCAGTCATTCTACAAAAAGATACATCCTTAAATTTAATCAAGTATGGAGTAATTGTTTTCCTTGAAAAGCAAAATAAAAATTATAGTTTAGAAATATTCGGAAAAAAATTCGATTCGGAAGAAAAAACTTTTCCCTATTTAACGCAGTTAATTCTAAAACGTAATAGTGATAGAATTAATAATGAAATTTCTACGTTTGATAATATTACTTTCCTAGATGGACAAGTTAAGCTCTTGTCGCATAAATCAATGTTTATTACATATGATTCGAGTCCGTTAATTTTAGAATTTTCGGTTCCATTTGACGCAGACATGATGGCTGAATTGAAATATTTAAATGGTGAAGAAATCAAAAATAGTACTTTAGTTCAAAAAAATCCTCAAAATTCAAACATATTGATTTATGTCGTATCTCCATTGGCTAAACAACGATTTATCTTAACTCTTTTGTCGAAAAATTTAAAAGACAATATGTTTTATGGTTTTGCTGATTTTCAAATATTTTGTAGAAGTGATAGAAAAGAGAATTTAGAAAACAAATTTGTCACTAAATATGCATCAGAATATCCTTTTTTTATTCATTCACCAACCAATCGTATACTCAAGTTGAACGAAAAATATAAGTTCAAGTTTTATATTGAAAAAGCAATAGTAGTTATGCTTTGGGACCAGAATAAAAAACAAATTTATATTGATAAAAGTGAAGATGAAGAAAATATTTATGAAATTGAATATGCTCCAGAAATATTAGGTGAATTGGAAGTATACGTTAAATATAATTATGGTAGTAATCTTTCTGGTTTATGTTTATATCAAGTTCAAAATTGAATTTTTTTTTTAATTTTTGCTTATAAAAGATTCAGTATTTCAAAAAATATAAAACAAAAAAATTTTTGAAATTAAATTTATATAAAAATTCGTAGATCGATCCTTTAAATATTTTACGAAAAAATTTTTTAAGTTGAAATTTTTTACCTTGGTTTAAAAAAAAACAATAGAAAATAATTTGCAGGTCGATTTTTCTGGTATAAAATTAATAGAAAATTTTACGAACAAAGTCAACATGCTAAATTGGGATAACACTCTTAACAATCTTCATTCATCTTTTTAAAATGCAATTAGAAATACAAAACAATTTTATCAAAATTCAAAGCTAGATGCAGCAAATTTTGCTTCTATACATACCAATATATTTTGTGGGCAAAAGCACTTTTAACCCAAGACATGATATGTGGGATGCAAACTAACCCCAGATTTTTTTTCCATAATTTTTTTTCTAATAATAACTGTAAATTACCATTAAAAAGAATTTTAAAATTGTGTCGAGTAGTTTTTGAGAAAAATGAAAATAATCGTTTTTATCCGGATTTTTTATAAAATCTTTAATTATTTTTCCTTTAAAAATTTACACAAAAAACAACATATCATGCCTAGGGTTAATTGCTTTGCAGAACGATTTTTCTTGATAAAAAAAATAAGAAAGAGAAAATTGACAAAAATTTTAACTTGCCTGTATTTTCAACTACATTACGAATAGCATCAGAATATAATTTTTTTAATTAAGCTCATTTGTAATGTCATATGATTATAGCAACTATTTGCATTTATGATTTTAACTTTTTTCGAGTTTGCCAACTTTTATTTCCTGCTGTTAAAGGAAGAAAAATTCTAAAAATCTAAATTCATTAAACTTTTGAATTAAACGGAATTGTAAAGTTTCTTTCTATTCAATCATTTCAATTTAAGCGCTATTTTTTTTACGAAATAGTAGTAGTAATCAGGCCTGTACAAGTAATAATGCTAATGCCAAAAAAGCATTGGCAGTAGCAGTAGTAATTTTAATGCTATTAAAAATTAATTTAATGATTAACTTAATGCATTAAAAAAGATATTTAATGATAATGCCATTAATGACAGCAAGCATTAAAATTTTTTATTTATTGCGACATAGCATAATCAAAACAAAACCAACACAAAGCAGGAACAAAACCGGCACAACAAATAAACATATTTCAGCATGTTACAAAACGAATTATAATTGATTCGAAGCAATTTTTGTAATCATTTCTATTAAAATAGAAATATTTAAGCATTTTTTTGAATTATAGCCAACAAGTTCGCTACTCGTTTCATTTTTAAACACTTTTGTTTTCAATAAACTCTCCTCTTATTTTCCTTTCCTTTCGTTTTAAATATTAATTAAATTAGCGCAATTAATCTTTTTTTTTTGAATTTTCTCAAAGCCAATTAAAAATTTTTTTAACTATTTTCATAACTTTAGGATAATTTTTAAAACTACAAAAAACATAGCGTCTTTTCTTAAAGAAAAGATTCACTATTACTTGTTTATCGTTTTTTAAAAAACATGTTTTAAATTGTTTATGAGTTTCGTCGGATTTGTGTTGTTTTTTGTTTCGGTTTTATGTTCGGAACCGTTTGCACACTTTGTAAACATTGTTTATGTTTTCGTTGACTTTGTTATGGATTGTACTGTAATTAACACTAGAACGCCCGGTGGGTTTAAAAAGCTCTTTTTCGTTCATTTAGCATCAATAAAATTAGTATAAATTAAGATTTTAGAAAAATTCTTTTTTTCTTCAATTTGTCTCTTAAAAATCTTCAATTTAATATAAAATTTAATTAAAAATTTCCAGTTCATCCTAGCAAATAAAAAAAAAACTTATGTTTAATGCTTTCTTAATGCACTATTAATGCTTAAAAATTTGATATAATGCTAATGCCAAAAAAATGCATTAGATTTTGAAAATACTGGCCCAGGCCTGGTAGTAATACAGTATTGACAAAAAGAAAGAAAACGACATAAATTTTTTCTTTATTTTAAATTTAACATTTTCATACCAAGATCGCCGAAAATCTCTGATTTCTATCTTTTCGATGCTTTTCCAAAAGTCGAGGTTTTTGACAGCAACTTTCCATGCGAGTTTGTTTGGCTATAACTTATTCCTGGATAAAGATAGGGATGCTGTCTTTCCATTCGAAAGTTTCCTTTGATTTGCAAAGACATTTGACTGTGCAGTTCTATTTTTCTTCACCAAACGGATCAAATTATTATCTTCCTTCAGGCGAGATATACTCGGTCTTCCTGATTTTGGGCGATCTTGGTGTGAAAATGTTTCAGTGTATCGGTCAACTATTCTTTTAAAGCACGATTTGGTCCTATTTAACTCTCTTCCGATAGTTGCAAATGATTCTGTCCTTAAGTGTAACTTGTGGGCGTTTTTTGTATTCAGAAGGCATTTTTTCAATGAAATTTTTTTTTTCCATGTAAAGTCTATTTTAATTAGCCAACCAGAAAATGATAGCTCGTTCGAAAGATGAAATGAGCAATTTTTAAATAAAAAAAAAATTATTTCAAAATGTTGATCAATTCAAAAAGGACGACTTTTTAAATTTAAAATAGAGAAAAAATTTATGTCGTTCTCTTTCTTTTTGTCAATACTGTAGTAGTAGTTGTTGCAATTCCTTTGTTTTAACCATTCATCTCGAATCATAAATTGCTACAACTTGTAACATTTTTGCTCAAAACAGAAAAAATTTTTTTCTTATGGAACTTTTTCCAGAAGTGAATTTATGATGAGTAAGCTTGATTTAACAAGTGTTCTGCTCTCCTTAAAATGGTGTTTTAATCTTTTTACAAAATAGACTTTTTTAAAGCGGTGTTCAAACCCATCAACGGGAGCTAAATTTATTTTTCAAGTCAAATAAATTTAGCTTTTGAAATTTTCTTGTGATAAGGAAGTAAAAAAGACAAATAAGAAAGCAAAAATATTTTCATATTTTCGTGTACTAAAGTTATTACATTTTGTAGCAATTTTAAGCTAAAAGAAAAGTAAAAAAAATAAAAAAGTTACATCAAATTGAACGAATTGAAATGAGTGAATCGAAATGAACTTCAGAGTTCAAACTAAACCAAATGTAGTTTTGAATAAAATGCCATATTAATTTAAAAAAAATCAAAATCCAATTTTTAGTTTCAAAATGTGATTTACAAAAATCTCTTGAATCATTAGCGTGGAAAACGTAATCTTTTATTACTCCGTGCTAAAAACAAAAAACGATAGCTTCATTTTCTAGAAATATTTCGTATAAATAAAATATTTTAACTTTAAAAATTCGTTTAAAAAAAAACGAATAATAATTAAGTCGAAAAGAGAAGGCCTTTAATCCGGAAGAATTATCAAAATTATTTGAGCGTCTTAAGTTTTAGAGGATTAAAAAATCCTAAACACACACACTACACTCGCACACAAAAATTTAAATCAATATTAAAGACCGCTAAAAATTCGTGATGATGAAATATTTAAATTAATTTGAAAAATAACATAAATAAAATTTAAAGTTTTTTTTTCTTTCCTTTTTGTATATTGTCTTAACTTATTTTGTAGTTTTTCATAACCTTTTTTTCCTCAATAGTCATTTAACTCTCGCTTGTATCTCTCGACTCATTTTTCTCTATTTACACTTTGCAACAAAACAATCTCAAGGCAAATAGAATTTACTTAATCTCCATATTTTTGTCACACGAAAAGCAACAACAACAAAAAAAAAAAAAGAAAGAAGAAAAGCTTATTCTCGCCACTATAATTAAATACAAATACAAACAAATCTTTTTTTTTTCTACTTTTATTTTTCTTTTTATATTTTATTTTAACTTTTGTAAATTCTCGTGTTAAGTAATATATCATTTTAAAAAAAAAATGTACTCAATTGGAAAATTCTTAACTTCAAGTCTTCTTTTTTTGATTGGTTTGGCAAGTTTGGCTGGTATTGGTATCTATTCATGTTACACAATTCTCAGAGGACCTAAATATTTACGCAATCAATTCATCGGAGTTTATCTATCATCAACTCTTCTTTTCTATACTCTCCAATCTTTTTATTTATTCAACAAAAAATTTGTTAGATTTTTAAAAAAGTCATTCTACATCGATTTAGTTTATTTCGGGCTGGCACTTTTTTTTTCTAGTTTAAACACACTTTTTTATGTTCTTACTAATCGATTAGACTCGGTTATTTTTTCATCATTAATAACTTTTATAAATCTAATAAACATTTTGATAATAATCAACCGTAAATTCGAAATTTTAACCTTGGATAAATATACTGATTTTAGTGATTCAATTGAGTCGAAAAAATTTATAAATTATAACGAAAGCATTTTTAAGTCCTCGCTAAGATTCTTAAACATGATATTAAAAATTGTGATATTAATAAATTTAATTTTGTTGACAAATGGTAGTTTATTAAATAGTTTAGTTGGTCTTCGACATGTACCTAGAGGAAAATATTTAAATGTACCATTGAACGACAAATCAAATCGTTGGATTAAAATACATTACTTTTGCGATGGACTTTTTTCATCAAATACAACTACATTTTTACTCGAATCTGACTTTACATCCAGTCATTTAGAACTGATGGATATTCAAAAAGAATTAGTCAAACAAAATCAAAGATGCTGTATTTGGGATAAAGCAAGTATTGGCTATAGTGATTATTTGTACTCAGATATGTACAATTCTGATTTATATTATAGTAATTTTATAAAAATGTTAAATGAATCCAATATGGTATTAGTAGGTTTTGGTGATTCAGCAAGTTTAGTTTTAGAAAATGCTCCTAAATTAAGTGATTTTATCAATAAAATAATATTAGTTGATGCCTATCCAACAAGGCTTAAATGGAATGCAGATGCTTATGCAAGAAATTGGACAAATTCTAAGTTGAATAATCAGGTAAATCGTTATTTGGAAAAAAAATTATCATTTAACAAATTAATAAATTCAATTGGTATTCCCTATGGCTTGGTATCACTATTTATGAAAGTGAAAAATTTCGATTTTTCCAAAGAAAAAAATTTATTTTTATTAAACGAAAAAGTTTGGTTAAGTGAAAAAAATTACTTGGAACAATTGTCCTATGAATTTGATGATTTATTCAAATTGAATTATACAGATCATCAAATTTTTAATAGTTTAAGTATAAGTCATTTAATGAGTTCAAAATCAAATGAGCAAATTTATAAGCAATTGTGTGCACCGCGAAAATACGATGCCAATTCAAAGTATTGTCTTTATGAAAAACAAATGAATAGATTTATAGTTTCAGAGCGTAAGAAAATGATTAAAAATGGAGGAAAAGTTTACGAATGTGATTTGGTCGAATGTAATCTTGAGTATTTTATCTATAAAAATCCTGAATATACAGCAAAATCTTTAATTAATCTTGCCAAATAGGTTTAATTTGTTCTTTTCTTTAATTTTTATGTAAATAAATAATTTAAAAAATTAAAATTATTTTTTTATTACTCATAACTATATCTTATTTAAGTGTGACACAATTTTCTAATTTAATAATGTACCTACGAATTTATAACTTTACAATTTTGTATAGAAATTTGTTTATTAAGAAATTATACATGTATCCTTGTAATGTTGAATTTCAGAATTATGGAGTCTTCTGGTTCATGTGGTCAGTTGATCAACTATTAAGTGGTCATAAGCTGATCACGGGTCTGGTGATCAACACTGACCACCTAACCGGTGACCACTTGTTAAGTGAACTTTAATGATCACCAAAATAAATCAATGACCACATAAATTTTGAAATGATCACCAATTTTGTTTCCTGATCACATAAATCGCATTTAAATTTTACAATTCCGACTTAAAATTAAATAAAAAATTGACTTATTAAATTTTGTATTAAAAGAACCATTTGCGAATAACTCCTTAAGAGCAAGCACTCATTCGCAACAGTATTTTGTTTGGTGATAAATTTTCAGAAATTTGAAGACGTAAAGTAAATTGAGTTGCATGTACCGTAATCATCCGATAGTAGGATCGGTATTAAACCGTAATTTTTAAAAATTGAATTTCCGCATTTTTTTTAGTTGAAAGGTCAATAAATTTATTTAACTAAAATAAAATCAAAAGGTATAAATCTGAAATTCTTGTTTTGTACCATCGAGTAATTTCTGTATCCTTTTTTGTCAATGAAAATACAGAATATAAAATAAGAGATTAAATAAACATAGTAGTCGAGTTCACAAATAAATTTATGAAAATTTTAAATAATAGGAATAACTTTAGAAAATTCTTAATTGCTAATGACAACTAAAGTTTATTAAGAAAAAATAATATGATTTGATCACCAAAAATTCAAAATGATCACCAATACCGGGTACTGATCACTTATTAGGCTTATTTTTAATTTAAAATTTTTTATTATCACCTAATAAGTGGTCACCGGTTAGGTGGTCTGTGTTCAGCTTATGACCTCTTAATAGGTGATCAACTGATCACATGAACCAGAAGACCCGAATTATTTATCTCTTATTTTAGAATCAATTCATAAAAAATTTAAAATATTTTCGATTTTATGAACTTATTAAAATTATTTTGGGTCTTGCTGGATATGTGACCAGTGGGTCACTTAATATGTGACCAAGTAACTTATGTCGATTAGGTGACCAACCTTTTTTTCATATAAAAAAAATCGATTTAAAATAATTTTAACAGTCATTCTTTTTAATTTTAAAAAAATTGTGACCAGAAAAAAAATTTTGGTGACCAATTTTTTTAGTATAAATACTATCCTGGCCATTCATATGTTTCAAAAATGAAAATTCATTTCTGTTCAAATTACTTCTTAAATATTCATTAACGTTCAAGAACATTCAAAAGAATTCACGTGAATACTAATGAATACTTGTGAATATTCAAAAACATTCATTTTCGGAACATATGAATAGTAGAAAAAAATTCCTGGTCACCTAATCGACATAAGTTACTTGGTCACATATCCAGCAAGACCCATTCTTTTTAATTCTTTTCGACGGGCATCTGGTTGTCAAGGTTGCAAACAAAAGACCAAGAAAAGGAATTTTGAGTTAAAAGTTCTATATAAAATTATCAACGTTAATTTATTTTAATACAATTAAAAAAAAATTTTTAGTTAAAATTTTTTAAATGATTTTTAACAATTGAATCATTCTTTTTTTGAAAAAACAACAAAATAATTTTTAGAATTGAATCGAAAATCTCTGCAATACTTAAAATACTAATACCAATACACAAACCTAAAAATCCACCTATATCAGCAACTAATTGTTCTAACGTTTTTGACGCTTTCTCTTCAACTAATGTATAACCAATATCATCAAAATAAACATTAACAGCCAATGTTGATTCTTTTACATTTGAATATGAATAAAAACTTCTCAAATTATTGTTTATTTCAGAATCATAGGCTATAAAAAAATCAGCATATGATGGTGTTGGAAAATTAGCATTCGAAAATTGTAAGTTGTATTTGACCGACTGACATTGCTCTGGACATTTATCAATACATTCGCTACTTATTTTAGATTCTCCGAATGATGCAGCGAAATCTAAGTAACATTTGAAACCAAAACTGTGGTCACAAGCCTGACTTATATTTTTAATTATTTTTTGATCTGGATAATAACAACCACACCTCTCAAAAACACTTTTATGAAAGCATAAGTTTATGCATACTTTCTGCTCATATTGACCAAATATTTTTATTGTCTCCTTGTAAACTTCAGAGCCGAAACTTTCTGTAGAATTAAGATCTTTAACACAATCACTGTAAGGCTTAGACAGTTTTTGAAAAAATGTTTTACTCACTATAATATCAGTCTCATGTCCAGTTGAAAGACTTATGCCATCAAATTCACTTGATGGAATTGTTGAAGAATTATGAATGAATAAATGTGCACCATATGATTTATACAAATCATAATCTTTATTTGGATATCCAATAAATAATTCAAGAGAAAGACCAGCTTGTTTTCCAGGCGATGAAACTTTTCTAATATTTGTTTTGTCGGCGTTGAATTGATAGCAAAAGCCAAAAATTGAGGATAAAAAAAACTTGAAATTAGATGAATTGCATTCTTTAAAATTAAAATTGCAATTTAAGAGCATCTTATCTATATCAAATCCAACTAAATTAAAATTGTCTTTAAATTTAAGGCTCTCGTACTTGAAATTATAATCAATTTCTTTAAAAAATTCATTGAACTTAGTTAAATCAGAAAGTGATAATTTAAGCTCTTTATACCCATATTTCGCCAATTCTGATAGCCAATTTCCCTTGTTAAGATCTGCGGCAAATTTATTACAAAAAGTAACAGTTGGAAATTCTATTTGTGACACTCTTTTAAATTTCATTTGAGTGTCAGTTTCATAGCTAAAATAATCTTGAAAACTTTTAGTTAAGCAATAAGCACAGTAGCCAGAGGATACTAATAAACATAAGGTCCACATCAATTTTAGAATAAAGCTTTCATTACGGACTATATTAGGAAAACCATGACTTGTTGAAGACTCAATATTTTCAAGGATTATTTTCTTAATTTCACTCGAAATTTTTTTTTTCATTTTATTCTTCAAAAAGTGCTTAAATTTTTTTTTTAAATTTTAATCATGGTATAAAAAGCTTTCAAATAGGTTATTATTTAACAAAGGAAGCGGAAAATCATTATTTTAATAGCTTTTTTCGGGACTATTTGTTCTTGTGGATTTAAATTTAGCTTTCAAAGAA
This sequence comes from Brachionus calyciflorus, assembly GCA_002922825.1. Classification (NCBI taxonomy): domain Eukaryota; kingdom Metazoa; phylum Rotifera; class Eurotatoria; order Ploima; family Brachionidae; genus Brachionus; species Brachionus calyciflorus. The sequence continues at coordinate 269,640 of NTPY01000330.1, read as the reverse complement.
AGCATTAAAGTATCGAAAAATAACTTTTTTTATCAGGTAAACGAGCTTATTAATTTTATTGCTATTGAAATCGACTTTTTTTAAGATTTAAAAAAAATAACTTAATCTACACGGTTTTATTTTTTGTATGAGAAAAAAAAATTATGTACTTTTTTAATTAATTTTTCTCGCACATTATTCACACCACAATTAAAAAACATTTTTATATTATCTTTGGGTTTAATTCCGGATCATAAAGGAAAATTTGGTTAATGGCCCACCCCAGGAGCAGAGCGAACGATAATTGCGACATGAAATTAATTCCTATTTTTTTGCATGTTACTATACGTAATGAGCGCACTGCTTTTTTATCGTTCGGTCCCCATTAGACCAGCTCTCGCCAGCAAGCGTTTAGTGTGTATTACTCATATTAGAGTGTGTACAAACTTTATCTCATACAAATGTTCACATAGTCGATATGACCCGAAATATGAAATTTTTGAATCGAGCGAATTGATCATACACTTCACTTCACCCATATTTCTGATTTTATTAATCCTGAATTTACCGTAATGCCTTGCAGCTTGTTGCATTGCAATTTAATCCAAAATTTCGATTTTAACTGCTGCATTTACATTATATTTTTGAATATTTTTGATAAATGCGGCATTTATTTTCGAAAATGATTCAAAATTTTTTAATTTTTTTGTCATCTAAAGTTAAATTCTTTCGGATTAAATGCAGAATGAATGATGTATTTAAACAATAAATAAAATAATTAATTAAAAAATTCAATAAATTTCATTATTTTTTTCACTATTTTTTGTTTAATGCCATGCCAAATTCGAAATTTCGAGTTTAAATGCCGCAAGAAATAGCAAGGCATTACGGTAAATGCTTAATTTTTTTTAGGTCATTAAAAAGAAAAAAGATAATCAAAAAGCTCTAACAAAATTACGTTAATATTAGAACCAGTTGATCTAGAAATTAATTTGCGATTTTTTCCAATAAAATTTATCAGTATAGATCAAAATTTAAAAATAAATAAATAAAAAATGAATATGATAAATGGTTAAAATATTTTTTGTCCAAAAAATTAAGCAACTTTTTTGACCGGGACATAGCAAAATTTATAATCAACAATAATCAAAAAATTAACAAAATAGAAAGTTAAAGAATTAAAATAACAACTATTATTTCATTTAAAATCGTTGATTTACATGAAAATTTCTTCGAACAAGACTTTCTGTTTTGTCATGCATTTCACTCATATGTGTCTTTTTCTCGACTATTGGCTCATCTTTAACCTTCGTATCAAAAACTCGATTTACTCCACCAGTTGGAACATAAAAAACTCTGACTCTCTTTTTCTTGTCTTCTTTCTCAAATTCATAATTATTCTTTCCAATACCATTATTCATATCTTTCATCTTTTCAGCTTTTTTCATATTTTCCATTTCTTTTAATTCTAAGGCACGAGTAACTTTCTTTTCGATAATGTTATCAATTATTTTGAATATAACGTCTGGTATAAGTGATGTTACTGTTGATAACAAAATGTAGAACCAAAATGGCCCGGTACCGTACATATAATTATAAATCCAATATATAGTTTGTCCGTCTGTCAGACCGTCTATTGGTGGTGGCATTATAAATGAGTTTAGAATAAAACAAAATATAAAATAAAAAAATAAACTCAAGCCGAAACCAACTAGAATGAAATAGCTTTTGTATTGCCATTCAAGTAATAGCTAAAAAGAAATATTTTTTAAATTGTTTTATTTTACGATAGAAGCATAATCAGCAAATTTTTGATTGCTCCTAGTAAAAAATCAAAATTTACTTTAATATGAACTACTATGAAAATTTGAGTGAAAATCATAGCACCAAAAAGAGCTGATCCAACCATTTTGCCATCATTTGAAATCGATACATCCCACTGAACTATTCCATATGCAAAAAAGAAACTCACCACCGAATGCCAAACGCCTTAATTCAAAATTTAGAATTTTTAGAGCGCTATAAATTTAATCTTAATTTTTGTTTGTTACCTAATACGTTCCATTTTAAAAACTCGTACCATCTTAACAGTTTATTTCGCTTAATTGTGCTACATTTTCAAAAAATAAAATATTATAATTAAAAAAAAGATTTAAATGAAGTTGTAGGATAAAAAAAATATTAAAAACTCAAATTATAAACATTTAAACTATTTAATAAATTCTTTATGTATTTTGAAAATTAGAGATTTATCCTATAATTAAATTTTAATCGAACCCTTCTTTCTACAGTACAAATTAAAACTAACTTGTACGCATTTTGTTCTTCAACTATTCCTTTCCTCTGCCTCTGAAGAAAACATTTAATAAAAAATAATATTTTTTAACGTATTTTTTTGAAACCTTTTTACATGGGGAAGAGTTGAAAAAGAGTTGAGGAAGAGGAAAGGAAAAGAAACGTTCAAGTTAGTTTTAATTTGTACAGTATTAAAATTTTAACTTTTACTGAAATTAATTGCAATGCGAAAAATCTTTAGAAATTATTATTTTTCATAAACTAGCCATTCATAAGTTTCAAAAATGAATTTTCATAAGGTATCTAGTTATTTTAGAAAATTTTGGAAAATGTTTTTCCTTCCTTAAAATCACCAAGATTAGGGTTGTTTATTTAAATTTTTTAAACTTTAAAGTTTTCCAATTTTATTCTACATTGATGTAAAATCCATAACTTTGAAGAAACATTTTCTTGAACAATTAATATTTTGACTTGAGCTTTTATTTTGCTCTGAAAAAGGTCAACTTTAAAGTTTGAAAAAAGTTACTTGAATTTTAATTTAGCAAGAAAAGATGACCTAAATGAATGCTGACATTATGTCCTCTTTTATTTTAGGGTGAACTTAAAGAATTTTTAGGTAAAATAATATATTTAAGAAGCTTAAAAATGGGCAAAATTTTTAAAACTTTGAAATATTTAAGTATTTTGAAAGAAAATATTTTCAAGTAAAAATATTTTTGTTAGAAGAAATCTTGAAAATACCAAAATTAAATTTGAAATTACTTGAATCAGTAACTTCAAGGTTTGAATGTCTAATTGAATTAACAAACCTAAGTAAGATTCTAAAAATTAAATTCTTTTACCCAAGAAAAACAATGACGTCTAATAGAATAGCCAAACTTCAGCTAAAAAGAATTTTCCAAAATTTTTCAAAATTAATATTAGACTTATTTTTGAACATCATCCAAAATCACGTTGGTTTTTTGAAATTTTTGTTGAGATCATTCTGTACGAATAAGATTTCTTTAAATTTGATTACAAACCTAACCTTTGAATTCCCTTTTTAAGATTATATGTTGCGAAAATCTAAAAAATTCTTATTTTTTTGATTGCTTACTAAAAAGAATTTAGTCCAAAATTAAAAAATTTAGAAAAAAAAACATACTGATATAAATAAGGACTTTTGTTAATCACTCTTATATTGATCTTTTGTTCGAATAAACCATAAATCAAAGGCGGAAATGATGTGTATAATACATTGTAAAGTGTCATGATGGAAGAATCATATAGGGTCTGAAATTTTTTTGTTGTTAATTTTAAAACTAGAACGAATTGAACAAAATATTTACCGTGACGGAGAAAGCTGAAAAAATGGCAAAATAAAATTGGCATATTGCAAAAGTAAGATTCTTTCAGGTCAAAAAAAAAAATTCAAAAAATTTTTCAAAAAATATTCTGAAAAAAAATTACCTTATAAAAAAAGTATTGAACAAGATTGGCTCCTCTAGTATAATATAAATATCCATGAACAAGAAGAATTTTTCTTGTAAATTTAAACTTTGCAAATGCAAAATCAGCTGAACGTGCAGCATTTCTACCCTCTTTTCCAAATATACCAAGTCCTATATTTGCCTCTTGAATCATAGATACATCATTAGCTCCATCGCCAATAGCTGCTGTCATCGGTGCATCTTTACTCTTTTTAACCATTCTAACAACCTAAAAAAAATTATTAACTTGTTACGAAATTATTAGCTTTTATTTACTTACGTTGGCTTTTTGAGCCGGTGTCATACGACAACATAAAACAGCCTCGCATTTCATACAAATATTTCTAAATTGATCTATTAGATTATTTGAAAATAGTAGTCCCAATGTACTACCATCTATTACCAAAGCATATGCTTCTTTAGGATTTTTACCCATCCTTAAAATATTCATTATAAAAAGAAACTTTTTTTCTTTAAGAATCATTACTGTTTTCTAAAATGTGAAAGTCTTTTTTTAATTTGCTCAACTTGGTTAATGTCAGTCATTAATAATTTAATCATGTTATTTGAAAAATGTTTGCAAGAATGCGAAATGTTTATAGCTGTTTCACGTTTATCACCAGTTAGAACCCATATTTTAATACCAGCTCGTCTCAACTCTTCTAGTGTATAAGCGACATCTTCTTGTAATTTATCTTCAACTGCAGTTGCGCCTATTAGCTCTAACTTCGACTCTACTTCTTCATATGCTTCAGCTAGTCGCTCTTTTTGATTAATTATATCGTTTCTAGCTCTTTTAAGCAATTTATCAATTTGATGATATTCTTCATCAGTTAAGTAACGATACGATAGAGCCAGAGTTCTCCAGCCTTGCTTGGCAAATGTTTTAATATCAGCATCACAACTTTGAATATTTCCGTTAATACAATTTTTAAATATTGAACTCTCGGCTCCTTTACACAACAATATTATTCTGTCCTCTTGTAAATCTTTTAGAATTACACTCATTCGTTTTCTATCCGAGTCAAATTCAAGTATATCAAGTACTTTATATTTGTAAATTTGGTCGAAAAATTTCACTTTTCGTATCATGCCTGATGATTCTGTACACTTTTCTTCGCCTTCATAAACCAGGCCTAATTTGGCACAAAATTTAACAAAACTAAATTCATCAGGCGATGATGCTTGATACTTTTCGGCTGCTGAATAATCCACATGTACAGTGTGACAAATTGATAAAACTTGGAAGAGCTTTATTAGTTTTTGTGTCTTAAGTAATAAAGAATTATATACTATTTTTTAAATATATACTGAATGTTGGTCCGCTATTTAAGACTCTTTAGTTTTTATTTGAGATTCCCTGTGTGCTGTATTTTGATCTTTTTTGAAATTTTACTTTTAAATAATACAGTCAACCCTCTTTAATCCAAACTTCGATATTCCGGAAATCCTCGATTATCCGAATAATTTTTTCGAAAAAAATCTACACTTTTCAATGGAAAAAATAATTCGTTATCCGAATTTTCGTTAATCCGTACGTAATTTTGGTGAAATTTTGTTGTTCGGATTAAAGAGGTTTGACTGTAATTAATTAGTTGACCTTAATTTTAAAATCTAAAAATTAATTGCAAATTAGCTGATTCAAACAATTTACTTCTTTATATATTAATTTTTATATCAAGTCTTCCAAACTTGTATAAAAACTCTTTGGTACAAATTCGAGTTAATCTCCACCGATATTATTTAAATACTAAAAAAGCTTTCCTTGAAATAATTTCTTCGAATTTGTAAAAAAAAAAAATTTTGTCTTGATAAGAGGCCAAATAAAAAGAATGAACTAAATGATAAGGTGTCTCAAATGATAAACTCTATTTAGACTATTGATTTTTTCAATACCTAACAACCCGTCTAAGTAATAAGAGATTTTAAGTCAAACTTATTTATTTACGAGTTGACTTAACCCGAGAGAAAAAAAAACAGACAAAAAACACGTTAAAGCGCCATTTAAACAGTTTCTCTATGGTGTTTCATGCATTTGAGCATGTTTTTTTAACGTTTTTTTTTCTTAAAAAAGTTTCTGATTTCTGATTTGGTAATAAATAAGTTTCTTTTTAGTGTTTCTGGTGTTCGAACCGTTTTTTATGTTTCTTTTTACGATAAAACACTCACGTTCGATCCCCCGAAAACGTGCCTTAAACGCTAAAAAAACAAACAGTTATTTAAAATTTTTTAGATTTTTTGTTCATGATTTGAGGCTCCTTAAAATAAATCTAAAATTATCCAAAACTAGACTTTTTTTAAATTTTCAATTGCTTGGTTATTAAATCAAGTTTTTTTTTTTAAAAACTAAACCAAGGTTTTCAATTTTATCTGTTTTTTTATATTTGTTCCATTTAAATAAAATTTAGTTCTTAAGATATTCAGGATTATCAAAGCAAACATGGATACGAAAGAGTCTAAAATAAATAACATTGAAAAAAATCAAAATTTTTACTTCAAATATTTGGATTGGTTCTCTAGAACCAAGCTTAAATAATTGATTTTCAAAAGTTTCGTAAATTGTACCATCAATAGAAAATTGCTTAAATTCCATTTGATTTTCTGTCAAAGTGCCCGTTTTGTCTGAGAAAAGATACTCTATTTGACCCAAATCCTCATTTAAGTCAGATGTATTTGCTTTTGCCGGTTGATCTGTAACAGGATCGTACAAGCTAAATTAAAACTTTGAAGAAAAAAAAAATTGAAATAATTTTTTTTGTATGAATCATACTCTAAATCCCATTCTAAGAATTGAGATCCAACAAAACGCTGCAATTCTATTTTAAATTAAAAAAGAAAAATTTAATTATCATTTTTCGTTGGGATTTAAAAGAACTACAAGTTTTACGTTACCAACAGTGACATACAAAGAAAGAGGAATTATATAATTAAAAATATTCATATACAATATAAAAACAATTAGATAGAAAACAGCTTTATTTGTTTTATAGTATTTGGCATCTCGATCTTTTAAATACCAGACATCATCGTACATATGACTGTAAGCAAAAGACCCACCAAAGCAAGCTGATGTCAACGAAATAAGTATACCAAGGAAAATAAAAATGAATGTATTTAACCTTTTTTCAATACAAGATAACTTGTTTGATTTAAATTTTGTATTTTTTAACATTTTTGTTTCAACACCAGTGTATACGGCACAACCATATACAATAGGTGCTATTCTTAAATTACAACCTCTGAGCAATATGTTATCATTTCCAATAGGACTATGATATGAAAAATTAAAAACTATAATTTATACATATCTTTGTTTAGAAGAAAAAATTTCGACTTACTATTCTTTACCGTGAATGACGACTTTGCCTGTGAAATCATACAAATTGGCATTTGGTTTATCACACTTTATGACACCTTGAAATTTTGATAACTCTTCCTCATTTGATAAAATAGGGAAATCACGTGGTTTACTTTTGAGCTTAGAAAAAAAATATTTTTTTTTAAAGATGATCTTTAATCTTTGCACGGCTCGCCAAGTTAAAAATTTTGAATTATTTATCAATTGCGATTTTTACAGCAAAATTTCTAAAGTTAATTTTACAAGAATATTTCTGCTCATGGAAAAAAAATCAACTGGTTTGTCAACTTTGAAAAAAAAAGGAAAAAGGTTTTTAACTAAAATACGGAACATGTTTGAAACGATTCACACCAAAAAAAAAATTTAAGGTGAGAAATTTTGAAACAAAAGCAATTTCCGTAAACGCTCTCTTTTTTTACCCAGAAATTTTCGCCTTTGAACAAGACTTATTCTAAATTTACACCACAATCCTAAGTTAAAATTTTTCTAGGTCATCAAATTGAGCTCGCTTTATCCAATAAAGCATAATACAAATTCTATAAATTTTTTTTTAATAAAAATAATCGTAAAAATTAACTGCATAAAAATAGAGAGCGTTTACGGTACTTAATTTACCAGTAATCGATTTCGATTTATTTCGGGAGACATTCGAAATCGATCCTAGGAAAAATTCTTAAATTTCTTTTTAAAAAACATTGATTGTTCAAAATTTACTCATTTTAGTTAGTTTATCTGTCCCAAGTAAGTTTATAAAACGGTTTCAACCAATTATTGCAATAGATTTTTTAATTCAATAATTCTTCTTTTAAAAAATCCGTGCCCGTATTTTAGACATAGGCATTTCGTGTCCGGTTTTCAGATGCCTTAAAATTCGTTTCTGGGTTTTAGTGATAACCGAAAAAAGACGCAATTTTTATTACATACTTGATTCTTCTGAAAGATTCCTAACTTTACATAACTTATATAATCATTTTTCATTTGAAAGTTGCTTGAATTTGAAAAAATCAATTTAATAAAGTACAATTATATACAAATCTAATTTATCTTAATTTAAAAACATTTTTTAGTCTTTTAGAATGCGATTTGAAATTTGCAAATTCCTGAGTACAATTCCTAAACTCTAGAATCTTACCATAATATTATCATCCAGGGCTTACGGTTTGTTTTAAATAAATTTCAACAAGCTAAACCCAAAATTTTACAATAAAAAATAAATACTTTTAAATTAGTTTCTCCATCCAAATTAGCGGTTGTAATATGACACATAAGATCTTCAGTATGAGCATGTAATAATACTAAATCACATGGAAACGTTTGATCTGCTAGTACTTCGACAATATCTCCTACCTATATTGACAAATTAAAATTTAAGTCATCAAAAAAAAAATGGCTATTAACAATTTACTTTAATATGTCGCCACTTTTTTTCTACAAACTTTCCATCTCTCAAAATTCGCACAGGTGTATTATTTATTTCTCTATCTGATCTGTGCCTTAATACATCCTCATAACCCTTTTTATTTGGAAAATTAAAATTAAATTTTTAATTTATAATTTTTCAAAATGAGTACTTGTTTTATAGCAGAGACAATAATAACAAAAAAAATTGGTATTGCACCAATGTATGGCGTTACTGGCGGATCTGGTATAATAAACTTTTAATAAAGTAATAAAAAATTTAAAATTAATAATTAATTTTTTTTTCTCGAATTTCATTAAATAATAAATCGATTAAATAAAAAATAAAATAAACTTACTGTTAAAATTAAATTGAATAAATAGTAAAAATTTGCTACTCGTCTAAATTGTTCAAATAAATTCTTTGGTATAAAATTCCAAAATGTATACTAAAAATAAAAACATGTTTTAAAATTCAACTAGACATTTTTTTAAAGAAATTATTAGTATTTGGCTTTATTTTGATAATATCGAAAAAGGAACTTTGTTATTTTTAAGATTTTATATTGCTTGTTTAATTTCATGAGGTAAAAAAATTGAATTGAGTTCGAAATTTTTTGAACAATGCTTAGTTTTTGTTCGTATTTCACTACATATCTGAATAAATGAGACAGTTTTTTTAAGACGGCTCTGTACAGTAATTTTCAATTCATGTAGTGTTAGTGCTAAAATTATTCTGTAAATTTCTTCAAAAGTGTCAAATGTAAAAATTTTGCTACACTAAAAAATCTAACTCTGCATAAAGTCAAAAACAATGCAAAATTTGCTCGCCATTGAAAAAGATTAAATATGCAATATGCAATTTAGTTGAGTGTAGCAAAATTCTTACACTATTAATTTACAGAAAAATTTTATAACTTTCCGTTAAAAATTTATTTGAAATTGCATGAAATAAAATGACGAATAGAATTTTACTGTATAAATCGTCTTAAACATTAAGTAAACATGTTAGAGTAAGATTTAGATTGTACTGTTTAAGATTCTAAATTTGCCGTTTTTGCAATTTAACAATAAATTCATTATTGAATCACCAATTGTTCAGAAAAATTTTAGTCCTGTACTAAAATAAAGAAACTAATTTCTTTAATACAGTACAATCCAAAAAAACCAGCACAAAACCGAAACAAAAACAACACAAATCCAACGCAAAATATGAACATTTTGTTGATTTCTATTTAAATTGAAATCATTCAAAAACATTTTTATTTTATTTAATTAAAACTTGCTCTTGAGCTGTTTAAGGCATTTAAAGCAATTTCCCTCGAGATGCTTAAAACTGTGTTAACATATGTTTGAAAACATGTCAACTTATTTCAATAATGTTCTGTAATACAGTAAACCAGTTCAAGAAATTCAATAACTTTTTACATCTTATCAAAATTTTTAATGGACAAATTTTTTAAATTTGCATTGAATTTCTTTACTGAAATGAAAGTTCAAAAGTAAAAAACGTGTTATTTAGTACAGTTTACAGAACTTTTTTTATAATGTTTTTGATCAAATTTTCGTTAACTTTGTTTTGTAATGTACCTATGATTATACTTTGTTTTGTACTTCAACTTAAATGAACGCTTTTTAAAAAATAAAGGAACTTCCTTTTATATTTATTCTTCTTTTTCTGGGAGAATCTACCAGGCAGAAGAAAAAGATAATCATTCGTAAAATTGAACAGGGAATTAAAAAATTCTTTAATTGAATAATTTAAAAAATCCTAATTTTTTTTTTAATTTAATTTTAAATAAATCTTCTAATACAGATGTAAATACACTTTGTGAATTTCAAACTAATATCTTACTTTAGATGTTGTTATTTTATTTGATATAAAATCCAATGGTTCATCAGAGTCATTGTAATCATTGGGACGTAGATTATTAATAAAAATGGTTCTATATTTTAAATTCTTTTCTCGTGTGTCTCTTATACGCTTGAAAATAAATTAATTGTAATTAAAAGAAAATTAGTTTTTTGTTGATGTTGTCTAAATTCAATTTTTAAATTTACCAAAAATAGAAGACAACTACTCAAAAAATTATTATTGTCCACAAAATCCAAAAATTTATCTTTAAATCGTTGTTTCATATCACCACATCAAATTTAAATAAAAAATATTTCTAAAAAAATGTTTCAAAAAATTTTTTTTAAATTCTTTATTTCTAGATAGTCACTTATTAAATTTTTGAGATTAATTTTCACATTTCGTGTCATAACAAAAAAATTTCATGCTTTCTAAGCGAAATTCGGTGATTAGATTTTACTTGGCCCCAATCACAATAGAGAACAAAAAAGAAATTAATTTCTGATTACTAAAAAATATAATATTCAAAAATAATAGTTTATGATAGCAAGGTTTTGCTACCAACAACAAAAAAAAATTTTTCTTGTGATTTTTTCTTTATTTGCTTTTTCGTGCTTTTCATTATGTTCTGGTAAATGAATTTCTCTTTTCTTTAAAAATATGAAAAAATTTTTTTTGTTGTTTACGGAATTGTTTATTTTTTGAAATTACAATTGTTTGATACAAAAATTCCAAACACTTTTTTATGTCATACCCCAACCAAACAAATTTATGTGTAAATATCCAAAAAAAAAATCATAGTATTCCATAAACTTCGAGCTGGAATTTCAAGAATATTTCTTTTAGACTTCGATTCGAATATTTTATAAAATTATTCGAATAAGTATTTTGATTTTAATTTTGCAAAGCTTGCACACTGAAATATTATTTTGCTAAATTACGTAACCCAAAGGTAAATTTTTACATAAGTATACGACAAATTAACATTACTCTTTCCTATTTTTTTTAAAAATATTACTCAAAAAATTTGTTATATTCAAACAAATTGTAAAAGAATATAAAAAAAATTACTAACATTTTCGAAAAATTAAAATATTTTAAATAATAACAATCATAGAAAATTTTGAATAATGGGTAACAAAAAAAGCAAACAAGTAGAAATTCGAGAGCTAACTGAGGTAATTTTTGAAATGGTTGATTGAGCTCCTTTTCTTTCTTTCTTTTTATATATTTTTTTATATAACTTCTATTGAATGATTAATCAATAAATTAGCTTAAATTATTCTTGTTATGACTCGATAATTTTTTTTAACTTATTCATATTTTTTAAATATTTTGATATGGAAAAACATTGTTAAATTTTTTTATTTCAATAATTAATATAGTCTAGTTTAGATAAAAAGCTAGTAAACTAAAGTCCATACAACCTGAAGGTAAATTCTATGATAAATTGGCTCTCAACTAGACAAAGCATTATTTTTTATTTAAAAATTAAGGCTTAAAATAAAGATTGGCTATTTGTTTTTTTCATATTTTTTTCCAAATAATATTTTTTTTATCAAATATTTTAGTATTTTTTAATTAATAACGCAACAAAGATTAATTTCAATTTAGTATTATCAAAATCAAATTGAAAATTTTAAATGTAAAATTAATTAAGTTCAAGGCTAATTTTAATTTAGAGCAGTTCTTGGAAAAAAAACAAATTAAATATAAGGCAATTAATTAGCTTTTAAAGGTAGGTCATTATAATATTTAATCGAGTTTTATCCTTAAAAAATGTTTTACCTTTAGGGACTTTAGTTTCTTTAGTATTTTTATGACGTCAGTTAAATGAGAGATGTCAAAATAGTGCTTTTTTAAATTTAAATCTTAAATAATGCTTTTTAAATCTTTCTCTAAAAATTGCAGAGACTAAGAGTTTCCTGTGTTTTGTCAAAAATTTTAAATTAAAATTTTTAATTAGCATCCTTTAATAATTTGAAAAAAAAAATTATGTGTTAGGTAACAAGCAATTTAAATCGTAATTTTAGAACATAATTTTCATTTCGAAAGTGATTTGAGGCAACCTAAAAATTGAAAATATAAAAAAAAAACTAAACTTTCATAATTAAAAAAAAAAAGTTTTTAACTCCTGCGCATCAAATTAACGTCGTACGAGAATCGGTACACATTACTCATTAGAAAGGCGCTATTTTGATTGCATTACAGTAGTTAAAAACATCTCCTAACAAATAAAATAAAATAAAATATTGATAACAATAGATTTTATCTTAATGATCCAAACTCAGTGAATCAGGGGTCCTATTCAGAGTTTCTTAATTTTTAGGGAAGCTAAATATTGTCTTGTAAAATTTTTTATTATAAATTCGATTTTAATTCAGGTATTTTTGTTAATTCAAGGAATATTCTAGAAAAAGTTAAAAGATTTAAGTTTAACTTTATTAAACCCTAAAATGGTTTGATTTTGCTTAACACTTAAAAGACGGATAAATTTTAAACCATTAAAGACTGAGGAGTTAATTTGACTCCTCTTCTAAAAATTAAGGTTTTTTTAATAAAATTTTAATTTCTGGGACCTTGCAAAATAAGTTAACGGCGCGTTCGAACATTTTCCAACACGTGTTCGAACATTTTCAAACATGTTTTCGAACAATGTTCGAACACTGTTTGTTTTTGTTCGAAAAATGTTTGCTTCGCTTCGAACAGTGTTCTGTTTCTGTTCGTGTTTTCGTTAACTTATTTCAGCTTTGTACTGTATTTTATCAATAAATAACTTTTATAAGATAGAGGAGATCTAGAGCTACAAAACGATATATTTGCTTCATATCATGGAAGACTTTTTCGTGTGGTTTTTTAATATTTTGTAAAACTTAGCAAAGACACTGATCTGCGATTAGCCAATTTTTAAAGATCCTTATTTTACTTAATTTACGAAAAAATTTAAAGAATCAAAATCAAATTATTTCTCCAAACAAAAATTTTTTTTTATTAATACTTTAGAACTTAAGCAATTTTCTAAAGAATTTTTTGATAAGAATGAAATTCAATCAATTTTGGAAAATACAGACTATACTCGAGAGCAGATAACTCAGCTTTATGACAATTTCATAGTAATTTTAATGAATATTAAGTCAATTTTTTCGGTTAAAATTTTTTTTTTTTTTTAAAGAAACTGTATCCATCAGGATTTCTATTTAAAGATCAATTTTGCAAGTTGTACAAAGACTTATACCCGAACAAACAATCAGATAAATATTTAGAACAGATATTTAAAATTTTCGATTCAGACAAAAACGGCATTGTAACATTTGGCGAATTTGTGATCACTGTCTTTTTACAAGGTCGTAAAGAACCAGAAGAAAAATTACGTCTCGTATTTCGCATGTATGATCATAACAGAAATGGTTTTGTAGACAAAAAAGAAATAGAAGCTATTTTGAAAAGCATAGCTGAAAATTGTGAAGAAATTACTTATGAAGAATTGATGGATTGGGACAAAGATGAAAGTGGCATGTTGAATGAAGACGAATTCATTAAGTTTACAATGGATAAGCCTAAATTGAAAAAATTCTATTTAGATTTAATCAAAGTTCACGATTAAAAAATTAAAATATTCTAACAATTTTTTATTTTAATACTCTTAGATTTTAATTAGCTTTATTTGTAATAAATAAAAAAGTTTAAAAAATTTTTATAAATTTTTCATTTGTATTTTTTCTTGGCTTATTTTTCTTTTACGATAAAAGTGATTAAAAATTGAAAACAGTACCGTAATAGTTAATAATAATGAAACAATAACACTTAGAATTATTAGAACATAATTTGAATTATATTTTGTAGTCGTTGAACTTGTAGTTTGAGATTGTGAGGTTGCTGATTGAGATGTTAGCTTAGTTTGAATACCGGTAACTTCCGTGGACTCTTTAGTATCATCTTTTGTTGTCAATTTAGTTGTATCGTCAATTATCGAATCAGTACTCGATTTTTTTGTTGTAACATCATTTGTAAATTGGTTGTTTTCAGTGCTAATCTCAATATTTGATGTTGAATTGAAAGACTGAAAAGTTGCTGTCGTTAAAGTAACATCTGAATTAAGCTCTTCTGTTGTTTGGAAATTAAATGTAGAAGGAGAGCTTTTTATATGTTCTGAAGAATAAATATTTAGAGTAGTGTCTTGTGTATTTTGAACAGAGTAAAATTCTGTTGTAATTTTAGAAGTTAGCTCATAAGTATTTATTTCAGTTGAATCCTGCGTACTTTGAATATTGGTTAGTGTTGATTCATCAGCAGAAAAACTTAAAGTGTTTATACTTAACTCTTCTGTCGTATGGAAGTTAAATGTTGAAGAAGAGCTTTTGAAATCTTGTGAATAATTAATGTCATAAGTGGTGTCCTGTGTATTCTGAACGGAATAGAATTCTTTTGTTGTATCTAAAATTTCTGTAGTTTTATGAGAAGTAAGTTCTAAATCATTTATTTCAGTAGTAGGTTCCGAACTTAGAGTATCAAGTAAAGTTGATTCGTTCAAGTTGACTTGATTCGAAGAAAAATTTAAAAGGTCATTAGTAGTATAGGTATCTGTTAGTATATTCGACATCTCAGATGTAACTTCATCACTCGACAAGTTCTCATTAATAGTTGTCTCTTCTAGTAGAAAAAAATTAATCTCATGTATGAAGGAGCAATAAGGTCTTACCTATTAAAGAAGAAGCTATTGTTGTTATTTCATTTTGTTTAATAAAATATTTGCAGTCATCATAATTTGAATCAGAATTGATTTGGCTTATTTGTATTTGATCAATTGCGATGAATGATTTAAAATCACCTTCACATTTATTTTTTACTTCAACTTGTAGCTTTACAATTAAAAAAAAAATAATTATTTTTTGATTTTATAAAGTGTCTTGCAAAAAATCACTTCTTCAACTAACACACCCTCGGTTATCTCTAAATTTTACCTAAGACACTTGTTTTTTTATTTCAATTCTACGCCAAAAAATACTTAGATAAGTCCCCAACTAATACTTTTCTTTTTAGTTTTAAGCAAAAAGTCAAGAAATACCCCCCCCCCCCTCCACCTATAAAATTAATCAGTATTTTTGATCAGAAATTTTGATTTTCATAAGACCAGTACATGTTTAGCTCGTGCTCGTGTGTTTGTCATATTTTTTTATGTGTTTATAAAATATTCCCTTTAATAAATTCTCTTTTACGAATATTTACCAAATTTTTGATTGACATTCAGATTATTAAAAGGGTTTATACTCCTTTACTATCTTAATAACATAACAATTAAATAAAATTAAATACCCTTTATAACAATATCCTTAATAACAATAACCTTTAAAACTGAAATAAAAATTAGACTAGTTCCACATACTCCATGAACCTAATGTATTTAAGTCAGCTAGTTAGATAAATTTTACCTAAAAAAACAAACCATAAAATTAGCCATAATTTAGGGAATTAGCCTCTAAAATTCTATTAATTTCCGAAATCCTTCCAAAATTATTTAAATTCAAAATTTTTAAAAAGCAGTTTTAAAGACTGCTTAGTCCCTCAAGTATCTCAATTGATTTCAAATTTGCCATTTAAAGTGTTTTTAATATAGATGTAACGTCGACCGTCAAACGTAACTTTTGACGGGAACCGTAGCCCGTATTAATTAGCGTTAATTTTCAATTTTAAGATGTTTGAGCTATGATTACGTTCACGGTTGATGGTTGACCGCTGCATCTTTAAAAAATTCATCAAAAATAATCACTTACTCCTAAGTCAAAAATGTTAGTCCTAAAACATGCCCTCAAACTATTCCATCTATTAGTAAAACTAGAAATATTGTTTTTTGTTGACTCAAATAAAATAAATTTTTGCTCATTCCATAAATTTATTTCGAATTGAATAGTGTCCATAAAACCGTTGCATGGAATCGCATTGATCAAATACTTTAATTCCAACTCGTAAAAAAACTCGCTTGAAAAGTTAAAGCTACGCTTAAATTGAAATTTAAATTCGGTAAAATTTGATCTCAAATCGTCTTTAGCCAACAAAAACTTTCCTTTATAATCATTTTTTTTAAATTAAAAAAATACCAACTTTAAAAAAAATAGTTGAGAAATTACCTACAGTACAATTTGAAAAAGTTAAAGACGATTCATCAGAGATACATTTTTTTAAATTGCTACTTATATCATTATCAATACAAAAATAATTTAAATAATTGTTATAATTAAATGGTATTTTGCAATTAAAACCACTATCAGTTTTTTCATCTTAAAAATAGAAAAAAAAAACTTAAAATTTTCAACTTTTTTGAATTTATTTTTTTTTACTTATTGATGAAAAATCAGTAATTAAGACTTGATTCGGATCGTTTTGAATAGGAGAAAATCTCCAGTTGCTTTGAATAGTTATAGTTCTCAGTGAACCAGTTATGAATGTCACATTTTGAATAAGATCGTTCAAATTTCTTAAATTATCAAAATTATAAATAAATATAATATCAGATGAATTCGATACTGAGCCATTTCGAAACGTTTCCTCGATAGCTTGGGCATTTTGAAAATTAGATTTACAAACAAAAAGTAAAACCAATGTAATTATGTACATTATTTTTTAAATAAAATTTTTGTAGATCAATTTTTTTACTCAGTATTTTTTTTTCAAATTCAAAAAAATTTTATCTTTTAAAGTTTTTTTTTTGTCAATTAATTTTAAATTTATTTTAATTTAGATAAGATTTAACTCAAACATTTTATGCAATTAGAATCAAGAATTAAGTTATGTTGTCAAGGCTTTTTTTTTATTTTACAATTTTCAAACACCCACGAACTTTTATCTCGAAAAAAAGTTTATTAATAATCATACATTTTTTAGCCTGATAACTGAGAAGCTCATAAATGGTTTTAATTGAAAATAAAGACTAAAAGTTTTTATTATAAAATAAATCCGGTGAATTTCGATAAAATTATTTTAAAAATTCCAGACAATCTGAAATCGAGATATTCATCATTTTACGTTCATCAATATCAAGTACTCTTCAATTTTTTAATGATCTTCTTTCCATAATTTTACTCAGAAATGTAAAAATGGTAATGTCTTTAAAAAAAGTGTTTTAAACCAGACTTAATTGTTCTTGTTTAAAAAAAAAACTCAATTATAAGCAAATTAATAAAAATTTAAAGCACATTTTAGTCTTAAAAAAATTTTCTTTAACTTTCTTTCCTAATGCTTTATTAAAATCTTTAAGATTACTTAAAATTGATTTGATCTCAGACAAGAAGAGACCTTTTGAATTCTAAAAAAATACTTTAACCAAAAGGTTTTATGGAAAAATTAGCATTATTGATTGAAAAATAATTGCTTAAATAGCGCTTAATTTTTTGCTTAAACAACTGATGTTTTAACTTTTTAAAAAACTAAATTATAAAATCTTATTTAAAATCGACATTTGTCCGACATTTTCAAGGAAGACTCCTTTTTAAAAAATAATTTTAACAAAAATTCCAAAAAAGAGTAAAATACAGATTGATTTCTGCTATTAGAAATTTAGCTTAATTTTTTTTTAAATACAGCATTTTTACCGAATTAACACCATACCTTTACCGAACTAGACGGTACCGTACTCAAAATTTTTTTTTTTATTTTTGAAAAGAGTACGGTACCGGTACTTAAAAAAATGCTCTGGAACAGTTTCGAAAAATTTCAATTTATTCCAGAAATTTATTTTACAGTACACAGCTGAAATAAGTTGACGAAAACACGAACAGAAACAGAAAACTGTTCGAACATTATTGGAAAATATGTTTGAAAAGATTTGAACTCGCCGTTGACTTAATTTAGTTTTGTATTGTATGAGAAATATGAGATTCCAAAGTATTCTAAAAACACAAAATTAAGGATTTTAGAGGGAAAATAAAAAGAAAAGCTTTAAAGGAAAGAAGTACAGAAAAAAAACTGATACTGAAAGAGTGCTTTTTTTATTCAAAATTCGTTATATCGAGACGTTATTTTATATAATTTTTTTAATTTGGTACGTATTTTGAGTTTCGTTATAATACTTATAATTAGTTTTTCACTATATCAGGTTTTTTTATAGCAAATATCGATTTTATAGCAAACTTTCATTAAAACCTCAACTTTTTCAGTTTTTTTGGACAATAGTTTTTCTTATTTTTAAAAAAAAAATTTTTTTTTTTTCTTCAGGTAGACAGTGTCCCCATTTTTAAGGGGCGCTGAGAAAGTGGTCGGTTTACGGCCTCAGCCTTAGAATTAATAAATAAAATAGATAAAACCTCAAAAAAAAATTTAAAAGAGATGTGAGAGTTTTTTTTTGGTGATAGAAGTTTTTTAAAGATAACTATCAAAATTTTTCCAAGAGTCGAATAAGTAAGATTAAAAATTAACTGACCTTTAGGGCTTTATGCATATGTAACAAAAAAAAAACGGTTTTAATTTTAAAAGAATTCTAATTTTTAGCTAAATAATTGAGGTTTATTCTAGTATTAAAGGAAAATTACATTAAAATTTTGGCACTATCTCCTTTCTGTGAAAATTTTTTATGTGAATTTTTTTCATCGAAATTGTTTTCTGAGAATAATGCACCATTTCTGCTAAAATACACTAAAATTGTTTGTTGAAAGAAATACAGATTCTCTAGTATCTATTAAATTTTCTTTTTATTAAAATAGTTATTTGGAGAGCTTGCCATAGTGCTGCATCTTCCCAAAAAATTTAAAATTAGTGTACCAGAAATCCTAAAATAACAAAAGATTTAACCAATGAATACCTGAAAAAAAATGGTTTATTTATTTTTGGAAAGCTTTTCATAAATTTTTCGCAGATTTTTTTCACAGAAATATTATTCATAGAAATATTATTCACAGAAAATTATTCGCATAAAATTTTTTCACAGACTGTTTTTTCTCAGAAAAGGTTCCCAAAATTTTCAACAATTCCAACAAAATAAATAATTAAATTTTATTGCCTAGTCATCAAACACAGTTAGATACTAACAATGCACTGTAAAAAAGTATGTGTAAAATTTGAGCTTACACATTTTTTTTTCATTGAATTTCAAATCTTAAAAAAATGTGTAAGTTCAAATCTAACTCAAATTGTTTTAAATTTTACACATATTTTTAACAGTGTGGGATGTATTCCAATAGAAAAAATAAAAAGTTTTTCCGAAAATTATCAACCAGCTTTCACGGTATAACTTTTGAATAGAAAGGTCAGTTAATCTTTAAATTGCTACTAAGGGTAACAATTTTGCTATACTTAAAAATAGGAGTCTACAAAAGCTCTATATACGTTCTTGCTCCTTGAATTTTACATCTCATTAAATTTTTCTTATATAATATTTTCTAGTTAAAGATAAATTTCCATGACAAAACTTACCTTAACGCTCTATTAAATTCATGTAAAATTAATTAAATTTTACCAAAAAATGGGAAAAAATAAAAGCATTTGATCTTAAATTGCATTTTTTTTTCTAGAATATTTTAAAAATTTCTACATGAAAATAATAGAAATTCATATTGACTCTGTTAATTAAAGCCATTTAATAATATAGTAGACATGATAAAAACATCAAAATTTCATCTATAAATCATTATATGATTCAAAATAACATCAAATTACTTTGATTGAATTAAAATTCCAAATTTTACTGAATATCATGAAAATCATGCATTTGAATTGTATAAATATTAGGGACATTTTGAAGTTTTTCACCAATTTGATTTTAAATTCAACCTAAAGAAAACATTTTTCTTTTTTTGTTACTTAAATAATTAAATTTAATAAAATATCTGTGTGTAAAAAGATCGGCATAAATTAGGATTTTCCGGTTTTTAAACTAGAAAAACGTATCTATATTTATTATAAGAATGTGCGTCTAGGTTACCTGAAAAATGCACATACCCCTCTAAAATTGAAAATGCACATGGGTGTGTAACTCGATCATTTAATGAGAAATATATAAATTACTTGAATAGTCACATGTATATTCGAGGCTGCCTAATCCGTATGAAACATCCAAAAACTTAATATTTTTTTATGAACAACTCATACTCAGTCATAAATGTGGAAAATTTCATTTATCCCCCATATTCCTATCATATATTTTTTTTAAGTTAAATTTTGTGCAGAGCATTATGGTTCACCCGTTATATTTTCATAAAACCCTTAAAAATTCGATAGAAACTGGAAATATGGCGAAAAAGGCACACAATCACTTTTTTCGATGAATATTACTGAAAAAAATCCAGAAACAAATTTCTTAGGCTAATTTTGACCTGAGAATTCGGTTTTTTAGGACAAATTTTAAAAAAACGGCTTTAATTTTATGGAAAATCAAATTAACTATTTGAATGAAAATTCAGTAATTAGTTTTTTTTTAAAAGGTCCAGCTTTTCTATCGAATTAACGCCAGACCGTACCCGTACCTAACTAGACCGTACCCGAACCGTACAAAAAAGATTTTTTTTTATAAATATTTTATTTTGGAAAAATTTTTAGTACGTTAACCGTACTAAAAAAAAAATTTCCCAAAAAAAAAATGTTTTTTCTTAGTACGGTTCGGGTACGGTTCTGGTACGGTCTAGTTCGGTACGGGTACGCTGTTAATTAGAAAAGCTGTAAAATTTAAACTGCGAAAAACTTATTTCTATATAAGTTAAGTAAGAAAAATTGATTTTTAAGCTCTTTGGAAGACCAGCTGATGTCTTAAAGTAATTTCCAAAACTTTTTTTGTAATCAAATATTTACAAAACATTTCATAGAACTTCTTTAAAATTAATAAGAATGTTTATTTAAAAATGATTAAACTCATAATTTTTTAAATTTCTGAGCTTAAAAATCAATGTGCATTTTCAATTTTAGGGGGGTATGTGCATTTTTCAGGTAACTTGCGTCTATTTTATTTTATAACGACACAAAATTAAAAAAAATACTACTAAAGTAATTATAATGTGTACTACTGTTTTTATAATGTACTTAAAATTTTAACTAAATAACAACTTGTTAAATTCAGTATAGATTCCGTTTAATTTTTGATGCTTTAAATTTTAAGGAAACATATTAATGTAAACATGAATTTATTAGTAAATTAAACATTATATTAATGCAATAAAATACCGGAAATTTCTCAAAAATTTAGTTTTTTTAAAAATCAAAAATTTTTTTTTCAACGTGAAAAGTATTACGCGAAAGATATTTCAAATATTGTATTTTTCTCAAAATATTATGTATTAAGATAACACGATTTCAGTTGAATTCTAAAATTATTTGAGAAAATTGTAAACTAAAAAATTAAAATATGATAGTTTCCCAATATCAGAAAACTAAATTAAATTTTGTAAATTATTAAATTTAAATTTTTACTTGTTAATAGAGTGAATTATAATGGAAACTAAAAAAATCTTTATTTTTTTTCTCAGTTTTGGATTTTTGGCTCAAGGTATGTTTAATTTTCAGAAGCTTATTATTTTGATCCTATAGGCTATGTACACAATTGATTTTAAAAAAATGTGAAAATGTCCAATAGGTAGATCACTTTTAGTCTTAAATTGATTTAAGAAACAATCTTATTTAGGGACTTGACCAAAAATAATGACCAAAAATCATTTTTTTGATTAAAATTGTGAACATAGTCATTCATTTTATATTATAATAAATTTTATTTCAAAGTTGTCCAAAATACGAATACTGAATGGAATTATAAAGAAAATGGTCCTGATGCTTGGCCATTTTTATTTAATGGTTGTAAAGGAGAAGAGCAATCGCCAATAAATATCATAATAAATGATCTCATTCATAAACCTAGTCTAAATCCAATTATTTTTAATAACTACGATAAAATTTACAAATGGAATTTAACCCATAACGGCCATACTAGTAATTTTTTTATCAGCCAAAACAAAAAATTACAGATTTATAAAATTTTTTTTTTAAAGTTATTTCGACACCATTATATGACTCTTCTTCAAAAGCTTTCATAAATGGAAGTGATTTTTCTGAGAAATTTGAGCTTATACAATTTCATTTTCACTGGGGTTATAACATGTATCAAGGTTCGAAACTTTTTTCTTTATCATGATTTTTTCAAAGCCCGATTAGTAGTTATATTTTAAAAATTCAAGTTTTTCCTTTTCAGGAAATTTATCATACCGAAAAAACCTTATTTATAAGCGACTAGAAATCGATTTCCATTCCTCTAAAAAAAAAAGAGAATTTAATTGAGCGCTGATAAGTAAGGTTTACGGTAAATCAAAAATTAAATATTCATTCAGTCGTATAAATAAATTATTTTATTATTTTTACAGGTAGTGAACATTTAATAGATTTTTTGAAGTTTCCATTAGAGATTCATTTTGTTCATCAATCAAGTAAAACTGGTCAACTTGCAGTTTTAGGATTTTTATTTCAAGTAAAATGCTAAAAATTCAGAATTCAAAAAATTTGATTTAAATATTTTAAATATTTAAAAGCCTACAGATGAAGAAATTTCCAATCCTCTTTTCGATGATATAAGTTCAATAAATACCACTGAAAGTAAAAAATTTATTTGAATTTATATAAAAAATATAAAAATTTGTGTTTTCTAATTCAGTGTTTCAATTGGTTGAATACTCAGTGAATTCGATTGTTTCTATTAGCGATAAAGAAAATTTAACAAGCTATTTTAGATATGATGGATCTTTAACTACACCACCATGTTCTGAAAATGTCATCTGGACTGTATTTGATTTTAAGCCTAAAATCTCAATATCTCATGTATGTTTCTTTAATAAAAAAAAAAGCTCTATTTCATTATGTAACCAGTACTGGTCACCTTTTTTTGAGGTCCAATAGGTAAAGTTGGTAAATTTCTAAAAATTTTTATATTGTTGGGAGTCGACTGATTTTTTATTACAAAAAAAAATTAATTGAAAAATAGGTTTTGTGCTCTAAAAAATTGAAATAGAAAAAATTCAATTTATGTGAATTAAGCAGAATTTACAAGGAAATTTTAGGATTATTCTATTTTTAAAGACTAAAATAAATTTTGATTCGTGTCAAGCTCAGTTAGTTGAGTAATTTAGTTTATAAAAGTTGGCGGTGGTTGGCTTTTGAGAGATAATAGTTGATAGATAAAAGTGAAGTTTTTGCAATTTCGACCAAAAATATGAAAAATTGTGTAAGTCATTTAGTTTCAATTTGTTTTTTGATATAAAAAGGCTAGCTGACATTGGTGACCAGTGTAAAAAAAGTTGATCAAAAAATTTTGTGGCGATTAAATTAAATAGGTTATCAAGAGGTAATTTACGTGACCAAATATTGGTCATCTATTAGACCTCAAAAAAATAGGTGTACTGTTTTTATAATGGAATTTACCCGAAAAAATTAATTCTAAATATTTTAAATTTATAAACAATTAAGATAAAAAATGCATTTTATTCGAATTGGCCAATGTTAAACTTTCGAGAACCTCAAAAAATTAATAAACGAAATATATACTCAAGTGTTTGCATGAATAAGTATTGCACAAGCACTGCTAGTGAAAGAAATTCGCTGAGTCTTTATCTTCTAATCGTAATTGGTTTTTATTATTGGAAAATGTAATTTAGTAAAATTTCAAGTCATTTTATTTAATACCCCGGTTTTTTATTTATTAAAAACTTTATTATCAATAAATTAAAGAAATTTATTTTTTAATTTTTAATCATCTCTTGATAATTTAAGAAAAATGAATCTTTTACATAATCCTTAAAATATTAAGCATTATTTACGAGAACAAACGAGACCATTACAAAACATATTAACAAAAATAAACATGCGAAATTCATATTAAACAATCTGAAATATACAGTTTCCTTTATGTATCATGTTTGTCATAGAAGATGTGATCGGCTGAATAAAATCTCCAGTGTCCAGGCTCTTTCAAATGAACATGCATACAAATAGCACTATCTGAGTATATTCCCATTAATTAAAAATGCAAAAATTTATAAATTGAGCAAAACTCAAAGATCAAAAATGGTCTTGAAGAATTCAAAAAACCAAAAAGACTGAGAAAGTAAATCTCAAATACGCGTTTAGCTAAGAGAATGGAATACAACTGGAAAATATAATATAAATTCTTAATCTAATTAAATTTCATCAAAGTCACTAATTTTCACAAATGGAAGTTCTTAAAATTGAAAGTTGTTAATAAGACTTGATTTAGAATTTTGATATAAATTAACTGATTTGATTTCAGTCAAAGTGAAAATTTTCAATGAATACATTTCCAGTTTTGGGCTATTTTTATTTGAAACACTAACATAAAAATTTGATACTTTGGTGCTTTCAATTTTATGTCGTACTGTAGCTGTCTGTGGCAGTTTCATAGTATATCGTAACAGCGTTAGACTTTTAACTGTAGAGTACGAATAAAATCGCACAAAAAATATTTAAAATTTTTCCTTTCCTTATATTAAAGAGGGCGGGATATTTTTTTTTCTCTAATCAACTTCAATAGGATTTTCTTTTCATCTCTAGGGAGAAAATTGTGTCTGAAAAAGTTTTGATGATTAGACAAAAATAAGAAAAAAGTCTTACAAGTATTAAAAGATGGTCATCTTTATTATAAACATAGAATAAACAAAGGGAGCATTTATTCAAAATGTGTCCAAACTAAAAAGGAATCTAAACGTAAAGGAACAATTACAATTTCCCCTTTTCGAAAATTTTAAAAATAAAAAATAGGGTACTTTTTCCTCTAAAATTTGGACCGGGTAAAAAGTACCCGTCACGAATATCAGTGATAAAAATAACGATCCAATATAATCTATTACTGAATGAAATCTATTACTGAAAAAAAATTACTGCGGAATAATTTACTGAATCAAACTATTACTGTTTTGAAAATAAAATTTAAATTACTGAAAGAAACTATTACTGGAAAAAAATTAAGGGTAAATTACCGAAAGAATCTATCACTGAATTTAAAATAAGAAAATTATCACTGAAGAATAAATTATTAAACACTTGGGACACATTTTTGATATAGTGAAAACACTTTTTTGACAAAAAACTTGGAGACTACGATATATATTTGATCAAAATAAAATTTAACCCTTTTAAAAGATTTCCTTTTTTCATTATTAAAGCTTTCGTTAACTGATTATATTTATAAATTATTTTAAAATTATCAAATAATTTTTATTTTATTGACAGTAATTTCTGCGGTGATCGTAAAAATTCCCAGAGAGGTTCGCACCATATTGCCATACATGGAAATTTCTTTATTGGTCTAAAGAAAAAAATAAAGATCAATCTATAAGATATTCATGTTCTAATACCCAGGACATGTTAAGTCGGAGAGGGTATCGAGAGTAGCTCAAATGGTATCAAGAGTAGCGCTAACTATTGATAATGCAAATATGAGAATAAAAAAACGAATTCGTGTAGAAGAAGGATATGTTCATCTTCGTTACAGAGAAAGGCATTTGACTCACTTGTAATCTAAAACTTTTTATTTGTAATTCTTTTTGTTTTTTTTCTAAAATAGTGTTTTAAAAAATTGTTCTTAAGTGTTTTATTTGTTTAAGATAAATAATTTCCGTAGTAAATTCAGTCAGTAAAAGTTTCTTTGTTTTTTATTTTAAAACTTCCAGGAAAAGATTCGTCCAGTAATAGATTCCTTTTTATTTTTCAGTAAAATATTCATTCAGTAATAAATTCCTTTTTTATTTTTCAGTAACAAATAAGAACAGTAATATTTTCTACAGTGATATTTTACTCAGTAATAGTTTCCTTCAGTAATAAATTACGTTATACCGAAGAAAACCAGTTAAATTCAGCCAAATTAAAATATTAACAACGCTAAAATTCTATGACATTATGTACGGCATACTTTCGCCATATGGCTACAGCGCATTTTCGAGAGAAGTGCAGTTTATCAAAGATTTTTTCTAACCAGTGATGTAACTCCATTTAAGAAAAACTTTTTCGAATCTAGAATTTCGAAAAAAACTAAATATCCTATCAATGAATAAAAAAAAAATCAATTTTGCTACAAAAAGCACTAAAAGTAGCTTATCAACGCAATTTTATCCCGTAACAAAGGCAAAAATAAAATTTGATTGCTTTTATAAATAAAAAAAATTTATAAAATATTTAAGTTTTAAAAGTATTCGAAATAAAAATAAAAAAACATTTTTTTCATCAACACTAAAAACGATGTTTTAATGATGATTTAGAAAAGCAATAAATACGGCGAATTTCTAGAAAACAAAAGCAGCGATCTCGCATTTTCTTTTCAAGTTCTCAAGGATCCGAAGTAAATAATAAGCTTTTTTTTCTACGTTTAAACTTTCAAAGTTAGAAATAAACAAATAAAAAAAAATTTTATTCAAATGTATCCCTTAACTAAAATCTAAAAAGTTTAAGCTTAAATTGTCAAAAAAATCACCTTCGCCAATGCAACAAAATGTGAATTTAATTTAAAATTAATAAACAGTAAATTCCAGAGCAGAATATTTCTTTTGATTTTAACTATTGTTTATTTTGAAGTAACTGGATTCGAAATTTTTCATTTTATTTTATTTTTTTCTTTCTAAGTTGTTAGAATATTAGCAAAAAAGAAAATGACTGAGCAAAATAAAAAATGAAATAAATAGGATTCAGATTAATCTCGACTTGAATGAACAAAAAAAAATTACTTAAAAAACAAAAAAATAATAAAATGAGTTTGAAATGCGCTTTTTTTTCTTTTGTCACTTTATTAAAATGTAAGCATCATTTTGATTTAGTTCTAATAACCCAAAAGGAAAAATATTACTTTGATTTTATTCAATTTTAAAGTTTTTGAATGCAGTGATTGGAATTATCAAGGGTTAGGCCCTGATGTATGGATACATGAATATCCGAGTTGTTCTGGTCAGTTACAGTCTCCTATAAATATCGAACATACCAAAGCTGTTTACGACTCTAAACTTGTACACATTAATTTTTACAATTATGAACAACTTTTATTCTGGAATGTATCAAACAATGGACATACGGGTTAATAAAAATAAACTCAATTCAACTCACAAAATATATTTTTTTTTATTCAAATTTTAAAGTTATCGCTAGTCAAATTTACAACCAATCATTGACACCATACATAACTGGTAGTGACTTTGATCCTAATGTAAAATATTATTTGAAGCAATTTCATTTTCATTGGGGCTTTAATATTTATCAAGGTTAAAATTTAATTAAAATTTTTAATTAGTATGTAATTCAAAATTTAAATTATTTAAATCATTGTTTTTTTTTTTTCATTCAAGGTAGTGAGCATCACGTGAACGACCAAAAATTTCCATTAGAAGTATTACATAATTTTTAAAATTATTTCTAAAATAAAATGCTATTTATATTCAAATAAATATTCAGGTTCATTTAGTCCATGTTTCAAACACAAATGAAACTACAGTAATAGCATTTCTTTTTCAAGTAAATAAATTTTTAGAATTATAAAAAAAATTTTTAAATTAGATTTTTTTGGTTAAAGATAGATGAGAAAGATAATCAAAATTTGGAGCCGTTAATGCAAGAAGTTGGTTTAGATTTAACAGAAGCAGGTAAGTTAAAACTAGTTTTTCTTTTCCAAGACAATGGTTTTTAAAAATTTAATTTTTAGATTTTCATATAATAAAATTTTCGTTGAAATCAATGGTTCCGGATCCAGAAGAGTTAAAAGTTGATGGTTTTTATCGTTACATGGGCAGCTTAACTACACCACCTTGTACAGAGGGTGTAAAATGGAATGTTTTCAGAACAAAAATAAACGTATCAGAAGCACAAGTAACAATAAAATAAAAAATACAAGGCTTTTTTTAAATTAAAAAAATATATCTTTTTTAAGATGGAACAATTTTACAAGAATGAAATTGATTTCAACAGTAGAGATGTTCAACAATTACATAATCGTTCACTTACAATTAGTATTCCAACTTATAAACCAGCACCTGCTAGCACTCAATTAAATGATTCAATTATTACTTTAATATTGAATCTTTTGAGTTTGTTATTTAAATTATTAGCCATCATTTCGAGTTAAGCGATAAAGTTGACATAAAATAATTCATTTTTTTTTAATTTTTAGGTAAAAAGAGATAATCATAGTCGAGTGAATTTTTATAAATTAATTTATTTTCTAAATAAATGTTTTTATTAAATTTTTTAAGAAGTCCTAAAAGCTTAAGATTCAATCGAGAGTATATCTCAATTTTTTATTGACTTATTTAGATTTGAAAAAACTTTAAATTGCCAAGCTTTTGTTTCATTTAGATTTTTATTTTACTTTTTGATCGATAATTCTTCCCCGGTTCAAATTTTTGGGGAAAAGGTACTTTTTTAAAATCGGAGAAAAAAAAACCAAAATA
Organism: Brachionus calyciflorus; assembly: GCA_002922825.1. Taxonomy (NCBI): domain Eukaryota; kingdom Metazoa; phylum Rotifera; class Eurotatoria; order Ploima; family Brachionidae; genus Brachionus; species Brachionus calyciflorus. Next base: position 240,885 of record NTPY01000330.1, on the reverse strand, counting down.
TTTAAATCAAACTTTTTAATTTGGGAAGTTCAATACTTTATTTTATTTAATTTACGTTACATGTGCATATAACGCACTATTTTTGATTATGAGGGTCAACCAAAGTGATTGCAAAAAAAAATCGGACCTTTTATTGACCCCGAACGGAGCTATAACCCCACTAAGTTAGGGTAACCTCAAGTTTTGTTAGAAATTCTTTTCTGGATCTATGTTGAATATTTTCAACAGTAAAATACTAAATTTTTTAAAAATTACTGTCTTTATGACTTTAAAACGCTAAAGCTCCTCAAGGAAGCAAGATTAATTTAAAATTCTTTTTGCGTAGAATTTCTCATACTTAAATTAACAAACTCAGGGAGCGAATTGATAAATTTAACATTCTCCAAATTTTTGCCATTTGATTGTTATGGCTATTCATTTTTTTGGCTTTATTTTATCAAACTACACTGTTAATTAGATATATAAGAAATTAAAAAGAATTGAAAACTTTAATGTTGGATAAACTGAAAATTACAATACAAATTAATAGTGTAGTTTCTTGAGAAAAAAATTGAAAGTTTTTATTTCTTAAATTACGTAAAAAAAAATTCGCCCGATAAGGGGCTCGAACCCTTGGCCTTGAGATTAAAAGTCTCACGCTCTACCGACTGAGCTAACCGGGCCTCTATTCTAAGTCGATCATTTCTCTGGTGATTTGTTAATACATTAAAACGTAATTCTCAAATTCGAACTCATTTTAGAAACTTTTTCTTATTAAGTATAAAGATTAATTTTTACATTATACAGTCAAGTTCGTTTATAGCGAAAAAAAAAGTGGGTTTGTAAAACATCAATCCATCCAATGTTTAATAAATTGGTTTAAGCTCTGCCAATTTTTTTTTATTTTTCTCTATTCGGATATAACGAAGTTCGGTTATAACGAAAGGTTTTTGGGGTTCAGAAGTGAGTTCGTTATAAACGATCTCGACTGTAATAATAAAATAATAAATAAAAATACAAAAAGTAAAAATCACAATTATTATGTAAGTCACAACGTCATGGATGAAAAACTAGTTAACAGAATAAATAGATTTAAATTTTTTATTTTAATTCTTGAAAGAAACTTAAATTTTGAAATCAATTTTAGTAATTTACAGTACAAAGCTAAAATAAGTTAACGGCGTGTTTGAACATTTTGCAAGATGTGTTCGAACAGTGGTTGTTTTTGTTCGTGTTTTCGTTAACTTATTTTAGCTTTGTACTGTATTTTAGTCACAAATTAATTTCTGATTAAATCGTTAATAGTAAAAAAAAAGTTTCTATTAAATTTATCAAAAATGACGACTTTTGTAAATAAAACTTTCAATTTTAAAAATTTTTTCATCTAAATTTAGATCATTCTTCGCTCTAGTCACAACTATTCTATCAAGAGGATAGATTTTACCATCAATTTTATTCAAATTTCGTTTCAATTCAACCATTTTGGACATTATTCTAAAATATTCGATTACATTAAAAATTTTTGACAAATCTAAAAATACTATATAAACCACAACTGTAATAATTGAAATGATTATTACAATGGTAAAACTTCTTCCTACTATTTGAGCCGTTGCATATTCAACTGAGACTTTATTTAAGCTTCGAACCATATTCTCTTTTATCTTACGTGTTTCGTTATTTTTAGATTTTTTTATAAATTCAATAAAACTAACCATTTCTTCATAACTATCTAAATTTAAATATTTAACAATATTTTTTTATTTTCAAATTAATTTTCTTAATTTAACTTACAAACTAGCGAGCAATCTATTTTAATTCGATAAGAATTTGCTGTATAATTTTTGAAATTTTCAAGCTCACAACTTTCCCAATTTGACCATTCACCGAACCAAAATTCACTTTTAGTTCCTTCAATACTTTCTACAGTTAATGCTTCTACAGTCACTGTACTATTTAAAAATTCTAAAAAAGATGTTTCTGTTCCATACATTTTTTCATCAGTGAAAAGAGAAGTTGAAACTTCAATAGGCTCAAATCTCGTCGAGGATATTTCAGTATTTAAATAAATTTGAGTTGTTGTGTTGTTTATTTGAGGAGTACTAATATTTTCTTTAACTGAACAATTTTCTCTAAGACCTGTTGAAGAATTACAACAAATATTGTTATTACTATTATATAAAGTATCATTTAAAATTTTACACAACTTAAAATATCTTGTGCTACAATATCCAGAAACAAGTCTAATTTCATAAGGATTTTTCTTTGTTATTTCAACATAGACAGAAAAGCAATCCGGAATTAAATACGATGAAAAAGTTTGTTTATTTAATGTTAAATCAATTGAACTAGAATTACAAGGAAATTGAGTTATTTCTTTGTATGATGATTTCCATAAATATTTCCCGGATACGTAATTCGCTCCAAGCCATATTTTCATGCCAATTGAAGAATAATTTACAAAAATTGGATTGTAAATGAAATCTAAATAATCTTGCTCAGATGGAGTCGAATTGGAATTAAAACAATCGTCAACTATATTACTATAATTTCCAGTAAGTAATATCCAGTGCCCAAATTTAAGATCTTGAATTGTTTTGGATATTAAAGTAAAACTTAATAAAAAGATAATTTTAAGTTTTTCCATGATTTTTATTTTAAAAAAAATTATTTAAAAAAAAAATTTAATTTTACTATCGAAATTTAAATAAATTTTTTATTCAAGTGGTTTAATAATTTTTTTAATTTACTCTACTTGTGTAATATTTCAAATTCCTTAAATAAAACCAAATATAGATTAATGATTTTTTATTACTAAAGCTTTATTATTATTTTTTTTATTAATAAAAACGTGAGCTTCTATTTAGCAATCATTTAAATTTATTGGGAAAAATTATTTTTTTCTTTTTCTATTTGCGTCAATTTTTTTTATGTACCAAACCTTTGCCTATCACTGTACTTAAAAAAAGGCTATTAAAATAAGTAATATAAATTGATTACTTGACATTTTCCGAGTCTGGACTAGAAGCTTTTCTTCGGTAATAAAAAAACCGACAAATTTGCCGATTTACTAAAGCTTGGGTGTCTGAAAAAAATTAATAAAAGCTCCTGTAAAGCGATTATCATTTGTATCGTAAAAAACACTTAAATATTTTAATATTTTTGTTTATTTTGAATATTTTTGAAAATGTTATCTTTTATTTCCATGTGAAATTCCCTTGATCGTCTATCTAGAAACAATCACGTTTTAAGATTCAGAAGGGTCTAACTTAATCAACTAAAATTAAAAGGATAAATTTGTTCTATTTTCAATAACTTAAAAATCCATTATTTCAAATCCAAATTCAAGTATTTTAATTAGAAGTATAAAAACTGAAAGTAATCAAGAACTTTAAAGTAGCTAGAATAGAAGAGGCAATTAACTCATTTTAAAAACTGAACTAAAGATTAATAATTTTTGAATTGAAAATTAATTTTGAAAATATTGGCGAAAAAAATTCATTTTTTGATCTCTATTTTTTTTTGTATTAATTGATCAGTCACCAGTTAATCACAAGTTTTGAATGTTTTAGAATTTTTCTTTATTTTCTTTAAATAAAAAGAGTTAAATAAAGTATTACATTTTCATTATGAATTTAAAGGAAAACAAACGGCTCTTGAAATACAGGCCCGGTTAGCTCAGTCGGTAGAGCGTGAGACTTTTAATCTCAAGGCCAAGGGTTCGAGCCCCTTATCGGGCGAATTTTTTTTTGAAATTGAAAGATGTAATTCATACTTCTACGTAATATTTTTGTAACATTTCATTAAGAATAAACTTCAAGATAAAAATATAATTTATTCGAACTTTAAACAGTAGTGCTGGTGGCTCTGACTGACGCCCACTAGACCGCCAAAATAGATTGTGACCGTCTTGATGGTGGCTGGGGAAAATAATTTTTTATTAGGTTTTAAACAAATTAAATAAATAGAGATTTTCTATCATAAAATACTCTTAATACGCGAAAAAAATTTTTTTTTTTTAACACGGCCATCAAAACCGTCACCACCTAGTCCTGTACGAAAAGGTACGCCGTTAGTTCGGGAGAAATTCAGTTTTTTATATGATTTGAATTTAAAAAAAAGAAATTCTAGTAATATTATATGACTTGATCCAAGTAATGATAAATGATTCATAAATGTATTCACAAATGTGTTGGCTATCATTGATAATTATTTATTTGCTAAAATTCTATTAAGAATATATTTTAAAAAATAATTGGGATAATTAGCCCAAAAAGTTCACAAATTAGACCAGACTGTAAAATTTTTTTTTAAAGAAAAGTGATTCACTTGTTAATAGTTTATTTGAAAATAAATTGTCAAAAATAAATACAGAATGCTTAGAATCTATCAAATGAAGAGCTTCGATAGAAATCCTTGCGTACATAGCCATTATTTGGATCGATTTTATTGAATAAATTATTATGCGGTGAATAGTTTTGTTGCATAACTACTTGTCTTGCTTTTGAATGTGGGTTATAATTAACAACTGAATAACAACCAGAGCCTGGTGTGTATATATTAGGACCAACATTGGCAACAAATTTATTGCCACATTGGTGTGTTTGAGCTTGATAATGTCGAGCTGGTGAACAATAGTTTCTATGTTTTACATTCTCATAGCATGGCGAGTACATTTGCTGATGATTTGAATAAACTGTACAACTTACTTTTTGTGATCTGGCTAGGGCTCTTTCTATATCACTTGGCGTTGAACTTGGACCTGGTATTATTTGTCTTATTATTCGATAACCGGCTATTTTTTGTTGCTTAGAACTTTTTGATGTATAAACTGGATGCGATTGATAAACAGGTTCATTTGAATCTGATCGACGATTCACTGATTTAGATTTTGTAATTTCTTTAGAATTTTCTATTTGATCTTTTCTCGATCTTTGTGGTGTTTTTGGACTTGAAATTTTATTTTTTTCAAACACTTCATAGATGGGTTTTTGATGTGAAATTTGATTTGATTTTTGTACGTAAACAGACCTTGGAGCGGGTTCTCTAGGTAACCATTTTTCAAGTATTATATCACGGGGCTTAGGTGGTGGTGGAGGAAGGTGCTCAATAATGACTTTACGATGCTTTTCTGGTACTGGGACACGTCTTTCTATAATCAATGGTTCTTTAGGTACTTCAATTGGAGTAGGTGGTCTTTCTCTTATTATCAATGGCGGTGGTGTTGGTGGTCTTGGAGCTTGTTTGTAAATTACTAAAGGTGGTAGTGTCTCAGGTGTTGGATCTTGGACTTCACGAACTGTAAAAATAAAAAAAAACACTTTAAATTATTTAAAAAAATGTATATTGTATAAAAAAAATTTTAAAAAAATTTCGCCCGATAAGGGGCTCGAACCCTTGGCCTTGAGATTAAAAGTCTCACGCTCTACCGACTGAGCTAACCGGGCCTGTATCTCAAGAGTCCTTAGTTTTTCTTTAAATTCATAACGGGCAATAATACTTTATTAAAACTTTATTAAAATCAAGACATTAAGAAGCTAATTTTTTAAAAATTTTAATAGAATAAGTCAATTTTTTGACTTTTTTCGTTGGATTCCAATATTCAAATTTTTATAACATAAATGTGAGCTATGAAATTAAAATCGAAAGAACTCAAATCTTTTTGAATTATTGACAAGAATAGAGTGTTGTGAAGCTTTAATTCTTAATATGATATGTTCATGTCATTAGGAAACGTAAAGCTGAATGTGACTTTACAGAAAAATTCTCTTATTTGAGACCTTTTTGAAACTTATTTTGCAAAAAAATTCATTTTTTTCAATCCTATTTTTTTGTTTGAATTGATCAGTTAGTTGTAAAACTAGAATACGTTGATCAAGAGTTTTCCTTCAAATGTTACAATACAAATTAAAACTAACTTGTACGCATTTTGTTCCTCGACTCTTCTTCAACTCTTCCTTTCCTCTTACTCTGAAGATAATAAATATTTTATAACGTATTTTTTTGAAACCTTTCCTTTCCTGAGAAAAGAAAGTTAGTTTTAATCTGTACTGTATAAAATTATTTTGATTTTTTTTAGGTGCCCAAAATCATGAACCCTAGTTAGACTTTTGGTGTTTTCAAAACTTAACAACTCCTACAAGTAATAGGAGATTTTAAGTAAAACTTATTTATTTAGTAGTTCGATTAAGTCTCTATAATACTTGGTAGGGACTTAAAAATCATCATTTTATAAACATGAATAAAAAATTGTCAAAGTTTCAATTTTTACTTTTTTCGGAGGATTTTCTTTAAAAAAATTCCTTTCCTTTGTTATTTTTTTAGATAATCCATAGCAAGTATGATCAAGAATTAAAAGTTATATAAGAAAAAAAAAATTGGATTTTATTATACTATAATCAATAGATTTTTTGTCAACTAGGGTTTATGATTTTGGGCACCTTAAATTAAAATAATTGCCCGTTATGAATTTAAAGAAAAACTAAGGACTCTAGAAATACAAGCCCGGTTAGCTCAGTCGGTAGAGCGTGAGACTTTTAATCTCAAGGCCAAGGGTTCGAGCCCCTTATCGGGCGAAATTTTTTTTTTTTTGAATAACTTTAATAACGTAATTTTTTTTAAAGCTTCTTGAATTTAGAAGATAGACTATACGTATTCTAGTTTTACTTTAACTTCAACATTTAAAATTAATCAAATGAAAACCAAAAAAATTTTTTTTTGATCGAAATCAGTCGAAAATTAAATTTTTGATTCTTTTAATACATTTTAATTGATCTCCTTAACTTATTAAACTATTAAAAATGAGTTTAATATACTTATTATGGGAGCAGGTGGTGGTGGAGTTGGTGGTTGAAGCCATCTAATGAAAACATTCTGTTTATATACAATTTCATCTTTGTTTTCTTTTTTAATTACTATTGGATTTTCATCTTCATTAAGTGGTACATCGCCAAATTTTTCTAGTTTATATTCACTCGAATTGAGAGCTTCCTTAATAATATCTTTAGCTGAGACAACAGATTTTTCTTAAAATTTTTCAAAAAATAAGAAAAAAAATTAAGGTTTTTTGAACATGATCGTTAAAATACCTTTGGAATCGTCAATAGATTGACTATTATACATTTTTAATAATTCATCTAATTTTTCTTTATTAATATTATCATTGATTTTGAACTCTTTTTTACGCTTAATATCATTAAAATTTAAATCAGTGCTTTCTTGACTATTATTGAAAAAATCATCTTCATCAGCTGAATCAATAGACTGATTCATTCGAGCACAATTATAATATATTTCCATGACAAGTTTGACCAATTCCATAGCTTCCTCGTCTTTACGTATCACAAATGAATGACAATAAAGAGTATTTTCATTTTCTAGACAACGAAATATAGTAACAAAGAGAGGCGGTGATTGAAATGAGCCAGGAAGCATAGGTGGAGATTTATCCAAAGTCTCAAATTCTCTTGAAACAAACTGATTCGGTGGTAGTTGGCGAAGAGCTCCACAATAGGCGAGTAATTCAACCGGAAGTTTTAAAGTACTATTTCTCTCTTGCTTTATAAAATTTACAATCAAAGAGTCGCTTGTTATAGACAAATCAACCTCTTTTCCGATTGAATTAGTCCTCAGAATAGTTCTTTTAAGAGGTACTTGAATAACATCAGATCCACTTTCACCTTCTAGAAGCTCGCCCATAGGCTCACTACCCAAATACATTGCTTTCACCGTGTATTTTTGGTCTTCATTGTTCAAAGAAGACATTTTAATTTAAATCTATGTGAATTATGATTTTACAAGTGAATTTTTTTGCTTTTATTTATAAATAATCTAAAAACAAAAAAAAATTTTTTTCTTAAAATATCTATGAAAATTAAGAAAAAATAAAATCAAAAGTATCTTCATCAGTCATCGTCAAGTTTCGAAATTGTTTTTTTCTCAAAACTTGTGAGACGTTTAATTTTAATGTAATTTAATTTTAAAAATTTAAAAAAAAAATTTAATTGTATTATAATGGATAAACTTGTTGACAAAATTTCAAATGGGAAAATAGCAAAATTTTTTCTTAAGCTTTATTTTCTCTTTTTTTTTTGTTGTGTTCAATTTTCACTTTTCTTTTGTTTTAATTAAGTATTTAAAGGTTTTTGGTCATGCTTGAATAGTTTTTATAGCTCTTAAACTAGGTATGATACATAATTTATTTAATTTTAAACACATCTACTATGTATGGATTTTTTTTGTAATCTTAAAGTCAACACACATCTCCTTTTTTTGTTGTTTTTTTTTCTTTAAGCTTGAAAGATCCCACGGTATAAATCGGAGGTTTTTCTCTTTAATTTATCGATAAATTAATTAGAAAAATTTGTAAGAAAAAAAAAAAAGTTTTGGTCGAGGGACATATTTAATTTTTTGAAAGTGTCCTCAGGGTTATTTTTGGAAGTATACAAATAATTTTTATAGAAAAATAAAAATTTCATTTTTCTTAATTATTTATTCGAAAATTGATCTTTTGATTGTATTGAATTCTTCAAGTTTTTATTTTTATTAGTTTTTGAAATATGTCAAGAGATTTTTTTTTTTAAAGATTTTTGAGATTAGTTTGTGACATTGATTGACCACTGAATCTGAATACACTATGTTTTCCAGAGAGTTTTAAACTAAAATAGCCTCAAAATATTTCAATTTTTTAGGTACATAGAAGAAACCTTTTTGTTTAGGCTTTTTGAACTCGATTATAAAAAACAAAAAAATGAAAAGGAATAAAGTTTTAATTTTATAATGTTGGACATTTGAAGTAGGTAAGTTTTTAATATTATGTTTCTTAATTTTCATCTTTAGTAGGCTTTCGTCAGGCCAATAAACATTTTTTAAAATCAAGCAAATTTAAGATTTCAACTTTGTACAAGTTAATAATTTCATTTCAACTTGCGCCAATAACATACATAGTTGCAACATCAGCAAAAAGCTTAAAATTAGCTTAATTTGTAAACAAAGAGAAGTTTTTTATAAAAATTAAAAATAGTAAAGGACCCGATATCGAGAATTAAGGTTCACCATTCAAGACATCGGTTTGAGAATGTTCCCGGCATGGTCCTTTAAATTGAATAGTTTTCTATTGCCTAAAATTAAAAGGGTATTTTTTAAACTTTGTTCTGCCGGAAAAAGTAAACCAATAAATTAATAATTTTCAAAAACAAACAATTAAACTAGTTATCTAATTTTTTCTGTTTAAAGGACATTGGGGACCAAAATCAATTTACAGAAATTACTTTTTGAGCTATGACTTTTATATGTCATTTTAAAGCTTAGACTCTTAGAAACAATAATATGTAATTTTTTTGTCAGTGAGATGCTCCGTTGTTTTGATACGCTCATTTTAAGCAAACATACTTAAAACCAGACTTAAAAAACATTTTGAATATTAAAATTTATGTTCGCTTAAAATGAGCGTATCAAAACAATGGAGCATCTCACTGACAAAAAATTACATATTATTGTTTCTAAGAGTCTAAGCTTTAAAATGACATATAAAAGTCATAGCTCAAAAAGTAATTTCTGTAAATTGATTTTGGTCCCCAATGTCCTTTAACCAATTTTTTTGTTTTACTATTGAATGTAAATTGTATAAATATGTTTTACTTTAAACTCCATAAAAAAAGGTAAAAATTTTATCGGTAACTGAAATATAAAGATAATTTTCATTACAAGAATTTAAGATGTTTGATTTCATAAAATCAGACATTTTAAACTCTTATTGATATGTATTCAATAATAAAAAATTTACATTTCAATTTGTCTTTGTCAAATAGAAGTGAATCGAAATCGAATAATAAGTTAAACGTGTACCAACCCTCAAGTTCAATAAATTTGATTTATTTAAACAGTTTGTAAGGAATATATGGAACGACTTAAGAAAGTCGGTCTTTTTATGAAGAAATGCGTCACGCTCCTTAAACTTTATTAACAATTTTTTTTACCGTAGCTTCATCCACAATTAAGAAAATAATATAGAAGTTTAAGTTTCAATATATTAAATCATCATCATAAAAACTTTTGTAAATTTTATGTTGCTCTCTATCCTTCCGAAAACAATAAGTTACTAAGGTACGAAAACTTTCGAAATCGGTCGTGTACTAAATCGTTTCGAGCAATCTTAGTAGAAGTGCGGAATGAATTCTAAAATTTTTCAAATTATGATTTGCAGACTTTCAACAGACCAGGCGTTTGTTTCACCTTCTTCGGATTCAAAATCAACAAAAAAGTTTTAAAGCCGTCAGAATTAAGTCATGGATATATTTCGATTAATTTTTTTCTTTTTTGATCGCTTATAGTCGCACAGAGTATATAATTTGACTTTTTGAAATTTTAAAGCTAATATCATACTTAATATTACATTTGATTTTTTTTAAATTCCTTTATCCCAAAATATTGAAAATAAAACAAAAATTGCAAAATATTCCCCAATGATTACTACCCATGTAAAAATCTCCTATGCGTCTCCCAGGAGAACTCTTCGAGAATGTATTGGAGAACTCCAGGAGAATTCGAAGAGATTTGAAAAGAATATCTCCTACATTTCTCGCATGAAAAACTCCTCGAGATCTCTTATACAAAACTCCTCAGAAAAAAAATGTTCGAGAATTCTAGGAGAATAAAACGAAATTTTTTTTTCTTTTTTTTCAATTTAAAAATAGTGTAAATTAAAGATTTATTCATATATTATTCGATGATAGTTTAAAAGAAAACCAATTAACTATTCAAGGAAAGTCAAAAAGTTAAATATTTTGAAATCAATAGAAATTAAAATTATAGAAAAAGTTGATTCTCAAATTTAAGGTTTTTATTTCGATTAAAAAAAAATGAATTAAGAATTCGTTTTTAATTTTTCAGTTGTTTTTATAGCTAATCTATCAATTAATTAATTTAGTTCTAATTAGTTTGATGAAAATCTTTTTAGAAAAAAAGGAGAAAAGTTTATATTATTTTTATTAATAAGATAATAAAAGGCAAAGGCGGCGAAAATTAAATAAAATTTTTATTGAATTTATTTTTCACATGACTCAATTGATTTGCTCTCTAAGAAAAAAAAAATTTAAAATATAACTTAAAGAATTTAAAAAAAAATTAACAAACCCCTTTTTAGTACTTGATTGCAAGTTATGAAAAAATTGGTAAAAAATAATAATCCAAATTAAAATATTGCAATTTTATTTATATTAAATTTTAAACGCATATAATTAAAAGATCAAAGGTGAAGGCCATTTTTTTAGAAATCGTTTTAAATTTGATATTATTAAGTCAAGTCCTTAAATATTTTAATAGAATCAATAAAGATCGATTTTTTAGCGCAAAAACCCAAATTAAACAAAAAACATTGATAGGAGATACTCCCCAAATCAGTAAAAAAAAAAATTCTCGAGACATCTCTTGAAAATCTCCTTGAGAATTACTCGAGAAAATGTTTAAAATTTTTAATCGTAAAACTCTTAAAATTCTCTTTGAGAATCTCAGAGAAAAAAAAATTTTACAAAAACTTAGTAAATCTCTTAGAGAACTCATAGAGAAGTCAAGAGAAAATTTTCTCGAGCAATCTCTTAGAGTTCTCGGTGGAGATTTTGACATGGGTACCCAATCGATATTATGATTTAAGCTTATTTTAATAAATAAATGTATAAGCAATTGCTTTATTTAAAAGATATTTGAAGAAAACTAAATAATCTAATAGTTTTTGAATTAAAAAAGTTTATAAAAAATACGAATTAATGAGTTGTAGCACTTTTCTTTTAATTCTTTAAAAATTTGCTTTTCGTTGTGATTTTAACCCAATCAACCATGAAATCGTAAAAAATTCGATAATTTACGTAAAATTTCAAAAATATCGATAATTTTACGATTTTAAAGCGCCGAATCAAATCAAATTTGTAAATCGATATCAAAATATCGAAAAAAAAACGAGAAATTTTTTTATTAGAATTATCGCAAAAAACTTTATGCAAATTTTGTGGAAAAATGTCGATATTTAAATTAAAAAAAATAGGTCCCTAAAAATAAAATAAAATTTCTGAAAATTAAGTGAAAATTCTCCGTAAATATCCTTTTTTTATTTGCTAAGTTACTGTCGTCCAAAATTCGATATAAAAGCGATGTTTAAAATTTGTTAAAAAACTAAAAAAGTCAGCTTTTAGAATCTTTTGTTTAGACTTCTTTTAATTTAGATCTAAAAATTTTAGAAAAAAAATGATGAAAATCTTTTGTTTAGGGTGATTTTGAAACAATGACCTTGAACTCTTTTAAATTAATTATATGCACAAAGTTTTTTAGTATAAATTAAATTGCAATATTATAATTTGAAATTATTTTTTCAAATTTTAAATAAATTAAAACAAGTGACCAGTGCTGTGGAAAGGTAATTAAAAATTCTTATAATTTAAAAAAAATAAGAAATTAATTTTTTTTCAAATTTTCAAGGTAAAAACTAAAAATTTACAATCCAAGAGATTTAAAAAAAAATAATTTAAAAAAAAACTTAGAACTCTTGTTTCGTTGAAATTCCCTCCTTTTAACATTAATTTAAAAAATCTTTTTTCTTTATCTGATATTTACCGCCTGTGATCTGTTTTAAAAAAATTAAGGATTTAAAAATTATTTATTCTCATTATTTTAATCTTAAGTCCGCTCCAAAAAATTAATCTTCAATTAAAAGAATTTTTTGTTCAATTTTATAAAATTTTAGTTTCAGTTCTAATTTTATTTTTAAATTCTTAAAAAATTAAAAACTTGATTTATTAAATAATAATTAATAATTATATCTTGGTCTGATTTTCAAAAGACAAAAAACTAAAAAAATCGAAAAATTTTCGATCGATTTTCACGTCAAAACAGCACAGAGTTAACTCTGTGCTGTTTTGATGGAATACCAAATAGCGAAAGAATATCAAATACAGGAAACATAATGACAAATGCTATAATAACTAAAATCGCTATAATTGATGACGTCTTAATGACAGACTTAACTACTTTTATGTCATTAGATTCAACATCGCATTTTTCACCTAAATACATACTAAAGCATTTACATTTTGGTCGATTTTCAAAATTATAGCAATATCCATTTCCCGAACATGTTTCATTTTCACAAATATCTTTTTCGATCTCACAATTTTTACCTAAATAAAATTGATCACATTCACATAAATATGTATTTTCACCTAAGCTACTATTTATTTGTTTTGAATCAAAATCAATACAAGATCCATTATTTAAGCATGGATTCGATGTACATTGTCTCGAATCATATTGACATGAATCTCCTTGGAAATTACTAAAACAAGAGCATGTAAATCTTTTGTTTGATTTCAAAATACATGAACCACGATTGGAACAATTTGAAATACAATCTGTCAAATCAAGCTCAGTTTGAATTAGTTCGATCACTAATTCCTCTTTTAATGAACCAAAATAGAATTTAGTAAAATCAACTTGAATTTAAAATTAAAAAAATTTAAAAAAAAAAAGTTATTTTAAAGTTTTGTTACCTAACGTAAAATTCTGAGTCTTAATAATTTTGGTTAGGTTTTTTAACGGGTCTTTGGAGTAAGTTAGGTTTGACTTTTTTGATACTGTTGTCAAAAAAGACCATGTAGTACTTTTATGAGTTGAAGAATCAATTAAATAATCTTTAAAACTTTTATCGATGGTTGAAAATTTCTCTAAATAAAGAGGATTAATGCTAATAAAGTCTTTAGTGATCTGGTTAGTTTTTGGTTGAAATGATGCCGTAATTTTCTGATAAATAGGCGAAGATTGTTCTTCTCTTTTTAGAGATCAATCTTGAAATAAACCAAATTGACTTGTAAGCTTTTGAAATTCAGATGAAACTGAGTTATATTTCGTTGTTGCTAAGAAGTTAACTAAGAAATTATTGACATTTATTAAAAATTAGATTTGTAATAAAAAGCCTACATAAAACTGTTGATGAAGAAGTCTGAGTAAGATTTTTGTTCGGTAAATAATTCTGTTCTACGATTGATGAATCTTTAAATAAAAATGTCACTAAAATATTAATACGAAAAACTCTTTCTGAAGATCGCTAGATCAAAGTTGTTAATTAGCAACTTGGATTAAGTCATAATCTAGAAAAGAATTAACTCTATTTTTATTTTTTAAAATTTAATTTAATGGAATTTTTTTAGGAAAACTTTTCATTATTATCTCATAGTTATTAAAATGATGATTTTCTATTATTTTTCAAATTCATTTGCAACAATTTAAAAATGTTTACAAATACTATTTTATTTACTCAGAAAAAAATTCAAGACGTTGAATTGAATTTCCAAAGACACTAAATCCCTGGGATTCTAGAGAGTTTTTTACTTAAGAAATTTTTTGTTATTAAAAAAAGGAAGGAAAGTCTATTTGAGACTATTGGAAGTCCAATGGGTTCTTATACATTGCCATTTTGATCTATTTTCAATCCTTTTACATGTAATTTGACGACCCAGGTTCAACAACACTGATAAATGCTTTAGTAAAGAATATTTTACAAAAAGAAATAGACAACACACACGTCACAGAAATGGGGAAGTCATAAATGCCAAAAATTTAAATTTTTCTTCCAAAATTATTTTTTCTGAAATAGTCTCAAATAGACTTTTTTTCTTAACCGAGAATTGTTTGAAAATATTTGTCATATTTCGCGATAGGTGAAAAATTCAGTAAAAAATACTTTTGACAAAAATGAAACAATTCAAACTATCTAATAGACTTGTAGAAATTGTATTGATCAATTGAAAATTTACTGCATTTATAAGATTAATTTTGTTTATAAATAGAACACTTGCTATGATTCCATTAATTGAATCAAAATATTTAATAATCGACGATTCTATTTTAAATGAAGCATTTAGAACATTTCTATTACAAATTTCAATTTGACCATCCATATATCCAAAAATCAAAAAGTTCTTATAGTAATACAAACTATTAAACCGCTCATTAGTTTTAATCGAGTAATTTACAACATGAATCTTGGGATCATAAACAAATACTTCATATTGAACATTAATTACATAAAACGCTAAAAAGCCATTTTCAACGAGTTCAAAAAAGGGGTACCATGGATTGATTGAGATTTGCGTTTTAAAAGAATACAACTGTATATCCCAAAATTTAATTCTATTTGTACAACAGATAACTCCAGCTATAGTAGTTTCATTAAGTAATCTAAGATATTTTATATCCACAGTATCGGTTATTTTTCCAATTTGCGAAAAATCAGTTAAATTGTAAAAAATTATTGTGTTATCGTTTGATCCACTAGAAAAAAGGTCATTATTTATTTTTATGATAGAATTCACCCTCTCAGAATGATACTTAATGCTTTTGTGTAAATTCATGTCAAAAATGTTCCATATATTTATAGTTCCATCAGTATGACCACTCGCTAATAATGATTCAGTTACAAATTCAAAGCAGGTAATATCAGAAGAAGCTTTAACTTGTTTAATTAGGCCGTTTGTATCCAATTTCTCAATACATTGCTCGAAATTCGATGTTGTTTTATTCCACCGTTTTACAACTAAAATCATCTCTTTTAATTTTAATAACATTTAGTTATTTAATTTTTTAAGGTTTCCGAGTTTTAAAAAACCGATGTTCAAGGTGGCGGCTGAACATAAGAAAATATCCTAAAAGTACCTTAAATAAGGTTCAAAAAATGTTCATTCAAGGAAAAAAATGGTAGAAAACGGTAAAATGAGAACGGGCACTTTTAATTTGAATTTTATAAGTGTCGATTCCATTTTTAAACACATAAAAAAATATTATTTTAAATCTTTTAATAAAAAAGATCGGCCCATTAAAAAATTCAGCATGAGTTTTTAAATTTTTTGAGCTTTAGCTCTAAATAAATGCCGATATTGTGTTAATTTTGTAATTTTTTAAGATTATAATCATCAAATTTTTGCAAAATTTTTTATAAGAGCTTTGTGGATTGGATGTTGTCTATGCGTAAAATATAATTTTTTTTTAAATTTTTAAAAATAAATCATCAACGGGTATCGATCCCGGACTCTCGCATCTCGTTGACGAGTGCCTCACCAAAAAAGCCCCAAGAACTCTTAGAAAATGTAAAGTAATACTAAATACTATAATTTTGAACTTGGTAGAATTTGATTGTGGGTCTCTTTTTTAAATAAGAATGTTTTTATAGAAAAATTTTTTTTCTATTTAAAAGCGTTTTAATTTTTCTTTTTTAATTATTATTTTTTTGTGCACCTCCTTTTCAAAGTTTTGTCTGATTGTTTACGGAACTTGCCAAATGCCTTTTTTTTTGGTCTTTTGGTTTTTACGTAAAATCACGTTAATTGGCAATGTGAATTTCTGTTACAAAAATTTATTTTATTAAAACTGCTATAAGTTTATTCTGTGAATTGTATCAGAATGTACACAATTTGTTATTCAGCCTTTGCAAATTCTCTGATAAAATTGCATAAAATATTAATCCTTTTTAATGATGTGTATTTTGCAGATAGATTGCAGAGAATTCGCAGAG
>NTPY01000330.1:203573-223584 GCA_002922825.1 Brachionus calyciflorus | reverse complement strand
GCTCGACTTGTCCCATGTCCACTGTTTCGGTTTGAACCGACATTTGATCAAGTTAAAAGTCGATTGGATAATTTTTTAATTTTATTATAATTTTATTATAATTTTCAAAATTTCAATTTTCAAAATTTCAAAATTTTCTTTCAAGTATTTTCTTTCAAATATTTTTGTAATAGAAATTCGCATAGCCCGTTAATTTTCTTAAATTTACGTAAAAACACACATATCAAATCACTACTGTAAATGATAAATATTCAATTAAATATTTAAATATTAAGCTAAAAATGTTAAAATCAAATAATTTTCAATAGTAGAATGTCTATTTGTAATTTAAATTATTATTATCGTGCCCATAACGATAAACTGTATTCACTCATAAATTTCAAGCATAGTAACGTCTTTCTCACATCATCTATCACAATTATATTTATTTTTAACTAAAGATAAACGGCTTCTCTAAATTTCCACTAATATTTACATTTACAATTTTTTTCAAAAAGAGCTAAATAAAGAACATAGTTAGGGTTTAAATAGAAACAAAATTTTTCAATAAACAATAGTGACTCTAATCCGATAAAATTAACCCTAAAATTTTATCTAAATAATAATAAATAAATCCAAGAACCTAGATTAAAGTCTATATTTTAAAGGTTTGATTGTAATAAAAATTTTATAGTGCAATTTCAAAAAAAAGGATCGTATGTTTTGATGGATTTAATAAATTTATAGGGAGTTCACACATTAAAACCATTGAATACGTACCTAAAAAAACGATATAGATGTATCCTATTAACCTATTTTTGACATGTACCTGGGATAAAAAATAAGTACCGTAAACGCTTGCGCATTACTCCAGGAATAAATCAAAATATTCAGGTTTATTCCACTGGAAAACTTCCCATCGACACCATGTTAAAAAATTATTTTTAATTTTAACCGGGGTTAAAAATCAGTTTTGATTTTTTTTCCTGGATTTATTATAAAATTTTTTAATTTTTTTACACGAAATTAAATCAAATAGATTTTTTTTTAGACTTTTCAATTTTTTTCCAGTTTTCATCAAAAAAAAATAAAAAATTTTATAATTAATCCAGGAAAAAAAATCAAAACTGATTTTTAATCCCGGTTAAAATTAAAAATAATTTTTTAACATGGTGTCGATGGGAAGTTTTCCAGTGGAATAAACCTGAATATTTTGATTTATTCCTGAAGTAATGCGCAAGCGTAGAATTCTCGAGAAAAAACGGAAATTTTACGAAGTTTTAAATTTTACTAAAAATTCCTATTATTTTAACTTTTTTCACTTTGTCTCCCCAAAAATACCAGAAATTTTCGTTTTTTTCGAATTTTCGGCAATTTCGATGAATTCACTGTAAATAATGTGAATAAAACATTACAGTTAACTCTCTTAAAACCGGTTATGCTTTTAGCCGTATATTTGTTTAATTCGTACAAAAATATAAGGCTCGTGGCTTTGGGTAATATATATGCATGTAAAATAGCTTTTTAAATCGGATTTTTAATTCCGAATTAATTCGACATCCGTACAAAATTTTTCAGGCTCAGTTTAGTTAAACCATTGTAATTTTTTTCTTTAAACCGTATAAAAATAAAATTCTTAGCCAAAAAAAAAATTCTCTTTTTTTGATCAATTGAATTGCATTTTTTTGGTGCATATGATTTCCTTTAAGATAATTATTTTCTGAATTTCACGTGCTCATTTGTATTTGAATACTTTTTCAAACGGCCTTCACCCCTTTTATAGAAATTCTAATAACAAATTCAATAATTTTTTTTTAATAATTCAATTAATTGATTGAATAAACAATATTTTCATTTATTTATTTCAAATAGACTTATAAGAATTTAATTTTTTTTGTTAATCGGTTTAAAAAAAAACAGAAAAACATTCAAGATCAAGGAAATGAAAAACTTCAAAAAGTGTTCTTCATTAAATTTTTTAGTAAAAGTTTTGTTAAATAATGAAATTAAAGTAAAAATTATTTGATTACATTTAATCTTAATTAAATAAAAATGATCTTCCACCTTGAAAATATTTTTTTTTAAATTTTGTTTCATAATCCGTATTTTTTCAGTTTTTTAACAAATACGGATTATGCGTTAAATCGTATAATTTAATCCGGATCAGTTTTTTATGGGGCTATTTTGATCCGGATTAAAAAGAGTTGACTGTAAGGGTTTTTTCCTCAAAATTTCAATTTAAAATTTCTTTTTAAACAAAAACAATTTTATTCAATAGAAAAGTAAAATTTTCCTTAAATTTATAAAATACAAAACCAAGTCATTTTTAAAGAATATTTTTTTAATTCTTAAAATGGATTCAATTCATGGAGCCGAAATATATATAATTTGCAAAAATTAAACAAGACTAAAGTCCACTCGATTTTTTACCATATTTTAAAATTAAATATTCGTATATAATATGATATTCTCAGGGACGTAAGGTTTGAAATAATGAATGTAGACTTTTTCGTTTTTTTATTCTCGGAGATTATTTTCGTAAAAAATACCATAGAATATACAATGCTTAAATAAAAAGAATAGAAAAAATAATCTTAGCTTTAGCATCGAGAGTTCTGTGCTTCTTATTAAAAAAATGAATTACTATATTTTAGATATTTTCATTTATTTTATACCTTACTTGTTTAACGATTTTAAATCGAACGATTTTATTTAATATCGAAAATTAAATATTAAAAGAATTTTTTTTTCAAATAAAAATATCATTAATATGTTAAGAAAAAAAACTTGTTTGTATAAGTTTTTTTTAAAAAACAACCCATTGAAAAAATTAAAATTTCAGCGATGAACTAAAAAAATGATCGATAATTTCCATTCAAACCATAGGAGTAGAGATTTGCATAAAAAAAACTTTTTTAAGAAATGCTCACACCCAGAGAGTAAATTTTTAAATTGGAAAATAACAAATCATGTGGGTATGCTAAAGTAACTAATGAGATGTTTAAATTTGTAAGTCATGATACGGCTATCCTGTTAATTCAAATTTTTTAAATATATGATATTATTTTTAAGTCCTTACCTCCAGTAAAATCCCTTCTTTTTTAATTTTAATTTAGCACACATGTAACCAAATACAAATATAACAAAAATAATTAATAAAATAATAAAAATGTGAAGATTTAATTAAAAATTTTATTTAAAAAATTTTTTCAAACACGTAATAACAAATATAAAAATAAATTTGACGATAATCTCCTGTAAAAGGCCACTATCTAAGAGAATGTGAAATAACTAAACAGTTTATTTTAAACTATCATAATTCTCGTAAATAGAGGCTTATCACAGAATTATAAATTTTTTTTTCACTTGTGATTGGTTTTTTTTCTCTAATATCTAAATAAAACTAAGAAAGTAAAAATACTATATTTTTTAAAATGCAATAAAATCTACTTGAACATGGTCTCATATTTATTTAAATATTAAACAAAAAGACTCTAAATGCAAACTTTGAACATACCACTCAAGCATAACCATTTTTGTTTCACCATTAGGCTTTCAATAATTTAGTTTTTGCTTTTTGTTTAAATGACAAAAAACATAAATGATTAATAATTTGATAGGAATTTTTTTTTTCTTTTTAATTTTACCAATTTTAGAAAAAGATAGCTACTTATTGTTGATGTTTAGTTTTTTTCTTATTTCTAATGCCCACTTTTTTTTCGATAATTGTCATTTTATTGAGGATAAAAATACTTACTTATATACCAAAAAAAAAAAGCTAAACCTAATGACCGATCTGAATTATAGATTAGTCAAACACTTTTATTTTTTATTCATGGAATTATATGTGTAAAAATATGAAGAAAAAAAATGATGTTGACAAAAAAGTATCATCTCTAAAAGCAATTTTATCTTTTCTAATTATCTTTCTTTTTTTTTCTTCATAAAATTAAATCCATAAACACTGAATCATTGAAGCGTATAGAAAAAAGATCGGAATTTTTCCAATCTTTTTCATTTCACCTTTAAAATATTTTTTTTTAATGGTGAAATAAAATAAAAAATTAAAAAAAAAACAAACAAAATTTTTTACTTTTGAAAAACCCTTAAGTTATCTATTGATTGATATTGATAATAACTTGATCTGGTAGATAGATACTAAACAACAAAAAAAAAAAATAATAACCAGAACAATAAAATCTGTCAAATGACCAAAAAAATATTTTTTTTTCAATCAATCAAATTTTTAAAAAAAATTTTTGAAAAACAAATTTGTTTTTGGTCATTAGAAATTAAAACAAATATTTCTCAGGGTCTTACTAAAAATTTAAGCTTAAATGAACACACACACACAAATTGAAAAAATAAAATATTTTTTAATTTTAAATTATTAAATGGCCTCATTTTCGTAAAAAATAAAATTATCTATTTTTCCTCAACCAAAAAAAAAGAAAGAAAGAGATATTTCAACTCGACAAAAATTCATTTTTTAAAATTCTCATACAATCTAGGCTGAATTTTATTTAAAAAAAAGAAATTGATTTCGCGACAAAAATCATCATTTTTTGAATACTTTAAAAAAAAATGCAACTCGAAAACCAAAGGTAATATTTTCTTTTTTTTTGTGTAAACAAATTAAATTCACGAATTTTAGAAAAAAGATAACATGTCAAAAAAAATGTTTTATTCATCTTCTCCCTCACTATTTAAAACCATATCAGAATTCGAATATTTTAATGAGCTTAAGGATATTCATGAGCTCAAATCATCATGCTAATATCAAATTAAATTTTTAAAGTTGATTCTACGATTGACAAAAAGATTTAGAATATTTAAAGGATACTTACGAGATATTAATTTTTGAATACATCGTTTAACAAAAACATTATTTTGGATCAAACAGGTAAAATAAAATTTTTACCAAGGCATAGAATGCCTTGTAAAATTAGGTCCAAAACCGCGCCAAAAATGTCACTTGCGAATAAAATCCACTATTTATTGTTTTTTTTTAAAAAAATGATTATCATTAGGGAAAAATAGTTACAAAAGTAATCTCAACGAAAAATAGGTTTGGTGAATTTTTAAATGTGTACCAAGTGCTTTTATTATTGAAATAAGCTTATTACCCTTAAAGCTTCAAAAAAGTGCGGAGGTTATAATTTCGATTATGCACTAATCTAAAAAATAGCTGTTTAATTTTTAAACCAGTTGGTCACAAAATTAATGTAAAACAAATTTAACTTCCTGATTAAAAATATTTTTTTTTACAAATTCCATTATTAAAAACAATTTTCTTAGTCAAAAAGCCTGATTTTAAATTTAAAAAAAAAATAAAAAATTTATAACTCTGGAGAGATTTAATTTTCTAAAGGAGCACAAGTTTTTTTCGAGCTGTTAGTGTTATTCTTTAGATTATTGAAATAATTCACTTTTTAGTTTAAAGTTATGATCGTAAAAACTATCAAGAATTAGAAACGAATAATTACAATTTTTAGAATCAAATTTTCTATCATTTTTTGATAGCTATGTCTAAACATGGACTTAAATTACGAAAAACGGAAATAAAAAAAAAATTAATGCTATTGTTAAAAATTATTTTGTGTATTAAATATTACGTAAATTTACGTAAAATACAAAAACCTTTTTAGAAAATAAAATACGTTGAACAAATACTTTCTCAAAGTCCGATTCATCATTGTTTTTTTTCTATATTATTCAGTTTTTATTGATTTTCTTTTCAAGCCACGTGCCTGATGTATTATTTGTCGATGAAGATGGTAATCCAATAGAGGCTGGACATGAAAGTATTCTATATGTTGATGAAAATGGAACTGAAATTCCAGAAGAAATAGCTGTACAATTACTTGAATCAGGCAAGTATATCGACACGCGACAATTGTATTCAGATACAGAAACTCAACCAACTTCTGTATTTGGAACACTATCTAAATCAAGTGTTACAAATGTAACTCAACAAGAAATTTCTCGTTTATCTTCTAATCAAGCTATTTACCAAGCACAAGCTCAGGCTCAAGCTCAGGCTCAAGCTCAGGCTCAAGCTCAGGCTCAAGCTCAAGCTCAAATGGAGGCTCAAATGCAAGCCATGGCTCTTGCCGAAGCACAGGCTAAAATCTTCGCTAAGGCTAGTGCAGAGTTGAAACAACGAGAAGAAGAATTAGCATCAATTGAAGCAGATGCTCGTGGCGATACTCCTCTCTCCGTTCAACAAAGACAAAAATCAAGTCATTCAGTTCGATCAATCTCAAATACGGAATTACAAGTTCAAAAATCACAATCAGGCAGACGACTCCTTCAACCACCAGCTAAAAAAGTCGAATCAAAAAGCTCTGAAAATATGATTCGAGAGGCTCAAATTAATGAAGAACTAGAAAATCAAGCTCAGCGTATTGCCGAATTAAGAGAACATGAATTATTAAAAGAGAGACTTTTACAAAAACAACGCGAAATTTTGGAACACAGTTTACAACAACGTGTATCTAGACAAAGCGAACAAGAAGTTGAACAGTTACGACAAGAAACAGTTCAATCTTATTTTAGCCAACAAGAAATATTTCAAGAACAACAACAACAAAATATTGAAAAAGTTGTTCATCAACATCAAAAATCGAATGAAGATGTTAAACAATTAAGTCCGACTCCAATAAATTTAAATTCAGTCAAAAAAGAAACGGCTAAAGAATTTACTGATAATTTCAAAATTGGTCAATTTAAATTTGTTGGTTATTTAACTGGTAAAAATGTCATTAAAAATTCAGATGAGCTTAGTTTAGAAAATATTGAGAAAATTTACGAAAATGCATTAAGAGATTTGTCACCAAGTAAATCAACTGAAGAAATTAGCAATGATTTAGATCCTAGTTTATTCAACGATGAAATAGTTGAAATTGATTTTGGTCCTATTGATGCCTATACAGCTGCTCTTAATGCTCATATAAATTCTCAAAAGAATTTAAACGAAACTGATGACGATTCAAGATTTCCAGCTCATGTTTTAACTTGTTCTCATGCTACTTTTATCGATAATCAATTGATGCTTGGTGAGCCAATGTACAACACGTTTGAATCAGCTAATGTAGTTAATGGAACAAGTGGTGTCAATGTTGAATTTTATCAAGCGGACGAAGAAGCTACTAAATTTAGTAGAACAAATACACAAGTCGAATATGAAAATGGACAATATTCAAGATCGCAAAGTTTTGCATCAATGGTTGATATTCAGTCACAAAACGGTTATTCAATTGGTGAATCAAATCAACAAAATCATGAACAATATCAAGAAAGTAACAATTATTATTCGAATGTTAATAGAGAAACCAGTATGAACGATACTTATGTAGATGCATATCAAACAATAATGTCAAAGCAAACAAATGGTTTCTATACAAATACAGAAAGTTTAAGTGGAAATAATTATGTTTCGAGATAAGATTTTTTTACCAAACAAAAAAAAATGGATAAATTTTTTGATAAAATCAAGAAATTTTTTTTTATTTTTTGATTTTTTTCTTTAAAAGAGATGGAAATTAAAAGTTTCAACAAAGTTTAATTTAAGTTTTTATATTATTTTTATTTAATAAATGAGTTAATTTATTAGTTTTGTGTTTATTTCTAATTATAATAAGCAAAATATAAAGTTGTCAGAGGTACCACAGGGTAGCAAAAATGGTATTTAAATGTAATTTCTTACATGAAATTTTGTTAGCAATTTTTCTCGGTTAGAAAAGCATTTATTGGGAAAAATTAAAATGAAAAAAAAAATTCGCCCGATAAGGGGCTCGAACCCTTGGCCTTGAGATTAAAAGTCTCACGCTCTACCGACTGAGCTAACCGGGCCTATGAGATAACTAACTTTTAAAAGATTAAAATTATAACTTTTAAAATAAAAAAACGTAATAAATTCTGTAAACATATTTGAACCAATTAACACAAAAATACGTAGGTTCTAATTAAAATAAATCGAACTTATAAAAGCAACTTGAAGTTGCAAAAGGGTCTTGAAACATCTTATGAATTATTAAAAGAAAGTACAGCAACTAGTGATTTTTTATGTCTTAGTTTTTATTTATTGTCTTTAAGTTTACATTTTCTTTTCTTATTTAAAAAAAGTGTATTATAATTCTTCTTTAAAAATTGAACAGAAACCGGTCAAAAGAGAATTCTTCTTAATTAAATACTTGAAAATATAAGCTAGATTATTCATAAGAAATTACAACTATAAATTAAAAATCAAGAACATTCTTTTTAGCTTCAAAGTGCACACTGTAACTTTTTTATGTAAAAAATTTGGAACTTTTAACTATGTATAAAAGTTGCAGACATTTACATTTACCATAAATGTATATTTTGCCATGTATGTAAAACATACTTTTAAGTATATAGTTTTTAGATGTCAAATGTTTACAACTTAGATCTTTATATAATGTTTATTTTGAGATACATCTAATAAACATACATATAATACTTTAATGATTAAATGTATTTAAACATTGAGTGATGAATTAAATGTATTTAAACATTAAAGTTAATCATTAGAGCTCAATTCAATAAATTGAGTGAATTAGTTTACGTAAAAATCAATTAAATAAATCATTAATTGATTTAAGGTGCACCAAGTCATAAACGCTAGTAAAGATTTGGCTGTTTTTGAGTCTTAATAACTCATTTCTATTCCGATAAAGATATTCCGTAAATTTTTTGAATTAAAGAGTTAACCATGCTTTATAAAAATTGGTTTTGATTTTGAACAATTCGATTTGTAAAAACAATAATGAAGGATACTTAAGTATCAAAAAAACTAAAATTTAATCGAAAAATGACTGAATATAATATTTTTTACAAAAATATTTCAAAATAAAATAAAAAAGTCTAAAAAATCAAAACCATCTTCGCTAGATATTACCATTTTATATTTAAATTTTTATTCAGAAAATTTACGGAATCGCGGAATCAATTGAGAAATAAAATTTATAGATACTAATATTAATGACTTGGGGCATCTTAAAAATAGAAAAGTTTAAAAATTTTAAATTATTTTATTTTATTTTAATTTGAAATCTGAAACTAAATAAAAAAAAATTCAGACAATTATGACCGAATGACTTGATGTCTTGGATGTGGGACCTTGGATTTTGAATTAATAAGCGAGCCTAATTAGAATAAATTAAAAATAAATGTTTTAAATAAAAAGTAAATTTAAAGAAATTTAAAAATTTTAATTAGTCTTTTACTGGTTTTTAAATTACGCACTTAGATCGAATTTTCTATAAGTTTCAAAGAGCAATTTTTATTTTCTGAAAATTTGAAAAAAAAATTTTTCATTAAAATGTCCATTGGAATATATTAAATTTTTATTAAATTATTAATTTACTTTTATTTGTTTGATTTCTTAGTAATCGTTTGTAAACTAAAAAATCGAAATTTTAAAAATAGTGAGCTAAAAGAATAAAATAATTTAAAATTTTTTTTAAATGAATCTGAAAATAATATAAAAGTTACAACTTATGAAAAGTACACTGTAACTTTTCATAAGTTGTAATCAAATTTTTATTCATAAAAAAGTTACAGTGAACTGTAAACTTTTTATGTATAAAAACTTCGTTTTATATCATTTTTTAAACATATATGAATGAAAAAAAAGGAAAAAAAAAACTTTTTACATTAAAGTATTTTTTTTCCAAAATATGTACACTGTAACTTTTTTATGCATAAAAATTTGATTTTATATCATTTCAGAGTTGGTCAAAAGTCAAAGTCACAAAGTCAAAGTTAAGTAAACACTTTACTTAGATTTTTTTTTAAAAATATAGTAAAGTTTGGACTTGACTTTAAAAAGAAAGCATCTCTCAAAGATCAATTAAACAACAAAAAAAGCGTCCAGTTTGCTAAAGGGAACCAGAAGAGAAAAAATCGGAAAAAGATGAGAATAAGAAGAAATTTGAAGATGAGAAAAATAAAAATATGGAAGTAAAAGAAGATAATTAAAAAAAAGATTAGAGTTTTAAAGAAGAAGAGGACGATGATGACGATCAAGATAATAATGATGATAAGAATAAAAATAAATTTAATTTAAACAGAGATTATTATGAGATCAGCAATATAACAGATTAATCTCTTAACTTAGATAGCGAAAGTCAATTAGACTCAAAGCAGAGTCCATATAGATATGGAAATTATAATTCACCCTCAACATATACAGTGAATACTGACAACCAGCCAAAATCAAGCGTCAAACCATCTTCTCCTCCACTATTAACTAACTTAAACGAAACAATACCATTTTTTTAAACACCTAATCGTACGTTTACTACTTCGAACGAATACCTAAACCAAAAAACTTCAAGCACGGTTAACGTGATTTAGTCTTCTAATCTTCATTTGGAAAAAAGCCTAAACAAAGGTAAGTTAAATACTACTCCTCAACTTTCTGATTTCCTTCCCCATAAAAATGAACCAAATTTAGAACTTGTCAAGTTAGTTGCTGAATTAACTAGTAACAACAAGTCTAAGAGATTAGATTCCAACACAAAAAATTTTTCTGGATCTGTCTCTGAAGACGTTGATGAGTGGCTTTTCAATATTGAGCGAGGATTTATTTCCTCTAAAATTAGGGACGAAGATAAGTTAAATGCTCTAGTTAACTTCGTTGAAAAAGTCCCTGCTCAAATTCTACGAAAACATATAATTGGTTTAAGTAGTTGGACACTTTTTGAACGTGAACTTAGAAATACTTACACTAAGATAAATAAAGAACACTGGGTTAGGTCTAAACTATCTATTCATAAACATAGAGATAACATGGCTTTTGAAAACTATGTAAATAGATTTTATTTACTTGTAGGAATATACATACATTAAAGGAAACTATTCTTCTAGCTACTCAACTAGAACAAACGCAATATAGTATAGCTCCAATAAATTTTTTAAAAATTAACAAAAGTAGACAAATAAACAAATTTCCTCAGAAACATAGCTACACAAATTCTAGTTCGAAACATTACGAAAGGAAAATTTTCGAGAACAAGAATAATAGAATAAATAAAACGGAAAATAAACCAATTCAATATCAGGACAAAATTAGAAATAAAAATAATACACGAAAAGAAATCGTTTGTAGAAGATGCAAAAGAAAGGGTCATTATGAAAATAATTTCTATGTTAATCTAAATAAAATTAACTCGATGAAAACCGATAAAGATTCCGATGAAAAAATTTACGTTGTTTATCTAGAAAAGCGAGGACCAAAAAACATTTGTACTGTGAAAGGGTTCGTAGACAAAATACCACTAAAAATAGGTTTAGATTGTGGCGCTACTAATTCTGTCATGAATCACATGACAGCGATAAAGAATAATATTAAAATCATTAGAAGCGACCTAAGAATTAGAACTGCAAATTGAGCAGTAACCCACATAAGTGGCATTACAAAACCTTTAGAAATCGACATCAGTGGAAATAAGTGTCTAATAGAATTCCTTGTTTTTGATCATGACGATCATGATCTACTTTTAGGATTAGACTGGTTTAATAAAATGGGATGCGGAATATTCCCATCTCAAGGTATACTTGAATTCAAAAATAATATAAGTCACGATGACGATAATAACGTAGGAAACGATATTGAAAATATCTTTAAAACCGACGTTGAACTAAGTAGCGACTACTATTGGGACATGTCATTTAACGAGATGTTACCTGCTAGCGAACTAAATCCTAGCGAAAAACTTAAGTTTAAAACCTTTGCCAATGAAGCAAATGGACTATTCGCGAATAATATAAACGAGCCGGCCAGTTATTAATTATATAATAAACAACGATAGAATTGATAATGAATGTGTAAGTCGTGATCCTTACAAAAACAAAATCCTCTATGAATTAATAAAAACTGGCAAGGAAAGATGTGATGTGTCAAAATCAGTAGTTTTAAAACTGAAAAATATGGCTAAATCTTATTTATTTGATGGTAAGAAAATCTTGATTCAAAGGAAAAACTTATATTTTGAATACCCGAGAACAGAAGATCGTGAAACGATTGTAAACCAAGCGCACTCTCTTGGTCATTTTCAAGCTGAGTCAACCTATAACCGATTGAAAGATGAATATTACTGGCATGGAATGGTAAATTACATCAATCAGTTCGTAAAACAATGCACAGTCTGCCAAAGAAATAACAAATGTATTACCAAATATCATCCTGCCCAAGCAACAAAAATATCAAAAATATTTACAATGGTGGCAATAGACCTAATCTTGGGTCTGGACGAGACAGAAGATGGGTACATAGGCATACTAGTAATTATAGAATTTTTAACTAATTTTCCTGTCGCTAAACCAATAAAATCTAAGTCAGCTAAAGAAATTGCGGAAATCTTAAGTGAATACATCACTCTTTTAGGTCAATTTTCTGAATTATTATCTTACCAAGGTAGAGAATTTCTTAACCAAATTATGTCAGAACTAAGAAAAAACTTAGGATTCGTACATATTGTAACATCGGCCTACAATCCAAGGACTAACGGTAAAACTGAGATATTCAACCAAACTTTAATGGAATCCCTTAGAAAACATGCCGAAGCTGACCGAAAAAACTGGCCGAAATACTTACAATTTGTTTTAATGGCATATCGATCTAGGGTTCACACTTCAACTGGTTTTACCCCTTTTGAACTTATGTTCGGTAGGAAAATGTTTCCTTTCAAAGATTAGAGGAGTGAAGATTCCGATTCTGATTCTATCTTAAATAGGGCTAAGGAAATAGAAAATCTCTTCGATAATTTACACCCTTAAGCCATAGAATCAGGTCAAGTAAGACAAATGGAAATACAAAATCGATCACAAAATACCACTTTAGATATAATACCTTTAGGAAGTACAGTCTTTCTAAAATGCGAGGTACTCCTAGGCAAACTCGAACCGAGATTTAAAGGACCGTATAAAATCGTTGAACAAATAAAAAGAGGTAACAATAAGGTCGAAAACGCTCTTAAGGAAACACTTCCCGAATCTTTACCTAGGCATAAAATAAAGATGGTTCAAGATCATAAATCTCTCCCTGAGGAAAGTGCGGAAGTCGAAAAAATCATAAAGAACCGAAATGTCGATAATAACAAGTATTATCTGGTAAAATGGAAAAATTCTCCTTTTTCAGAGAGTTCGTGGATTCCTGAAAAATATTTTAATAACATGGAAATAATAAACAAATATTATGACCAATTAAAACTAAATTTAATAAGTGATAGACCTAAAAGAACAAGAACAGTTAGGAAACTAAACTACCTTAGCATTTTAGTTATAACAATTCTTTTGTTCTTAGACCCTTGTCTAGCTTCCAAACCTGGATTTTTAATAAAAGATGATTTTCGAGTATTTTCACACTCTTATGATACAAACATGATAAATTTTAAAACTATCTGCAATACAAAACCCCTTACTTCGAAAACAGTTGTGAAGAATTTTCTCGATAGTTTTAATAGCGGCTTTGGAACAAAGTCTACAACAAGGAAATTATTCTTACTAGGAAAAATTCAACATCAAGTTTATGGCACAGGGTATCACTGTCTCAAAAAGAAACATATCCTGAAAACTTCAACTTCTTAAGAGATGATGAGTCGTTAAGAACAGAGCATGTTAAGCTTACACGTGACGAATGTTTTATCATGGTAAAAAGCAAAAAATGTAACGAGTTTCAAATGGACTGTGAAAAAGATTACTGTAGTTACAGCAGCAATCCTATCGCAACTTTTAAATGGATGAGCGAAGTAACTACCAAAACTTTTTCATGTTCAACCACTCCAAAGCTAATTACTGCAAATTCACCTGATGATCTGTTGTTTAATGGAAAATGTAAAGTCTCTGAAAGAGAATGTAGCTTAAAAGACTCAATCATTGTTTGGGATACTACAATTTATCAATAATGTCCTCTGTACAAGATATCTCAAGAAACTTTCAATACCGAACAAAACAGCGATATTCTTATAAGCAACTCGAAAATTGCACTTCAAGCAACGGGCATAACTGATTTATATGGATTAAAAGTTTTAACAACACTCGAAGGAATGTATGTAAGTATTAAAATTAATAACCTTGGATCAAACCACACTATTGGAGGGACAAACATTGACGAAATTAAGGAATTACTATTAGCAGAATCTGATTTCAAGTCAGTAAAAGACGTAGAAGAAAAAATTAAATTCTCATGCGAGAATACAATGATTTTAAAAACATTTTAAACATTTTCTTAAGATTAGAAGATAAATACCTAACACATTTTCTTAGTGACGGAAGTAGAATAATCTTATATTCTACAATGGGTACTATTTATAAAGTAACTCATATTTACAAATGTTTATAAAGTAAAAACATTTGTAAATAAAAATCGTTCGTCATGTTTCAAGGATCAACCTATAAAATTTACTGAAGATAACAACTCCCGTACAGGATTCCTTACTCAAGACGGTATAATAAAAGTTGTCTCAGAGATTGTCAATTGTAATAAAATATACAAAATTTACAACTTCCTACTAGTGAAAAAACTATTATTAGGCAAAGACATGAATCTTATATAGCAAATTACCATCAAATTCAGTTTTCAAATTTTGATTATTAGGCAAATAAGATAAAAGAACCAATTTTGTCACATAACTCGATCCTTATGGAATCGGCGGATTTACTTTCATCCTTTCAAGAAATAGTTAATCATGAGATGTCTGCAGGAACTTGGTACACTCATATGAGTGATACATCAAATATTAAATCAAAAATTATAGATGTCAAGGTAGCTATTGAAAATACATTATATCTTTGGTTAAATTATGGAATTCAAATAACAATTGGAATTAGTACTTTATTTTTCATTATATTCTCAATTTTTATTTCATACAAAATTTATAAATGGAAAACAGTAAGAAAAATTAATAAGAACAGATTAACGAAAATTAAGAAAAATTCAAATAAAAAAATAACTTTTGAAACTAAACCACTTACAACCAGACCAATCGATGAAATGTATGACGAAATTTTTAAATCGAATATGAGTTTATACTCTGTCAGAAAAGAAAATATTAACTAGCTTTTCTTCTTTGTTAATAGTCCATTCGAGGTCGAATGATTATTCTCAAAGGGGGGAAATGTTAAACTTTCAAATTTATTATTTATAAATTTAAACATAATTATTATTCCTATCATTTTGATATTTAATTTATCAAATATTTGGAATGAAATATTGGCTGTTAATTAAATAAAATTAAATAAAATTTTCCTATAAAAAATAATTTTCAGTATGCTATGATTCATTGAGTAAAATTTATCAATTAAAATGAGTACTGAAGAGAAAACAGAATCCAGTGAGAGTATATTACTAAATCCAGAAGATGAGACCTTAGAAGAGGTTGAATCGTTTCCATATCAAAAGTTCCTAAAAGATTCAAACAAGAGAAAGATAGGGAAGAACATAGAGTATAAACTTCCTGAATTTTTCGAAAACTTCAAAGAAATGGAATCAAAAATTAAAAATGGGGAGATCAATGGTAATTTTTGGGAACTAAAGAGCAACCAAAATGGCGTTCAACGTTACTATTGTCGTTTTATAGAACATGGATGTCGAGCAGCATTATGTTTAGAAGAGTTAGACGATAATAGATGTAAATTCAAAGAATCACACTCCAATCATTCTGAGCAAACTAGTCCCAAAAAAAAAAAAGATTCAGATGTTATGAAAAGAATAAAAGAATTGCATAGCCTAGGTATCAAGCCACAAGCAATTATAAGTCGATTATTCAAAGAAGGTCTCGAAGCCCCTTCTATAACCAAGATATATAATTTGACCAAAGAATTAAGAAAGGCAAAAACAATTTCATCCAGGCCTACAATTAGACAAATAGTTGAATGGTGCAATCAATACAAAGAAATACCAGAAGATGAAAATGAAGTTTTTTTTGGAAATTTTGAATATGAATCAATCGAAACTCAAACAATTCGTGTTTTTTTAACAACTAAGAATCTGTTAAAGTATGCTTTAAAAACTGATTTTATTTTGTCTGACGCTACATATAAGTTGACTTTTGCCGGTTTTCCTGTATTAACAGGTGGAAATACTGACAGAGCTAAATCTTTTCACCCTTTTGGTATAGCTTTATGTAGCTGTCAGACTTCTAATGATTTTTCTTTCTTTTTTAGATCGGTTGAGATGTCAGTTGAAAAAGTATACAATGAAAAAATCAAACCTAAAATATTAATATCAGATTGAAGTATTCAAGAAAGAAGTATTTCAAATAGAAAAGAGAGTTACATGTTGGGCACATGTTCGTAGAAATATTGACGATGAACTCAAAATTTTTGACGATAAAATCAAATCAGATATTTTTGAAGACATCTACTCAATTCAAGAATTATTTCGAGAAGATTTTTTTACTCAAGCATGCGAATTGTTTGAAAAAAAATGGATTAACAAGAATTCTAATGTTGACAGTTTTTTAAAAATATTTAAAAAAAATTATGTCCTTAGAAACAATGGATGGTCAGAGGGGTATTGTAACGGTATACCCAGCTCAACAAATGCATTGGAATCAACTCATGCTAAAATAAAAGACTTCATAAAAACGAGACTTGGTTTATTAGAATTCTTAAATGAATGCAAAGATAATCTTGTACGTTTTTGGTCGCAAATACATCTGAAAGAATTTTAGCAGTCAATCGCAAGACCAATAAAATAGTCAAAATAGAAAATAATAATTTGAAAGAATTTTTTGATGTGCCAATAATTGATAATAATGACTTATTGTTTGCCTACAATTGGAACAAAAAAGCAAAACCTTTCCAACGCATCAGTGATTTCTATATGGTAAAAAGTGGTCCTGATAGTTCATTGTCTCGAGAAGAATGTAAGATGTTTTTGTCCTCATTGGAATCAAAAGAATGGTCAAGTTTTGATGAAATAATCTCAAAAATAAATTCAATCAGAATTGTAAAAGTGAATAAAGACAATTGGAAAATAAGCACTTGTACCTGCTGGAATTGGCTTAAAAACTATTATTGTTGTCATACCATTGAATGTAGTAACCGTTTAAGTAAGTTGCAATATTGATTTAGTTAAACAATTTTCCAATTTTAATTTTTTAAATTTTTAGAATTGATGAATTTCAATGATATTGGCATGGATATTCCACTTAACAATAAATTGAGAAAAGGAGCGAAGAAAAAAACAAGAGCAGCATTAGAAACACAACCACCTGACTGTATTCAAGATCCAAAAAATATAAGTATACAATCAGATGAAGATTCAGAGACAGAAATAATTGAAAGATCATCAAAAAGACCAAAAACTGGCGGAACAAATGAAAAAATATGTTCTTCGTGCAATGCGGTCATGAAGAAAAAGAAAGGTTTTTATTGCCCAAATGGATGCACCAAGAAAAAAAATAATAGTTAATATTTTTTTTATAATATTTGAATTTTTATAATTAAAATTGTATTTTTATAATTATAATTTGAAAAATACTTTTTATTTTTATTTTCAATAAAAAATTGATAAATAAAAAAAAAAATTCTTATCTTTTTAATTTCTTTTTTTTTTTAATAAATTTGTGGAATTTTTACTAAAAATATTGTTCGTTAATATTATAAGTCTGAAATATTTTTATTCAAACTCAACTATTGACAAACAAACAATTCTCGCTTGAACAATTTCACTTAGTATAAAACACATGGTGAAAAAGTTAACAAAGCGAGCTCCCAATTTTATTTTATAGAATTGTATTTTTTATCAATTATATTTATATTTATTTTTATATTTCCTTTATTTTTAATTAATAAACATAATTAATTTAAACCAACCTTCGTTCTAAAAAGTCCTCTGAGTTATACGCTAGGAAAAACCAATCCAATCGTATAATATGTTTTTAAAATAAAATGTTTATTTTTCAACACATTAAACAAAGTACTTATAAAACATATTAATACAATAAGTTACTGTATAAAAGATTTTAAAAATTAATTTTTTAAATCAGTAAATGTCTGCAACTTTTATACATAAAAAGCTCTAAATTTTATACATAAAAAAGTTACATTGTACTTTTTATTAGTTGTAACTAATCAAAAATAAGGCATTTTTTATTTTAGATGTTGTATCAACATGTTTTTTACCGCAGGAATAAAAACATAGAAATTTTTAAATAATTTATTCGAATTTAATCGAATTTTCATTGAAATTTTCATTTCGAGCCAATCATTGATGAGGCTTTATACCCGAAATTTCAATTAATGATGCACCATCAAATATTAGGGACGTTGGTTTGTTTCATGAATCACAAGTAAAGTCAATTTTAACATGGGAGGTAGAATAGTGCATGCACAAATCCAGTTCTTAGGTTCTCATGCTGCATAATTCAAGCAAGGGAAAACGGTATTATAGCTGAATCAAACAAATAAAAGTTAAATAAGAATTTAATTATCCCAATGGAAATTTTAATGAAATGTTGAAAATCTTTTTTTCAAATTTTCAGTAAATTAAAATTGCGCTTTGATATTTTTAATTTTATTTCTCAGTTGATAAGCGACTCTGAAAATTTCCTAAAAAATTCAACACTCAAAGGACCGACGGATTTATAAAACCTTTTTGCTTTGTTTTTCATAATTTTCATGGCAAAATTTAAATTTTCTGTTTTGATATTTTTAATAATTATTTAGTATAGTAATTTCATGCTTTATGATGAGTATGAAAGAAAAGACGAAAAATATGAATTTTTTTTTCTTTGGAACACGAACTGCTAAGGAATAGAGCCTATGTACAAAAAATAAACAATAATGGAATAAATAAAGTTATTTTGAGAAAAGAAGAACAATTAGGGCTGAAAATTCTAGCTATTTTCTGTCTCTAAAAATCGATCTAATTTTGAGTTTTATTTCTTTTTTTTTTTTAACAGTATTCCTTTAAATTTTTAAATTAGTAAAAATTGATATTTTATTTACAATCTTATAAAACAAAGTTAAATTTTATGTTAAATATTGAATAAATAAATAAAAAAAATTCGGATTTGTCTTTGATTTTTTTTATGACTGGTTTTTCAAAAGTCGGATTTTATAAACCCGTCCGTCCTTAACGGTATCAAAATTTTCCGTTCTTTGAGTGTTAAATATATATGGTAATATTTAGCGAAGATGGTTTGGATTTTTTAGAAAACTATTTTATTTTAAGTATTTTTGTAAAAAACCTTATATTTAGTCATTTTTCGTTAAAAATTTAGTTTTTTTGAAACTTTAGTAACGTTTAATTTGGTTTATATGTTATGTTCATAAGTCACAACATTAGTCTCCACAAACATTTTCACTAGTCCTTAACCATTCTTATTTTATAATAATGAGGACTTAAACAAACTAAATTTATGTTCTTGTTGTTGTTTTCTTTTCTTTTACTTCTCCAAACTAAAACTTAACTAAAACCAACCTTGTTAAATAAACATTGAGTTGAATAGACTAGGCTTTTAAGCCACAACACAAACCAGACTCTCTATTATTCAATTAAAACGAATTAAAACCTCAACATATACGAAACAAATCAAAACCAATTCAAAAACAAAACCAATTTTTAATTAAGCATGGTAAACTCTATTATCTCAAAAATTTTCGGAATATTTATATCCGAATCGGAATGAGTTATTAAGGCTCAAAAACAGCCAAATCTTAACCAGCGTTTATGACTTGGTAAACCTTAAATTAATTAATGATTTATTTAATTGATTTTTACTTAAACTAATTCACTCAATTTATTGAATTGATCTCTAATTATTAACTTTAATTATGAAATATTCTTTAGATTTAATAAAGGCATAATCTTAATGTATGTTCAAAATGATAGATGTATGTCAAAATAAACATTATATAAAGATCTAAGTTTTAAATATTTGACATCTAAAAACCAAATGTTTAAATATATGTTTTGACATGCATAAAAAAAAAAAATTCATATATGTTTAAGTAAATGTCTGCAACTTTTATATATAAAAAGCACTAAATTTTATAC
>NTPY01000330.1:127946-194435 GCA_002922825.1 Brachionus calyciflorus | reverse complement strand
ATTAATCGTTTTTTTTCTAAAAATTGAAAAATTTGTTCAATCTAGTAAGTTAAACATTCGCTCTCATTTAACAGAGGTCTTTTTGTAAAAACCGGAACATTTTTGTTAAATAAGGTTTTTATTTTAATTTAATTTAACTAATGAATCCTCAAAAAAATTTCGATCGTTTTTTTTTCATATTTTATACATGATGTTCCTTTCAATGTACGGTTTTTGAAAGTTTTGATTATTCATTTAATGGTTCAAAAGAAAATACTCATTAAGTTATAACTTCGATTAAAAAAAAATCATCATGTTTGTACGTGTGTAAAAGTTAACAAAATAGTTCATTGAGTTCATATAGTCGATCCTCGTTTATCCAACACAAAGTCAGTAACCGAAGCACGCCAATGTATTTTCAAATTTTGTATAATCCGACACCTTTTGTTTATTCGACACAAAGCTTGGATCAGATGGATGTCGGATAAACGGTTTCTGGCTGAATTCCGATAAATTTTCTTAGTTAAAAGGTCGTTAACGTAACACTAGAAAGACTTCTTTTTTATAAAAAAGAAATAAAGCAAAAAAAATATTCGTTTTACGAATCTTCACCATTTTAATTATTAACCATCTCCTTAAAAAAATATCGAGTTTTAGAAAAAAACAAATATTTTTTGGATAGTAACCCGTAGTAAAATAAAGAATCCTAATAAAATTGATCTATTTTGAATTTTTGAAACTAAAGTATAAACTTTTTTTAATTGTTTAAAATTAGCTAAAAATAAAAAATTGTATACAAGTTTTTTTTTAAATTTTGGTCAACGAAAACGATTAAGGAACAAAAAAAAATTAATATTGGAAAAACGGAAGAAATTGTAGAAAGGATAAGCTAAAAATTACGTAAAGCTTAAGAAAATAAATTTTTAATGGAACAATTAAAAAAAAGCACATTAAAATTAAACGAGACCCTCGATTAACTAAAAAGCAATATTTGAAAGCTAAAGCTAGATTTGAAAAAAAAAATTTAAAGCATGAAAAGATTAACAATGAAAATCACTTGCTTGAATTATGTATAAACAAAGCATTCTTTCTAGCTTCAAAGAATGGATAAGAATAGAGTTTTAAAAAAATTTAAAAAAAACACAGTTAATAGAAAAAAAAAGAAGTTTCATGAATTCATGTGTTTCATGCAAAAAATTATTGAAAAAAGAAACAAAAGAGATAAAACGCTTATAATGTGGATTAATAATAAGCTTTTCAATTTTTTTCAAATATAAATAGTGTCGAATAGTGTAGAAAATCGTCCATAGATAGAATTTAAATTTTTTTAAGAAAAAATTATCAAATTTAAAAAATTTTTGAGATAAGCTAAAATTTTTTTTTGGTAAGCTTTTAAAAAATTAAAAATTATTCAAATTTTTTTCTTCAATTTTAGATTTTTAAAAACCCCTTGTTATTTATTTTTTTATTCGCTTAATTTATTTTGCCAAAAAAATGTACGCTTATAAAGTTACTGGTTCAGAATTCGAAACTGTTTTACCAACTGTTACTGGTTACCCAGTTGAACAATTAAACGGTGGTATTGTTGGTGGTATTACTGGTGGTATTACTGGTGGAGTTACTGGTGGTGTTACTGGTGGTGTTACTGGTCAACAACCAATTCAAAGTGGTGTTGAAGGTTTATGGGAACAACCAGAAATTGTACGTGGTTTGGCTCATTTACCACGTGTCTTGCCATTCTATGCTAAAACAAGACAAGGTTTAGAACAAATCATGGAACACGTTGAACAAAACCCAAGTGATTTGGCCATTCATTGTTTGTTGAATGCTCACTCACAAACCACATACACACCAAAAGTCTATCCATACAGAGGATTTACTTTGGTCAATGGTGAACAAAAAATGAGACAAATCGAACAAGTCGAACAATTAGAAGAGAGACCAGTTTGGTTCTTGTTTTCAGGTATGGGCATTGAACAATGGCAATGTGGTATGACTAGAGAAATGATGAAATTGGATTCATTCCGTCGTTCAATTTTGAAATCATGTCAAGTCTTGAGACCATACGGTATCAATTTGTTGAAATTGATCATTGGTGAACAAGAAGTAAATAATTGTGGTGCCGTTATGACCGGTATTGAATCATTTGTCTACTTGACATCAGTTCAAATTGCTTTGGTTGATTGTTTACGTCAAATTGGTGTTAGACCAGAAGGTTTGATTGGTCAATCAATTGGTGAATTAGTATGTGCCTATGTTGAACAATGTTTAACACATGAACAAACTTTGATGACATCATACTATTTGGCCAAATGCATTCAACAAGCTCAACAATTACCAAAATCATTGATGGCCATTGTTGGTGATTTAACATGGGAACAATTGAGAAACAAATGTCCACAAGGTGTTGTACCAGTTTGCTTTGATTCATTGGATCAATTCATGATCACTGGTCCACATCAACAAGTTAGAGATTTATTGAGACAATTGAGATTAGAAGGTTTCTATGTTAGAGAAATCGAATTACCATCAACAGCAACAACAACAACAACTCCAACTGTTGGTTGTGTTGAAAACTTTTCATACATTCACACACAATACATGAACGAATTTGTTCCAGTATTGAGACAATATTTGGAATGTTTAAACATTGTACCAAAACAAAGATCATCATCAAGATGGATCTCAACATCAGTACCAGAACAAAAATGGTCAACACCAATGGGACAATTATTCAACATTGAATATTTGTTGAACTTGTTGACATCACCAGTCATGTTACATCAAACATTGAGACAAGTACCAAGAAATGCCATTTTAATTGAAATCTCACCAAGATCTTTGGTTCAAACTTTGTTGAAAAAATCTTTATTTCAACAATATCAACAACAACAACAACAATCCTTAATCCAAGGAACACCAAGTGTTGTAGTTGCTGTACCAACAGTTATTCCATTAATGCCAACCACTTATGGTGTTGAATTACCAAGTTTCTTGGAACATTTCCTCGTTCAAATGGGAAGATTATATTTGGAAGGTGTTGAATTCGATTCAGTTAAATTGTTTGTTCCAGTTCATTTGGAAAGAACTGTTTATCCAGTTCCAATTGAACAACAAGTCATGGGTTTATTTACCAAATGGGACATTAAACCAGAACCATTGTCATACTATTATGTTGTCAAATCATTTGAACAACAACAAGGTTTATTTGAACAAACTTGTTTGAGTGGTTTGAAAAGTTTGAATTTGAACGATTGTGGTGTTGTTGTTGGTGTTGAAGGTGTTGAGACCATTAAATACACAGTTGATGTTGAATCACTTTTGGAAAAAGAATCCTATTTATTAAATCATCAAATAAATGGACGTGTCTTGTATCCAACAACTGGTTATTTATATTTGGTATGGAAATCAATGGCTCAATTACAAAGAAATGTTAGACAAACTGGTCCAATTTGCTTAGATTCACTATTTGGTCAATCATGTGAATTCGAACAATTACCAGCTGTTCACTTTGAAAATGTTCAAATTCATCGGGCTACTGTTTTACGTGAACAACCAAAACAAATTGTTATTGTACCAGAAAATAGACGTGTCTTGTTCGAAATTAGAATTCAACCAACAACTGGTTTATTCGAAATTGTTGAAGGTAAAAATTTAATTGTCAATGGTCGTGTCTCTGTTGTTGTACCAACCATCAACAACACCACCACCACTACCACTGGTACAGTTGAATTGAATGAATTTGTTACTCCATTCAAAAGCCAATGGGAAACTCAAGTTAGATGCAATTTGGTTTTATCACAAGAAGAAATTTACAAACAATTTAGACAATGGGGTTATGAATTCAATGGTGAATTTCAACCAATTGTTAGATCAAATTTACAAGGAACACAAGGTGAATTATTGTGGACTGGTAAATGGATTCCATTTTTGGATGCCATGTTACAAATGAATGTTTTAGCTCAACAACAACAACAACAACAACAACAAATTGTTGGTGGTCAACAATGTTTATTGCCAACAAGAATTCGTTCAGTTAAAATAAATCCAATTGAACACATAATTAGAGCTGATAAATATGTTACTTTACCAGTTGTTCATGATTTATACACAAACAAAACACAATGTGGTTCAATTGAAATTGTTGGTTTACAAGTAACACCAGTTGTTTTACCAAATGGTCAATTCAACCCAACAATCAACAACACTGAAATTGTTGGTAACAATGGTGAAAATTCCACTGGTATTTACAACTTGACACAATTACCAACTCCAGTTCGTTCATTCGGTCAATGGACTGTTGAACAACAACAACAACAACAACAACAACAACAATCATCATCATTGGTTGGTGGTTTATTCAATCCAAGATTAACTCATGTTATTGTTGGTGCTTTGGACTGTGAATTTGGTTTTGAATTGGCTCAATGGATGGTTCAATTTGGTGGTGTTAGATATTTAGTATTGACCACTGTTAGACCAGTTGTTGAACAATTTTTGACTGTTGAACAAATTCAAAAATTGAGATATTTACAAAATGAATTCGATTGTCAAATTAAAGTTGTTTCAACTTTGGATTTAAGTGAAGAATCCGAATGTTTATTATTGATCAAACAAGCTTGTCGTATGACTTCACACTTTGAAGGCAAAATTGGCAGTTTTTTTCACTTGGGCGGTCTCTTTGTTGAATCAAAACCAGTTGCCACAACACCAGCTTTATTGAGATCATTCTATCACTTTGATAAATTAACTAGATCATCATCAGTTATGCCAGAATATGGTCTATTTGTTGTCATGACCAGATCAATTCAACTCGCTCCAGGTCAAACTGGTTTACAAACTGTTGTTGAAAGCGTATGTGAATCACGTCGTCGTGAATGCGGTAGACACGGTTTAGTTGTTGAATGGACTGGTTTATTCAATGTTGAATTTGATTATTATCCAAAATTGAATGCCGTTCAATACAAACAAGCCATGGCTAAATTCGAACAATTAATTGTTAAATCAGTTAAAATTCAATTTCCAGTTGAATTACAACAACAACAACAACAACAATGGTGGGGTATTGTTGAATCAATGACTGGTTATCCATCAATTGAATCAACATCATCATTCTCAGTTGAACAACAACAACAACAACAACAACAACAACCAAAACAATTAGGTCAAGAACAATTTGAAGAAATTGCTCAAGGCAAAAGATTAAACAGATTAATTGAATTATTGAGCTTAGACTTTGACTTTGAACAACCAGAATATGTTCAAGGTTCATCATCAGTCATGATTAGATCAAGAAGACAAGTACAAGAAGGTGAGAAACAAGTTTATTTGATGCCAACTCGTATTGTCGAAAAATTAAACGATGTTGAATATGTTTTTGGTCAACAACAACAACCATTATTTGTTGTTTTACCAATTGAAGGTTCAATTCAAATGATCAAATCATGGGCTCAACAATTAAGAGTACCAGTCTATGGTTTACAATACACACAAGAGTGTCTTAGATTTGAAACAGTTGAACAATTGGCTCAATTCTATTGGCAACAAATTGAAATTGTTTTCCCAAATTTGAACAAATTTCACTTAGTTGGTCACACTTTTGGCGTACCAGTTGCTTTTGAAATGGCTTTACGTAGACCACAACAAGTCATCTCATTGGCTTTATTAGATTCTGGTTTAACTCAAACATTTTTAAATGTTAGAGAATCAACCATCACTGGTTTAACTGGTGTTGCTGTTTCTGAGACTGAAGCTTTGTACAGATTCTATCAACAATTTGTTGCTCCATCAGTCAGAATGCCAGTTGAACAATTCTATCAAGTCTTGTCAACACAAATGACCACTTTTGATGAACGAGTCAAATATGTTGTTGGTAAAATTGTTGAACAATCACCATTCACCTTCAATTTGGTTGATTTGGAACAAACTGCTCGTTCATTTGTCAAAAAATTAATCATTTCAGCCAGATATGTACCAACTCAACCATTGAGATTAAACAAAATCTTAGTTGTTAGACCAACAATCAAATGTCAACCAACTGAATATTTCTATGGTCAACAAGAACAATTGTTCGAACAAGAACAAATCGAAAAAGTCTTCAGATGTTTGAGACAATTTGTTTACGGTAAAGTTCAAGTTTACTTGGTCGATGGTGAACAAAAAACATTTTTACACGGTGAAACTGGTTGCAGAATTGCTTCAATCTTAAACCAACACTTGGTCCAATTCTAAATTTTTTCATCACTATTTTATTTTTCTTTAATTTATAGTTCACATTTTAAACGTCATTTTAAATCAAGTGTTTTTAGTTGTTCTTTTTAGTCTTATGTTTAATTAAAAAGTTTTTTGTTTTATTTTTTTTTTCATTTTTTTTTAAATAAAAAATTCTTAAAAAAAATTAATCTCTTTAAATATTTTTTAAATCATTACCGTTTAAATCAAAAAGTATTTTAATTCCTCCCCAACAAAATAAAATTCCTTTAAAGCCAAAGTCTTTTTTATAGAAAAGATAATTAAAATATTCTATAGCGCGAATAAAAGCGCGAGGCTTTTATTTGAGCCTAGAAAAACCTTTTATTTGAGTTTTTTTTTTCAATTCAAAAAGCGTGTGTCTAAAAAAGACTTTATTATAAATTATCAACAACGTTAATTTTTTCTTTCTCAAAAAGATTCAAATAAATTCAAATCTTAGGTCCCAATTGTTCTTGAATTTGAGGAAATTGGGTATTTATTTCAAAATAACTTGAATAATTATTTAATCAAATTCAAAAATTTAAAAACTGTGGGCAATATTTTTTAGCAATTCATTCAAGAAGATTTTTTTGAAAAATAGCATCAATTCTTCATGATTAGAATTCTTTTGGATTTAGATGATGATCAGGAGGCCCGGTTAGCTCAGTCGGTAGAGCGTGAGACTTTTAATCTCAAGGCCAAGGGTTCGAGCCCCTTATCGGGCGAATTTTTTTACAGCCTATTTAAAAAATTCCAAGTTTTAGATTTTATTTTAATAGTTTGAATCTTTTTACTGTAATTTGATATTTTTTTTATTTAAAAGTGACTTGAAAAATTGAATTTAAGTAAGAAAAATATAGAAAATTTATTGTTTGTTTCGAAATGAAAAATATACTGATTTTCCAAATTAGTGAAAAATGCTTTTAAGATATTTGGATTTTAAATACCGTAAACCCTTGCGAGAAAGTGCTTTCACTAAAACCCGAATTTTTGATATCTATCCAAATTTTTAATTGGTCAATTTTTTTTTCAACCGAAAATTCGGGTTTTAGTGCAAGCACTTTCTCGCAACGGTTTACGGTATTTCAGATTATTCTGTTAATTTAATAATAAAGGGTTTAGTTTTTAAACTTATAATCAAGAGGCCCGGTTAGCTCAGTCGGTAGAGCGTGAGACTTTTAATCTCAAGGCCAAGGGTTCGAGCCCCTTATCGGGCGGTATTTTTTTTATCGTTCTAACGGGTGAACCATAATGCTCTGCACAAAATTTGACCTCAAAAAAATATATGATAGGAATATGGTAGATAAATGAAATTGTCCATAATTATGACTGATTATGAGTTGTTCATAAAAAAATATTAAGTAAAATTTTTGGATGTTTCATACGGATTAGGCAGCCTCGAATATACATATTACCATTCAAGTAATTTGTCCTCATTCAAAAAATTAAAAAATATTTTTTTTAATATAACCAAGTTGTATAAAATCGTTTTGCCTTTCGAATGATGTATTTAAAAAAATTTTACCATGTAAGGCTCAAAAGTTACATGGAAAAAACCTTAAAAAATGACCGATTTTTAAATTTATTGAAAAATGGCAAAAACTCGGTATTTAATTTATAACCTTTGATAGGAATATTGTAGACTTCTGAAAATTTACTCGAATATAGAATATTTTAACCCTTTCAAAATAGTGTATGTAACTTTTTATCGTTATGATCAAAAAAATTTTTTTAAAAGAAAAATCTGAAAACAGAGTATCTTTAGGTCGAGGTTCACTGTTCTATGAAGAATAACTCGAATTAAAAAAAAAATACATTTTTCTAAATTATTAAATATAAGTATCAAAAGTTTGATACACAATCTTATTAGCAACAAAATTCCAATTTATTTTTATTTTTTTCAATTTAGAACAGTAAAAATATTAAAAATCGCTTTAAATTCTGTATATTTTTATATGAACAACTCATACTCAGTCATAAATGTGGAAAATTTCATTTATCTACCATATTCCTATCATATATTTTTGTGAGGTCAAATTTTGTGCAGAGCATTATGGTTCACCCGTTATGGTTTTTAAATAATTTTTATTTTTTGTCTTGAATTCTGTACAGATATCAATTATATGCCGGGGAATATATTTTAATTTATATTCAGAAAATTTTCGAAATCGCTTCTCAATTGAGGAATAAAATTTAAAGATACTAATATTGATGACTTGGGACAC
The DNA here is from genome assembly GCA_002922825.1 of Brachionus calyciflorus. Lineage (NCBI taxonomy): Eukaryota > Metazoa > Rotifera > Eurotatoria > Ploima > Brachionidae > Brachionus > Brachionus calyciflorus. The sequence continues at coordinate 186,000 of NTPY01000330.1, read as the reverse complement.
CTTACAAATTATGTAAATAAAATTTGGGCTAATATGTAAAATCGGACCAAAAAAATCATGGTATAAAAAAATCGTGTCAAAAATAATCTGGTGTGAAATTATCTTGTCAAAAAATGATAATTAGATGCTTTCTAAAAACAAATACGAAAAATTAAAAATTTCTCAATTAATTTAATGCTCACCCAAATTACTTTACCGTGGTGGAAATGCGTTTGTCACATGACGTCATTTGACGTCAATTGACGTCATGTGACAAACGCATTTCCACCACGGTAGCAGTCAATATCTTTCGGTATCTATATTTCTATATAAATATCCCTGAAACTACCAGAAAATTCTAGATAGATTAGCTTATTAGTGATTTTTAAGATGATCAATAAAGTAAAATTTTTTAAAATTAACGATTAAATAGACGACTATTTAAAATTAACTTCGCAATCAAAAAGCAGATAATGATTTAAATGTTTCTAAATCTAAAAGAGTATTTAAATTGTTGAACTCAAATTTCAATTTTCATAACGTTACTTATTTGCTTACCTTGCGACTACAAGATTTTAGCAGGCTTGAGTTCTGAGTTATGTCTTATGTCTATGACTTATCTTTTCAAATTTATCGATCGAACTTAAGATATGATCAAGAATTTTTGCGTTATAATTTCAATATTTATGTTAAAACTTATCTTTTAAATTTTAGATCCGAGAATTTGCCTTTAGGTAATCGAAAAATAGAATTTATATCGATTTGATTTAATTTATGTCTCTACCAAACTTTCTCTTTATTTTTTATAATAATTATTTGTCTTAACATATGAAACATTAGAAACAATTTTATTGGCTTTCTCCTTATTATAATAAGACCCGATTTTTTTTATCCATTATTTTTTTTGACACCATATTACACATCAGAAAAAATAATAAATCTTGAACACTAGATGTTTTTTTGTAAAGTAACAAGTAATTATGTTGATAAAAAAAGAAATTATGGTTATAGAAAATTAACATGCCAATTAAATTAAACTACGAACTCATTGCTTCTTTCAAGTGAATATGGTAAAATGGGTCTCCAAGCGGTCATGAAATATTCGACCAATATAACTTTGCTTATTTGGTGACAAGCACTATTCACAATTATGTAATCAAGGAAATAGGTGACCAGTCTATGGTAAAGTAAAATTGAGCTTTAATAGGAAAAATATAATGACTTAAGGTTTTAAAACTGGTCACATAATTATCAACACTGATCACTTAATTAATAAAATTGATCACTTAATTATGTGATTTATCACATATTTAAATTTAAATTCAAACTTTTTAAAATAACCCAACATATCTTTTTGATCTTGATTTACTAGTCTAAATCAAAAAATTTTAATTAATAAAAATGACTACCGAAAAACCTTCATACATACTCCAACTTTGGTTTTAAAGATATTGAACTTAATTGAACCTTCTTTGTTTATTCATTTTCCTTGATGCTTTGTTCAAAAAGTCAGTAGCATAATAAAATATAGGCATATATTTTTCTTTATTTTAAAAAATTCTTATAATATAAATTTGTTCATGAACATTTTCTCCGTGTCATTTTCTTTTCGATTTCATAAAAATTACAAAAAAGGGTTATTGTCCTTTTTTAAATTAAGAAATCGATTTTCATAAATGTAGATTTTAGGAGAAACTTTACTCAAACTTTGTGAAAAATCGACGTTCTGCGTATTTTTTCTCTAATTAAGAGTTAAATGGATCACAATACAAAAAAAAAAGTGTTAATTTAAGTTTTTTTATTTTTGATACAATTTTAAAGAGAAAGATTCATCTAAAAAAAACATGTCATTTTACCTAACCAGATACTAGTCTTACATTATCATCCATATCATATAATAATAAAATTAAAAAAAAATTGAACCATATAAAAAAAGACGCATTTTAGTCACACAAATAATAAAACTTAATCACAAAATAAAATCACATAAAGAAAATTGCTTATTTATTTATTGTATAATTTTTTTTTAAGAGTGATTTATAAAAAAGAGTCGAATAAAGAGTTACTTAAATTTGATTAAAAAAAAAAGTTTTAAAAAAATTAATAATTATTTTTTTTGTCTAACATAACATTAAATGCATTAGTTTTTCGTAATCTTTTCTTTTTGTTTAAGCAGTTTCGGCTTCTTCCTCTCCAGCTTCACCTTCTTCATCAGCTGTAGCATCTTGATATTGTTGATACTCACTAACTAAATCATTCATGTTCGATTCAGCTTCAGTAAATTCCATTTCATCCATACCCTCACCAGTGTACCAATGCAAGAAAGCCTTTCTTCTAAACATAGCAGTAAATTGTTCGCTAACACGTTTGAATAATTCTTGAATGGCAGTCGAGTTACCAATAAAAGTAGCGCTCATTTTTAATCCTCTTGGTGGAATATCACAAACAGCAGTTTTAACATTGTTTGGAATCCATTCAACAAAATATGATGAATTTTTATTTTGTACATTTAACATTTGTTCATCGACTTCTTTCATTGACATACGACCACGGAAAATGGCAGCGACTGTCAAATATCTACCGTGACGTGGATCACAAGCAGCCATCATATTTTTAGCATCGAACATTTGTTGTGTTAATTCAGGTACAGTTAAAGCTCTGTATTGTTGTGAACCGCGTGATGTCAATGGAGCAAAACCAGGCATAAAAAAGTGCAAACGTGGGAATGGTACCATGTTTACGGCTAATTTTCTCAAATCAGCGTTCAATTGACCTGGAAATCTCAAACAAGTAGTGACACCAGACATTGTGGCTGAGACTAAATGATTTAAATCACCATAAGTTGGTGTTGTCAATTTCAAAGTACGGAAGCAAATATCATACAAAGCTTCATTGTCAATACAATAGGTTTCATCGGTGTTTTCGACCAATTGATGCACAGATAGAGTGGCATTGTATGGTTCGACAACGGTATCTGATACTTTTGGCGATGGTACAACTGAGTATGTATTCATAATACGATCTGGATATTCTTCACGGATTTTAGAGATTAACAAAGTACCCATACCAGAGCCAGTACCACCACCTAATGAATGTGTCAATTGGAAACCTTGTAAACAATCGCAAGATTCAGCCTCTTTTCTTACAACGTCTAAAACAGAGTCGACTAATTCAGCACCTTCGGTATAGTGACCTTTGGCCCAGTTATTACCGGCACCTGATTGACCAAAGACAAAGTTATCTGGTCTAAATATTTGACCAAATGGACCAGAGCGTACTGAATCCATAGTACCAGGTTCTAAATCAACCAAAACGGCACGTGGTACATATTTGCCACCAGTGGCCTCATTGAAATAAACATTAATTCTTTCTAATTGTAAATCGGAATCGCCATGATAGGCACCAGTTGGGTCAATACCATGTTCATCAGCAATTACTTCCCAAAATTTAGCACCAATTTGGTTACCGCTTTTTTTTTTAAGAAAAGAATTAGATAAAAAAAAATTTGAAAATTTTGTTCAAAAAATGATAATTAATTATATTGATTATCTTTTATTGAAATTTTAGAAATAATCATACCATTGACCAGCTTGGATATGAACGATTTCTCTCATTTTTTCAAATGACTAAGGGAATAAAATGGAATCTAAAGAGAACAATACGAAGAGTTGTAAGAGAGAATCAATTGCAAAAATTCGATTTTATGATGAAGTAAGCTTTTTTCGAAATGAAAGAAAAAGAAAAATTTTAAAAGAAATTTTTTAATTTTAAGCTTTGTTAACTATTAATACTAAATATGGTGAAAAATAGTAAAGCTTCTTGATTTATTTGATTAGTCAGTCAAAATTGAAAAAAAAAAGTGCGAGTGAAAAAGAAAGAGGGAACAAAAACTATAACTTATGTAAAAAAATCAAACAAACTTGAAATCGTGGTTTTTTGCTTCATTTTATAAAAAAATTTATAATATAGATACACTCTTGCTTTTTTGAGTGTAGAACTTTTTTGTTGTGTAATTAAGAATTTGCAAAGAAAAAAATGTTTTCCTAATATTTATTAGAAAAAAAAATTTTTTTAAATCATCACCCAGTATTCCAAGTTAATAAATTTCGGCTACTCTACTCAAAATCAAAATTAAATTTAAATTTCTTAGGTAATTTGCTATTGATATAAAGAATTTAACTTAAGTGCAGACTCTTAAAAATTTCTAAGAGGAAATTTGAATTCTTTTTTTTAAATCTTATGCTATTATTTTACACGCTAAAAATTGCTTTTAATTATGTCTTTAAATTTTTATTGAAAAAAAGAAGATTCGTTAATAAGATTACAAAATTTTTGTTTTTAAATTATTGTATTTGAGATTATAAGGTACGTGATTAATGTTATGTAGAAAGATCAGCATAAATATTTATAAATTTTTTTTTGAAAAATGAACATTCAAAAAAAATTTGATTCAATCTTTGGAAATTTCGATTCAATATAATCTATTACTGAATGGAATCTATTACTAAAAAAAAATTACTGCGGAATAATTTACTGAATCACACTATTACTGTTTTGAAAATAAAATTTAAATTACTGAAAGAAACTATTACTGGAAAAAAATTAAGAGTAAATTACTGAAAGAATCTATCACTGAATTGAAATTAAGGAAATTATCACTGAAGAATAAATTACTGAATAAATTATAAAACACTTTGGACACATTTTTGATATAGTGAAAACACTTTTTTGACAAAAAACTGAGAGATTACTTTATATTTGATCAAAATAAAATTTAAGGAAACTGCTTTTCAAGGATTTAAGGTAATTAGTTCCTTATTTTCGTTATTAAAGCTTTCGTTAACTGATTAAATTTTTAAATTATTTTAAAATTAAAATTTCAAATAATCTTTATTTTATTGACAGTAATGCGGTGATCGTAAAATTCCCAGAGGGGTTCACGGCATATTGCCATACATGAAAATTATCTTTATTGGTTTAAAGTAAAAACAAAGACCAATTTATAAGATATTCATGTCCAAAATCCAGGACAGGTTAAGTCGGAGAGTACTAATTAATGATAATGCAAATATGAGAATAAAAAAACGAATTCGTGTAAAAGAAGGATATGTTCATCTTCGTTACAGAGAAAGGCATTTGACTCACTTGTAGTCTAAAACTTTTTATTTGTAATTTTTTTTGTTTTTTTTCTAAAATAGTGTTTTAAAAAATTGTTCTTAAAATAAATAATTTCCGTAATAAATTCAGTCAGTAAAAGTTTCTTTGTTTTTTATTTTAAAACTTTCAGGAAAAGATTCGTCCAGTAATAGATTCCTTTTTATTTTTCAGTAATATATTCAATCAGTAATAAATTCCTTTTTATTTTTCAGTGATAAATAAGAACAGTAATATTTTCTACAGTAATATTTTACTCAGTAATAGTTTCCTTCAGTAATAAATTACTTTATACCGAAATTTCTTTTCAAATTAGAATAATTTCTATTTTGATATATTTTTAATTATTTCCACTTTCTCTTCACTCGATTTATTTTTCTCAAGAAAGTTTCGATTTTTTATCAAAAGGAAGTGGCATTAAAAATTCAAATAAAATTGACTTTTTTAAAATGCATTTATTTCATGCATTTAGTTTTATCTCTAATTAAAAAAAATAGACAAAAATTAAATAATTTAGGCGCTAAATCAACAATTTGAACACCCTAACAAATTTCGCAGGGGGGGGGGGGTAAATAGGATCTATAAATAATTAAAATTTTTTATTCAAATAATAAAACACACCTTTTAAATTTATTTTAAATTTGTAGTCTAGTAACAATTATTAGTAAAAAATATATGATACTTATTCATTCTAAGATTGATTTAAATGACTAATTTGTTAAAATTAATTAACACTCAAAGGCCCGGCGGGTTTTTTCGACCCGTTTTTGTCCGTAAGTAAAATTTTTTAATTATTTTTGCTCTACGATTATTTAGATTTAAGTACATAAGCCATCAAGATGAAAATTTATTTATTCAAATTCAATATCAAAAAATCAGACAAATTCAATTATCCAAAATTTATTTTTAAAGAAAATTAAATTAACTAAAATCGAATTTTCGAATTTTGCACAAATTGCAGAAATATTGCAGACTAATCTATAAGGTGTAACTTCCGAAGTTTCACAAAGTTGCATTATTTTTTCTTTGCACACATCATTTTTCTACCTTTTATTAGAGTTAGAATATTTTGTAATTGTAAATTGTAAAAAAATTCACAATGCCAAAAAAAAATTGTTCGAACCCAATCTTTTCCTAGCTTATCTGAAATTAGGAAACCTTTTTAAAAAATATGAATTTGATAATTTATATAAACTTTTTTCCGGAAAAAAAAAATTTTATACTTAAAGGACCAAACGGGTTTTTTGAACCCGGTGTTTTATTTTAACCGTTTCGATTGTGAAAATTAAAAGCTTTACACTTAAAGCTTGAAAATTTAAGTTTTTACTCCTATTAAAACTTAAATAAAAAAATCTAAAATTCTAATAAGCGTAATTTTCCCTCTTTATTCTCATGATCACTGAATTCAATAAAAAATTCTGGGTAATCGGAATGAAGTAGAATTTGTAGAGGGTAAAATAAAAAAAATATATTAAAGTTGATAATTTATGAATTTAAAAGGTTTTTTGATAAAGACAATTTGTAATAGCCGAAAATTGATCAATATTTCCAAAAAAGATGTTGACTAAAAAGAATATAAAAAAGAATTACTGATAAGGTTTCTCACGCAAGGTACTAACGGTTATGAGAGGACTCAAATTTTGTTATAATGATCAAAAATGAAAATAATTAGGTAAAACTATGTAAAAAAATCGAAATCAAAATTTTCCAAGCAGCGAACCCCTAAAAAATGTGACCAGTATCTTACTAAAAAGTGAACCTATCCGTTCAATGACGCTAATATTGAAGCGAAATTACCAAAAATAGCGTAAAAGGTTTAATAATAACCTAAATTAGTGAAATTAATTTATTTCATAAAAAAATTTAGTCATGAAACTCTATAAAAGATTGAAGGGTTAAAAAAACCCGCTTGGTCCTTAAAGGTATAAAAAAAATCGGGCCTTTGAGTGTTAAGACTCCTATCTAATTTAGCCTCATTATATAGATAATAATAAAATCTAGAAAAGATGGTTTCGATTTTTTAGAAAACTATTTTATTTTGAAGTATTTCTGTTAAAAACCTTAATTTTAGTTATTTTTCATTAAAAATTTAGTTTTTCTGTAATATTTATTTTGGTTATTACGAATCAAATTGTTCAAAATTAAAACCAATTTAAATTGTTTCTTTCTTAAAAAACCCTTTTGTTTCAGAAACTTCTGAATTATTTTAATTTTAATGTAAAAAAATTCGCCCGATAAGGGGCTCGAACCCTTGGCCTTGAGATTAAAAGTCTCACGCTCTACCGACTGAGCTAACCGGGCCTCCTGATCATCATCTAAATCCAAAAGAATTCTAATCATGAAGAATTGATGCTATTTTTCAAAAAAATCTACTTGAATGAATTGCTAAAAAATATTGCCCACAGTTTTTAAATTTTTGAATTTGATTAAATAATTATTCAAGTTATTTTGAAATAAATACCCAATTTCCTCAAATTCAAGAACAATTGAGTGTCTTTTCAAGACCTTAGATTTGAATTTATTTGAATCTTTTAGAGAAAGAAAAAATTAACGTTGTTGATAATTTTATAATAAAGTCTTTTTTTGACAGACACTTTTTGAATTGGAAAAAAAACTCAAATAAAAGGTTTTTCTAGGCTCAAATAAAAGCCTCGCGCGTTTATTCGCGCTATAGAATATTTTAATTATCTTTTCTATAAAAAAGACTTTGGCTTTAAAGGAGTTTTATTTTGTTGGAAAGGAATTAAAATACTTTTTGATTTAACCTGTAATGATTTAAAAATTAATTAAAGAGATTAATTTTTTTTAAGAATTTTTTATTTAAAAAAAATGAAAAAAAAATAAAACAAAAAACTTTTTAATTAAACATAAGACTAAAAAGAACAACTAAAAACACTTGATTTAAAATGACGCTTAAAATGTGAACTATAAATTAAAGAAAAATAAAATAGTGATGAAAAAATTTAGAATTGGACCAAGTGTTGGTTTAAGATTGAAGCAATTCTGCAACCAGTTTCACCGTGTAAAAATGTTTTTTGTTCACCATCGACCAAGTAAACTTGAACTTTACCGTAAACAAATTGTCTCAAACATCTGAAGACTTTTTCGATTTGTTCTTGTTCGAACAATTGTTCTTGTTGACCATAGAAATATTCAGTTGGTTGACATTTGATTGTTGGTCTAACAACTAAGATTTTGTTTAATCTCAATGGTTGAGTTGGTACATATCTGGCTGAAATGATTAATTTTTTGACAAATGAACGAGCAGTTTGTTCCAAATCAACCAAATTGAAGGTGAATGGTGATTGTTCAACAATTTTACCAACAACATATTTGACTCGTTCATCAAAAGTGGTCATTTGTGTTGACAAGACTTGATAGAATTGTTCAACTGGCATTCTGACTGATGGAGCAACAAATTGTTGATAGAATCTGTACAAAGCTTCAGTCTCAGAAACAGCAACACCAGTTAAACCAGTGATGGTTGATTCTCTAACATTTAAAAATGTTTGAGTTAAACCAGAATCTAATAAAGCCAATGAGATGACTTGTTGTGGTCTACGTAAAGCCATTTCAAAAGCAACTGGTACGCCAAAAGTGTGACCAACTAAGTGAAATTTGTTCAAATTTGGGAAAACAATTTCAATTTGTTGCCAATAGAATTGAGCCAATTGTTCAACTGTTTCAAATCTAAGACACTCTTGTGTGTATTGTAAACCATAGACTGGTACTCTTAATTGTTGAGCCCATGATTTGATCATTTGAATTGAACCTTCAATTGGTAAAACAACAAATAATGGTTGTTGTTGTTGACCAAAAACATATTCAACATCGTTTAATTTTTCGACAATACGAGTTGGCATCAAATAAACTTGTTTCTCACCTTCTTGTACTTGTCTTCTTGATCTAATCATGACTGATGATGAACCTTGAACATATTCTGGTTGTTCAAAGTCAAAGTCTAAGCTCAATAATTCAATTAATCTGTTTAATCTTTTGCCTTGAGCAATTTCTTCAAATTGTTCTTGACCTAATTGTTTTGGTTGTTGTTGTTGTTGTTGTTGTTGTTGTTCAACTGAGAATGATGATGTTGATTCAATTGATGGATAACCAGTCATTGATTCAACAATACCCCACCATTGTTGTTGTTGTTGTTGTTGTAATTCAACTGGAAATTGAATTTTAACTGATTTAACAATTAATTGTTCGAATTTAGCCATGGCTTGTTTGTATTGAACGGCATTCAATTTTGGATAATAATCAAATTCAACATTGAATAAACCAGTCCATTCAACAACTAAACCGTGTCTACCGCATTCACGACGACGTGATTCACATACGCTTTCAACAACAGTTTGTAAACCAGTTTGACCTGGAGCGAGTTGAATTGATCTGGTCATGACAACAAATAGACCATATTCTGGCATAACTGATGATGATCTAGTTAATTTATCAAAGTGATAGAATGATCTCAATAAAGCTGGTGTTGTGGCAACTGGTTTTGATTCAACAAAGAGACCGCCCAAGTGAAAAAAACTGCCAATTTTGCCTTCAAAGTGTGAAGTCATACGACAAGCTTGTTTGATCAATAATAAACATTCGGATTCTTCACTTAAATCCAAAGTTGAAACAACTTTAATTTGACAATCGAATTCATTTTGTAAATATCTCAATTTTTGAATTTGTTCAACAGTCAAAAATTGTTCAACAACTGGTCTAACAGTGGTCAATACTAAATATCTAACACCACCAAATTGAACCATCCATTGAGCCAATTCAAAACCAAATTCACAGTCCAAAGCACCAACAATAACATGAGTTAATCTTGGATTGAATAAACCACCAACCAATGATGATGATTGTTGTTGTTGTTGTTGTTGTTGTTGTTGTTCAACAGTCCATTGACCGAATGAACGAACTGGAGTTGGTAATTGTGTCAAGTTGTAAATACCAGTGGAATTTTCACCATTGTTACCAACAATTTCAGTGTTGTTGATTGTTGGGTTGAATTGACCATTTGGTAAAACAACTGGTGTTACTTGTAAACCAACAATTTCAATTGAACCACATTGTGTTTTGTTTGTGTATAAATCATGAACAACTGGTAAAGTAACATATTTATCAGCTCTAATTATGTGTTCAATTGGATTTATTTTAACTGAACGAATTCTTGTTGGCAATAAACATTGTTGACCACCAACAATTTGTTGTTGTTGTTGTTGTTGTTGTTGAGCTAAAACATTCATTTGTAACATGGCATCCAAAAATGGAATCCATTTACCAGTCCACAATAATTCACCTTGTGTTCCTTGTAAATTTGATCTAACAATTGGTTGAAATTCACCATTGAATTCATAACCCCATTGTCTAAATTGTTTGTAAATTTCTTCTTGTGATAAAACCAAATTGCATCTAACTTGAGTTTCCCATTGGCTTTTGAATGGAGTAACAAATTCATTCAATTCAACTGTACCAGTGGTAGTGGTGGTGGTGTTGTTGATGGTTGGTACAACAACAGAGACACGACCATTGACAATTAAATTTTTACCTTCAACAATTTCGAATAAACCAGTTGTTGGTTGAATTCTAATTTCGAACAAGACACGTCTATTTTCTGGTACAATAACAATTTGTTTTGGTTGTTCACGTAAAACAGTAGCCCGATGAATTTGAACATTTTCAAAGTGAACAGCTGGTAATTGTTCGAATTCACATGATTGACCAAATAGTGAATCTAAGCAAATTGGACCAGTTTGTCTAACATTTCTTTGTAATTGAGCCATTGATTTCCATACCAAATATAAATAACCAGTTGTTGGATACAAGACACGTCCATTTATTTGATGATTTAATAAATAGGATTCTTTTTCCAAAAGTGATTCAACATCAACTGTGTATTTAATGGTCTCAACACCTTCAACACCAACAACAACACCACAATCGTTCAAATTCAAACTTTTCAAACCACTCAAACAAGTTTGTTCAAATAAACCTTGTTGTTGTTCAAATGATTTGACAACATAATAGTATGACAATGGTTCTGGTTTAATGTCCCATTTGGTAAATAAACCCATGACTTGTTGTTCAATTGGAACTGGATAAACAGTTCTTTCCAAATGAACTGGAACAAACAATTTAACTGAATCGAATTCAACACCTTCCAAATATAATCTTCCCATTTGAACGAGGAAATGTTCCAAGAAACTTGGTAATTCAACACCATAAGTGGTTGGCATTAATGGAATAACTGTTGGTACAGCAACTACAACACTTGGTGTTCCTTGGATTAAGGATTGTTGTTGTTGTTGTTGATATTGTTGAAATAAAGATTTTTTCAACAAAGTTTGAACCAAAGATCTTGGTGAGATTTCAATTAAAATGGCATTTCTTGGTACTTGTCTCAATGTTTGATGTAACATGACTGGTGATGTCAACAAGTTCAACAAATATTCAATGTTGAATAATTGTCCCATTGGTGTTGACCATTTTTGTTCTGGTACTGATGTTGAGATCCATCTTGATGATGATCTTTGTTTTGGTACAATGTTTAAACATTCCAAATATTGTCTCAATACTGGAACAAATTCGTTCATGTATTGTGTGTGAATGTATGAAAAGTTTTCAACACAACCAACAGTTGGAGTTGTTGTTGTTGTTGCTGTTGATGGTAATTCGATTTCTCTAACATAGAAACCTTCTAATCTCAATTGTCTCAATAAATCTCTAACTTGTTGATGTGGACCAGTGATCATGAATTGATCCAATGAATCAAAGCAAACTGGTACAACACCTTGTGGACATTTGTTTCTCAATTGTTCCCATGTTAAATCACCAACAATGGCCATCAATGATTTTGGTAATTGTTGAGCTTGTTGAATGCATTTGGCCAAATAGTATGATGTCATCAAAGTTTGTTCATGTGTTAAACATTGTTCAACATAGGCACATACTAATTCACCAATTGATTGACCAATCAAACCTTCTGGTCTAACACCAATTTGACGTAAACAATCAACCAAAGCAATTTGAACTGATGTCAAGTAGACAAATGATTCAATACCGGTCATAACGGCACCACAATTATTTACTTCTTGTTCACCAATGATCAATTTCAACAAATTGATACCGTATGGTCTCAAGACTTGACATGATTTCAAAATTGAACGACGGAATGAATCCAATTTCATCATTTCTCTAGTCATACCACATTGCCATTGTTCAATGCCCATACCTGAAAACAAGAACCAAACTGGTCTCTCTTCTAATTGTTCGACTTGTTCGATTTGTCTCATTTTTTGTTCACCATTGACCAAAGTAAATCCTCTGTATGGATAGACTTTTGGTGTGTATGTGGTTTGTGAGTGAGCATTCAACAAACAATGAATGGCCAAATCACTTGGGTTTTGTTCAACGTGTTCCATGATTTGTTCTAAACCTTGTCTTGTTTTAGCATAGAATGGCAAGACACGTGGTAAATGAGCCAAACCACGTACAATTTCTGGTTGTTCCCATAAACCTTCAACACCACTTTGAATTGGTTGTGGTTGTTGTTGTTGTTGTTGTTGACCAGTTAAACCAGTTGATCTTAAACCACCAGTTACACCGCCGGTAACACCACCAGTAATACCACCAGTAATACCACCAGTAACTCCACCAGTAACTCCACCAGTAACACCACCAACAATACCACCGTTTAATTGTTCAACTGGGTAACCAGTAACAGTTGGTAAAACAGTTTCGAATTCTGAACCAGTAACTTTATAAGCGTACATTTTTTTGGCAAAATAAATTAAGCGAATAAAAAAATAAATAACAATGGGTTTTTAAAAATCTAAAATTGAAAAAAAAATTTTGGCTTAGCTTTGAAAAAATCTGAAAAATTTGATAAGCTAAAATAATTTTTTTTTAAATATTTTGTTCCTTAAATTTTTCTTTTTTTAAGGGGAAAAAATTTTTAACTTTCCTTTTTATATCAAAAATTTATCCATGATTTATGTGGTGTTTGATTCATGATTCATGGTGATCATTTAAAATCCACGCTTATCGTGAAGCTCTCTTTTATGGTTTTAATCCACTAGATCTAGGATTTTTTTTCTTTGTTGTTAAACACGCTTTCATTTTAAAACTTGTTCAACAACTTTCAATGCTAGTTAACTTTTTCAAATCAAATGAAAAAGAAAAAAAATTTAACAATCAAGTGAATAAGTTTCAACATTGAATTAAAGAAAAAAGCTTTGTGTCAGTTGAAATTTTTTTTCAATGCTTTTTTTTGTTGGCTCATAGTAAATCTAAAAATATTTCTTTTTACTTTATAGAATTATTTGACTTAAATCGAATCATTTAATAATCTTAAGCTCAGTTGCTCTTTCTTAAAAAAAATTTTTTTTAGAATTTACTTTTTTATTTAAAAAAATTTACTCTTGAAAATTTAAATTAAATTTCAAAAATGCTCGAATTAAATTTTATTTTGACTTTAAGATGCTAATTACAAATTAATCAAAAAAAATTTTAGTTATCTTGTTATTTATTAGAAATTTTTCATCACAGAATTTATTATTCAATGTGGACATTTAATTTACTTGTTTTAAATTTACACAAAATGACACCCTAAACTCTCCTGATCTCACAAAATGACTTTTATAGGCCTGAAATTTTTTTAAATTAAGTGTTCCAAAAATTTTAATAGAATTCTCAATTTAAAAAAATATTTTCTAAAACTTTGACCAGCTTGTTATAATTAGTTTTAAACTTAAAATAATTAGTCTTTAAGCGCCGGAAATCTGAATTCCACATTTAAAAAAAATGAATTTTTTTAAAATTCCTTAAAAATATTACTGACCATATTAGAATTCATTATTTTTGAAAAAATAATAATTTCTGAAAGAAATTGTGCAAAAATCATTCATGGAATCTTGTACCCAAATTCTCGCCGCTAAGTATGTTAATAGCTTTAATTCAAAAAATTAATGAAAAAAAGTAATATTGTATTCCTCTTACTCGACTCTTTCTTTCCTTTTCTCATTAAAAGCAAAATTTTATAATGACTGTTTTCTCAAGAGCAAGAGAAAGAAGTTGTTGAAAAAGTGGAAATGAGGAACAAAATGCGGACAGGTTAGTTCTTATGTAAAAATTCTTGAAATTTAAAAAAATTTGATCTTTGACTTCTCAATACCTTATCTACTTTTTTCACATTACCAAAAATTTTTAAGAATTTAAATTCTCAACACTAAAAATATTATGAAGAAAAAAGGGATCTTTTAGATAATAAAAAATCAAGCAATTTGATAAGGAAAAATTGTTTGATTATTAAGGGTCGTTATTCGTCGTTTAGGTATTAAAAATAAACTGTGGATTTCAAATCCAGAGATCCGCCGATCCGGGTTTTAGGGTTTAAAAAGTTAAAACTTAGTCTTTATTATAACGTGATAAAACTTACAATCATTTTAAATCTTACAAGACTCAAAACTACAAGTCACAAACTTTCGAAGACCGTAAAAGACCTCAAGCAGTTCTCAAATCGAATGTGATTAAATATTGAGTTTAGAATTAAATATCAAGTTGCTTAATAAGATCTCTAGAAGATTTCTTTCCATAGACCTATAGTCAAAAATTTTTCAAAATGAATAGAGTACGGATAAATGTTAACATGTTATCCTTACATCGGATTTTCCTTACAACCAAAAAATTTCTTATTTTACAAAGTTCATTTTTGTTAATCTAAAAAATTTACTATTGGTTCATAATAAATAATATTTGACTGTTTGATTTTTGAAAATTGCTTAATCATTCTTAAAATTAGAGAAAAAAATAAACAACGCATTTAATTTAAATAAAATTTTTATTTTTTAAATTCGAAATAAAAACTTAAAAAATAAAAAACGGTTAAAAACGTGAATAAATAAAACTAAAAAATAATTTAGAAGTATTTAGTGATTGGTTGTTGTTGTTCGTATTCACCGAACTTAGCGATTCTGGATTTGATCAACATTTCGGTTTTTGGTTCAACAGTGGTGTACCATGTTGGTTGTTGTTGTTGGATTTGTCTCAAGCTAATTTTGATTAATTCTTCTTCTGGTTTACCATATTGAACGAATTCACCTTTAACTTCTTGTGGTTGTTGTTGTTGTTGTTGTTGTTGTTTTGGTTGTTCTTGTTCGTATTTTGGGGTTTTTTCCAATAATTCAATTTGACGTTGGAATTGTTCGACTTTTCTGTCGGTTTCGTATAATCTCATTTCTAATTCTTGTTTAGCCAATTTGATTTGTTCTAATTCTTTTCTCAATAAAACGACTTTATCAGTTGTTTCTTCTTGTTTGGTTGGTCTGGTGAAGATTTCTTCTTCATCAAAGTACATTGGTAAACTGATCAAGTTGAAGATTTTGGTTTCCAATGTTTCTGGTTGTTCCTTTTTCTCACAGGTCTCAGTGCAAGTCATGATTTCTTGTAATAAACATCTGAATCCACGGATTTTTTCCAACAATTGTTGTAATTGTTCTCTGTGGTATTGTTCTTTGGTTTTCAAAGACATTCTAATTTCAAAGTGAACTGGGTAGAAGATTTCTTCGATTTGTTTAATGTGTTGTTTCAATTGAACAAACATTTTCATGTGTCTTTGTTCGCATTCTTGTTCATAACCATAGACAAAGTAGTGTCTCTCTAACTCGGCAAATCTTTTTTTGATTTGTTCGAACAATTGTTTTTCCAAATCGAAGTGGAATTGTTCGAATTTTGGCAATTTGCTGATGATTTCGTATTGTTTTTCAACCAATAAATCTTCCAAAACTCTCAATTGTTGAGTTAATTTTTCGCAGACTTGTCTTCTTTTTTCAGTCAACAATTCTCTGTCGTACATTTCGGTTTTGATTGATTCACCAATTAATTCGACTGGGGTTATTTCGAATTGACGTGGTTGATACCATTGTTCTGGTTTTTGTTCACCATAGATCATACCTTGGATTTTGGTTTGTAATTCACTGATTTTTTTGACGGTTTCAGTTTCTATTTCCATTTTACCTTCTGGTTTGACTTGTTCAACTGGTTTTGGTTGTTGTTGGGCCAAAGTGAAGTATTGAATTTGGTTTTGGATTTCTCTGATTTGTCTCAATAAATCTTCTTGTTCGGTTTGTTTACCGCATTGTTGTTCGTGACCAACTAAGACTTCTTGGACTTGACCGACTAATTCTTTAATTTGACACATTAATTGTTCTTGTTCAGTGGTTCTTTTTTCGACTTCTTCAGTGGTTACTGGGGTGACTGATCGTTTAACGGTGTGTCTTTCGATCATTCTTGGGATTTGACCAATGGTTTGTTGGATTCTTTCCTTGATTAAACCGTATTGAGTTGGTTGTTGTTGTTGTTGTGGTTTTTCAACGATTTCGGTTTGGTACATCATTTTAGTTTCGTTTTGAGTTTTTAAAGTTTATCTTTAAAATAAAAGCTTTTGATTATAAAAATCTGATAAAATAAATTAATTTATGATCAACAGGTTTTTATATACAATCAAATTTTTTAATCTTAAGCCAGCGACGAGAGAGAGAAAAAGAAGCACGGAACAACAATGTGTTTCTTAAAGAGTGGCTTTCTAGCTTGTGGATCTAGCACGAATTCTCATTTTTTTTTTAAATCAAGTTAGACAATTTTACACAGTGTTTAAAAAAAAATTTAATGATTATACACTTGTTTCAAAAAGATTTCTTTTTCTTCTTCTCTTTGGATATTTAACAGTCTTTCAAGCAACAACAACAACAATACAAAAAAAAATTTAAAATGATTCATCATGTCTTCTAGAGCTATTTCTCTCTCTTTTTTTATTTAATTTTAATCGAATCTTTAAAAACAAAAATGGCTTGATTAAACAACTCAATTTCTCTAATTTTTTATTCTTTTTTTAAATATCATTTTTTCAAAATAAAAAGTAGTTTTCTCATGGTTTTGGGATCTTGTCAAAATTTATAAAAATTACTTTTATCAATTCTGGACAAAAGAAAAAATTGACTAAGCAAAAGGACAACATTTTACAAACAATTCTGAAATATTCTTTTACTCTAGCATCATAATTTAATGCTTTTTTTTTGTTGAAATATTTAAAGTATATCTTTTGGATTATACAATTGATTAGTATGGAGATTTTTAACTATTAAACACGATTTGATATCACTAATTTTTGGTCAGGCATTTTTCTCAATGAAAATATTAAATAACGCCAGAAAAAAAAAACCATTTAATGATTTAAAATTTACCGCATTTTAAACATAATAAATCTTATAATATTTCGAATATATTATCCAACACACCCTTTACATGCCCTTTTCTTGGCATGTAAATTTTCCAAAAAAGAAAATTGAATGATTTGAATGAATTCAAAGATATCCTTTCGTGTAACATCTGATTTGAAATTTAAAATCTAATTGTAATTTGATAAACTGATAATGAACTTAACTCTCAATAATATGTTAAAAATTCTAATTAAAAGCTATCTTCCAGAGGAAAGAATTCTTTCTAAAACAGCTGAGTCATAATTTTCTGCAAGAAATTCGTAAAAAATATTAATTGTAACAAAAAGCGGAGTGTGAATCAATAGAAATTCGACTAAAAATCGAAGATTGGGAGTAGAGACGGACTCTGTTTTCCGTGTCCGGAAGCAGTAGCGGGATCTTTATCTTTAAAAAAAACAGTAGCGAAGAAAATTTCTGGCTAATTGATTTAGTACTTGGTTTAACGGTTCCGATTTTATAAACAAAATAAAATAATATTGTTTTGTTAAGGAAAAAATTAAAACCTTTCAAATAAGGTGAAAAGCAAAAAATACTCAGGTAAAATTTTGGAATGACTTTTCTGATAAAGTAAGGTGGGTTTTTTCAAAAACATAATTAAAATATATATAATTTCCTTTTTTAAAAAAAAGAAATTGTTTATTCCGATTGTTAAAATTAGTATAAAAAAATTTCGCCCGATAAGGGGCTCGAACCCTTGGCCTTGAGATTAAAAGTCTCACGCTCTACCGACTGAGCTAACCGGGCCTATGATATAATTCTTTTATTTTATTTAATTATTTATAAAATTTTAGGAGATTAGTTAGTTTCATAAGTTATTTTAGAAATAATATATTTTTTAAAATACAAGCAATGTCGCAGCACAAAGAACTCGAATAATTGAGTTTTTTTTCTACTTGATTTTTGTAAACTCGAATTTAAAATTAAATTGGTTTTGTAATCAATTTTTAAAATCGAAAAAAATTAATTTTTGAACTTAACTTTGAAATGATATTAAAAGTTAATAATCTCAAAAAAAAATAAAATTGCATCATGTCCAATTTGTTACCATATGTTCACTTGATCTTTGATCATAATCTTATCACTAAAATAAAAAAATGATCACAAAAGAATTAAAACGATCACAGAAATAATGTTCACAAATGCGGTATTGTAAAAAAAATTTTTTTAATTTATTTGGCAAAATTTTATTTTCAAGCTGAGTAAACCCGTAAGCCAAAAAACGAGAATAAAAACGCTTTTAAACATATCAAAAAACGTCTGCAATTAAACGCGTTTTTCCGCAAAAAAATCGCATATTAATTCTTTAAATTTAAAAATAAAACGGATTTATTTGCCTATTATTTTTAAAGATTAAATTTTGTACTCGTTTTTTAAAGTTTTATTCGGTTTAAACGCGTTTAATTGCTGACGTTTTTTTAATCTGTTTAAACGCGTTTCCCGTTTTTTTGTTTACGGGAAGGCGGATATACCATTAATTCGAAAAAAATTGATTTTTGTTTAAAATTGATCTAATGTTTTTTAACCCTAGACATAATATGTTGTTTTTTGTGTAAATTTTTAAAAGGAAAAATAATTAAAGATTTTATCAAAAATCTGGATAAAAACGATTTTTTCATTTTTCTTAAAAACTACTCGACAGAATTTTAAAATCCTTTTAATGGTAATATTTAGTTATTATGAGAAAAAAAATTATGGAAAAAAAATCTGGGGTTAGTTTGCACCCCACTTAATATGTTTAGGGTTAAACAAATTTTAGAAAAATTTAACCTTTTTTCTAAATTCAAATAAAGCTTTAGTGAATATTTTTAATATAAAGAAAAAGGGCTTATCTTAGAATAAATATTTATTATTAAATAATGTCAGAGAAAAAGCTTTTTAATAAAAAAAAACGAGAACCCATCGCCATATTTAATGATCACATAAGAATAAAATCGATAACAAAATTTTCTTTAAAATTAATTTTGATCACCAATGATGTGTTCTTCAAAATTGTGAAGTCAGAAAATAAAGTCGATGTTCACAAATGCGGTATTGTAAGGCTCTTCATAGATTAAGTGAACATATAATCACAAATTGGACATGACCCAAAACTTTATTTTTTACGATTTAAGTTTTCGATTCTTGAATGGTTTCCCTCGAAAATTTTGAACAAAAAATCGGGAATTCATCAAAATAGAGAATTTTCATAACCCGAGAAAAAAACCTTTTTAAAAAGCCATTTTAACGCTGTTTTTTGTCTGTTTCTTTAGTGTTTCTGTACCGTTTTTAGAGGTTTAAACCTGAGCGTTTTATCGCGAAATATTACATATTATTACGTAAAGGTTCAAGAATTTGAGGTAAAGGTTCATGAAAAATCGCGCTTTTTCTTCTAATTTTATCTTTTTTCATATAGAAAAACAGGGTTTTTTTTGGTGTTATTAAAGTGTTTTTTTTTTACTGAAAAATCACCTAAAAATGTTAAAAAACATATTTATTGCGCAAAAGATTATGCCGCACAATCTGTTTTTTTTCACGTTTTTAACAATCCCGTTTAAACAGTGTTTTTTCCGTGTTTTATTTCTCTCGGGAATAGCGGAAAATATTTAAAACAAAATTTTAAAGTTGCATTATTTACGAAAAAATATAGCTCTAAAGAAAAACTTCTTGAAAACTTATGTGGGTTCTATTAGAGCTATTAGCTATAATTTATTGGAGCTTTATCAAGTAGCACTTTGCAAAATTTGATAACTTGTCATGTTTGTTATATAATGATATTGTGATTTTTTTTAAACTTGGGTACTAAAATTTGTATTTGTCAAAAGACTTGATTAGGAACTTCTTGTTATAATTTCATCTTAATTTTGCAATTAGAAAAAAAAAATAAAAATATTTCAAAACTACCATAAATTAAAGAGACTTTCTTAGCAAAATTATTCACACAAATAAAAAAGAAAATTTTCAATAACGAAATGAGCCAAGTTGAAAAAAATTCCAGAAAACGATCACGCTCACGATCAAGAGATCGCGCAAAATCCCCTAATGTAAATAATGATAAAAATTCAACAACTACAAATAATATTAAAAAAGTTCCACTTTCTCTTGAAGAATTAATTGAAAAACGAAAAAAAGAACAAGAAGAGTTATCTAAACCCAAATTTTTGACTAAGGCTGAACGAGAAGCTCTAGCTCTACAAAAACGCGCTGAACAAGTTGAAGAACAAAGACGCAAGCTCGACGCTTTACGTAAAGAAAATGGTACTAGTTCGAATAATCATCATCATCATCAAGAGAATGAAGAAAGAGATAGAGATCGTAGTCGAAGAGATCGCGATAGAGATAGAGACCGTGATGATCGAGAAAGAGATCGTCGAGATGAGCGCAGGCGTGAGCGTAACCGTGACGAAGATCCTGAGGATAAGAATCGCGAAGAAGCTGCAATTAAAGAGCGTTATCTTGGCATTGTACACAAAAAGAAAAAAATTCGTCGTTTAAACGACCGTAAATTTGTGTTCGATTGGGACGGCTCTGAAGATACGTCTATCGATTACAACGAATTGTACAAAAGACGTCATGAGGTGCAATTTTTTGGTCGTGGTCACATAGCCGGCATAGACATAAAACAACAAAAAAAAGATCAATCAAAATTTTATGGCGATTTGTTAGATAAGCGTAGAACAACTGATGAAAAAGTCCAAGAGACTTCACGTTTACAAAAAATTGCCAAAAAGGATGCTAAAACAAAATGGGACGAGAGACACTGGACCGAAAAACCACTTGACGAAATGGCTGATAGAGACTGGCGTATATTCAAAGAAGATTTTAGTATAGTTACTAAAGGTGGTAAAATACCACATGGTTTACGAAATTGGTCCGAGGCAAAACTTCATCCCGAAGTTTTTAAAGTAATCGATACTGTTGGCTATAAAGAACCTACTCCTATTCAAAGACAAGCTATTCCAATAGGCTTACAAAATAGAGACATTATTGGTGTAGCTGAGACTGGTTCAGGTAAAACAGCTGCTTTTTTGATACCCTTATTAGAATGGATTATGTCCCTACCGAAAATAGAACGCTACGAAGATGCTGATCAAGGACCCTATGCTATAATCTTAGCTCCAACTAGAGAATTAGCACAACAAATCGAAGAAGAAACAGTTAAATTCGGTAAACCATTAGGTATTAAAACAGTTTCAGTTATTGGTGGTTTATCAAGAGAGGAACAAGGTTTTAAATTGCGTTTAGGTTGTGAGATTGTAATTGGAACACCAGGTCGTTTAGTCGATGTCTTAGAAAATCGATATTTAGTTCTTAATCAATGTACATATGTTGTAATGGACGAAGCCGATCGTATGATTAACATGGGCTTTGAACCGGATGTTCAAAAAATTTTAGATTATTTACCTGTTAGTAATCTTAAGCCGGACAGTGAGGAAGCTGAAGATGCCAATATGTTAATGAGTAATTTTGCCTCGAAAAAAAAATATCGTCAAACTGTTATGTTTACAGCGACAATGCCGCCGCCATTGGAGCGTTTGGCTCGTAATTATTTAAGACGCCCAGCCACTGTTTACATTGGTACAGTTGGTAAACCACAAGAAAGAGTTGAACAAATAGTAATAATGTGTAGTGAGGCCGAGAAACGTAATAAATTAGTGGACATTTTAGAACAAGGTTATGAGCCACCAATAATTATATTTGTTAATCAAAAGAAAGGTGCAGATGTTTTGGCTAAATCGCTGGATAAAATGGGCTATAGTGCCACTACTTTACACGGTGGTAAAGGACAAGAACAAAGAGATTTTGCATTATCGTCTCTTAAACAAGGTAATAAAGAGATATTGGTTGCTACTGATGTAGCTGGTCGTGGTATTGATATTAAAGATGTTAGTTTGGTAATTAATTATGATATGGCTAAGAGTATAGAAGATTATACACACAGAATTGGTCGTACTGGTCGTGCTGGTAAAAGTGGTACAGCTATTACTTTATTGACTAAAGAGGACTCGCAATTATTTTATGATTTGAAAATGGCTATTTTAGAAAGTCCTATTAGTCAATGTCCACACGAATTACTTAATCATCCTGATGCACAAAATAAACCTGGTGCAATTGTACACAAAAGACGTAAAGATGAAACTGTTTATGTCAATTAGTTAAAAATTTGTTTAAGGATTTTTTTTTCTTATTGCTTTTAATTTGTTTGTTTTAATTTTTTTTGTGATCAAATTTTGTCTGTCTTAAAATAAAATTTTTTTTTTGACAAAAATAATAAAATTATTTAATTTTTCAATAAATTTTCGGAATGGACCTGATTTTTCTCATGGAGATCACAAATATTCGATGGTTTCATTTTGCGGGTCATGTCGACTATATGATAACTATAAAGTTGTTCACCTGTACGGTTGTTAATTGAACTAGATTTGTGACTGGAAGCTTCTAGCTTCTGAGATACGTGTCAAACATATGCTATTAATTACTTATCGTAAAGCATCAACTATAGAACTGATATATAAGTGATATTAGGTGGGTAACAGATTTTGTAGTTTGAAAATTTCAAGTCAAAAAATCAAAAGTTTAAAGTTAGGTTAAAATGATGTTTTTTGACATTTAAACTTTTTTTGACTTGAAATTTTCAAACTACAAAATCTAGTTCAATTAACAACCCTATTCACCTGAAACATTTTTATTTAAAAAAAATTTTTGAAAAAAAACGCGAATCAAACACTTATTTGAGGTAAGGTGCCGCAAGTCATTAATATTAGGATCTTTAAATTTTATTCCTCAATTGATCAGCGATTCCGGAAATTTTTTAAATAAAAATTTAAATATATAATGGTAATATCTACCGAAGATGGTTTAGGTTTTTTAGAAAAACTATTTTATTTTGAAGTATTATTACATTTAGTCATTTTTCGTTAAAAATTCAGTTTTTTTGAATCTTTAGTAGCCTTTATTTTGGTTATCATGAAACAAATTGTTCAAAATCAATACCAATTTTTATAAAGCATAGTTAGCTCTATAATTCAAAATATTTTCGGAATATTTTTATCGGAGTAGACATGAGTTATTAAGTCTCAAAAACAGCCAAATCTCAACTAAGGTTTATGATTTGGTGTACCTTACAAAAAAAATGTCTCATGAACAAAATTAAAAAAAATAATGTTTTTAGCAAAACTTTTAATTTCTTAAAGATTAATCTTGTGGATGGGACAATTATTTGATATTGAGCATAAGTACCAATTTACAAAAGTCATTAGACATAAGCAATGTTTGTTGCAGCTTCAAAATTTCAGTTTTAAATACGGCATTAATCTTAAAAAAAAATATTTTTCCATCTTTAATGCGTATGGAGAAACTCGAAATTTCGAATTTAAATGCCCAGTTTCTTAGCAAAGTAATACGGTATATAAATTGTAAAGGAATCTTTCGGCTTTTTTCGTATATCTTCGGCTAGCCAGAGTTTCACTTGGATTCTTTATTTCCGTTTCAGAATAATTTTTATTTTTATAAAATATGAATAAATACTTAACATTTTTTGAAAAATGTTCATTTTTTACTGAATTTCTCGCGAATTAACGATACCTCAATGTGCTTTACTTATTTTTTCAATATTTTTAAATCCTAGAAAATACCGTTTACCCTTGCTGCGATTTGCATGTGCTTGAAATCAAAAATAACTTTTTACCCTATGCATCACGGACCATCTCGCCCAATATTAAAAAAACCTAATTTTAAACAAATAGGTTTATCAGGCTTTTTCGATTTTAAGCACGGTCTTTAAAAGAACAAATTTGATTTTAAATGTCGCATTTTTCATTATAAACTTGATTTCTAATGCAGCATATAAATTCAAATAAATTAGAAATCATTAAAGATTTTAAAAAAAATTCCAAAAATTATTAAATAATAAAAATTTTTATTATTTTTCAAAATAATTTATTTATTTATTTATTTATAATTTATACTGCACCTCATAGGCGACTTAAAAAAAAACAAAAAAAAGAATTTTAATAAGATAAAAAATAAAAAAAAAATAGCAAGATTAAATTATTTAAGTTGCTGATTTATTCAGCACATCGTATAAAATATCTTTATAGTATTTACAATTCACTTGATCTTTACAGAACAAGTCACATAAATGTACAATTTTTCTATAGAGTTCAGCTTTGTCTGTTTGAGTAATTTTTGATACATAAAATTGATCTAGTGCATCTATACAAACTTTACCATCTTCAGTGAAAGGATCTAAATCAATTATTTTACCAGCGTCTCTTATTTGTTTTATAAATGAGCCTTCAGGGCATTTGAATTTATTATAATAGATATTTAGATATGATAATAATTCGTCCATGGGATTAAGCTTTTTTATTTGATGATAAAAAAGGATCTTAGACTTGTAATAAATTCTGCTTATTGATTTGACTTTTAACGCCTCCAACAAAGCGGTATTTTTCGTGAATTTTGATAATCCAATGTTACGTTTAATAATACAGGCTTGTGATTTATCATAATTTTTAAGCTTACTTTTTTTAATATGACAAAGTTCTATGCCATAATTAAAAATAGGCTGACAATAAATACTATACAGTCTAGCTAAGATTTTAGGTTCTAGACCAAAAGCTCTACAACCAACTCCATTTAAGGAGTATAGAGCTTTTTGTACTTTTTTGAATTTTTCATCCCAATAATTTTCTTTAAAAACATGATCGCCAATCGGTAAACCAAGGTAAACCAAGCTGTGAACTTTTTGAACTTTGATTCCATTTAAGTAAAAATCTCTAGATTCATCATTTTTACTCCAATTTTGAAATATAATGACCGATTTAGTCGGATTAAAATTTATTCTCCATAGTCTTCCAAATTCACCACACATATTAAGCAAAATTTGAAGATTATATTTTGTTGGACTCAATAAAACAATGTCATCACAGTAACCAACTATCGATGTATTAATACTACCAATTCTACACCCAATTTTTAGACTCGTACAAGCCTGTATTAACTCATCAATGAAAAAGTTAAATAAATGTGGAGACAAAACACCACCCTGTTTAACACCTTCAGTAATTCTAATAATTTCAGATATTTGATTTTCATATTTAATTATAATACATGAAACACTATAATAATTGAAGAGAACTCTCCAAAACATCTCATGAATCGTTTCCTTTAACTTAAAAAATAGACCAGTTCTCCATAGCTTGTCAAATGCTTTTTGGGCATCTAGACTTGCTAAATATACATTTGTCTTATTAATATTGTAATAGTTGATAGTTTCATTAACCATAAAATACGCATGTTTACATGAGTATCTGTTTTTGTAACCAAATTGATTTGTATTTATTTTACTTCTAATGTCGATATTTTGAAGAATTATATGTTCCAAGACATTGGCAAAGCACGAGGATACTGAAATTGGTCTGAAATCGCTCGGTTGATTGTTAGCTGTTTTACTTTTAGGTATTGGAGTTACTATTGAGACATTAAAATCATCTGGTACGATTCCATAATTGAAAATTATAGTGTAAAATTTCCTCAATACGACCATTAAAGATGAGGACTTGGAATGTTTAAGCATTTCAGCAGGAATATTATCATGCCCAACTGCTTTATTTGACTTGAGATTATTAATAGCCGATTTAACTTCAAATTCAGTAACTGGATAATCATAAACTTTCTTTTTGATTGATTCATAGAATAACGTTGTGTCTTTTTCTATCTTTTCTCGTTCGAAATTTTCAACAGTATTTTCCGCCGAAAATAAATCTTTATAAAAAATTTTAAAACTTTTTAAACTTACATTTTTTGGTTTGAACGACGATTTATTCTTAAACTTTGAAATTTCTTTCCAAAAGCGTTGTCTATTATACTTGAAAAGTTTTTCAACTTTGAATACTTTCCTTGAATTGAACTCTTTGATTATACGTTTATTTTCTATTCTACGCTCACGACGTAAATTACGCAAATCATCTTCAAGTTGTTGCCTAACAATACCAACTGAATTTTTCAAATTTGATTCGACCAATTTTACCTTCCGATTAATTTCTTTTAATTGTGTTGTTAATTTTTTTCCATTCCAATTTGCCCTATTCGTAGACATATTTTTGATTATCGATGTACTTTTAATTGACTTTTCGGCTGTTCTAGCAGCTCGTATTAACGTGCTACACAGTTCTTTATAAAATTGATTAATTAAATCAAGATTTGGTTCTTTAGTAAAATAATGTTCCATTTCTGGCATCATTTTTTCTAAATTCTCATTGTATTTGTCAATAAAAGCACTACAATTCCAGTCAAAACGATGAAATTTCCTAATCACTTGATTAGATTCATCTTTAACACCTAAATCAACATCAACTTTGATTGTTATTGGTAAATGATCACTTGAATTATTATTACCATTACATATTTTAACGTCTACCATCTTAAAGTCAGACTCATTTTTGTGCCAAACTATATGGTCAATCAAAGCCTTATAGTCACCATTTCTGTAAGTGTAACCTACCTTTTGCGAATCTAAATCATCTGAGATTATTAAATCATTATTATTAACAAAGTCCTTAAAAATTATATCAAATCTTCTACCACGCTCTAAATCGGCATTCCAATCACCCATTATAACGAATGGTTGCTTTTTTTCGACGTTGTTTTTAATCTCACTTTCAAGCATTAGTAAATTTGATTGAAAATTCTCAAGCGATTCGCTTGAATTGTCATCAAATTTTAACCAAACACCATAAATTTGTAATGACTTTCCATTACCTAATTCAACTGAAATTACCATAATATTGTTACTTAGTTCATAGCACGCTAAAATGTTTATACCCTTTTTAACAAACCACATTTTACCACCATAAGGTCTGCCTCTACTTTTATCTTTTAAACTAAATTCACTTGTAAATAAAATGTTAAAATTTGACGTATCAATTATATTAAACTCATGAAATTCTTCAACAGCTAGCCAATGCTCTATTATAAAAATTATATCATTCTCTTTTAAAAGTTTTTCTACTGTATTAAAATTGGATTTAAAATTATGACAATTATATGTTGCAAAATTATACATTATTAACGAAACACGATTATTTATAATAATATTAATTAAATAGAATATAAATAATATTAAATAATATTAAATAGAATATAAATGAAGCATGTGAAATATTTTAATAGAAAATTATTCAAGTTTTTTTTTTTCTAATTCAAAAATTTTTATTGAGAAAAAAAAAAAATTTCGCCCGATAAGGGGCTCGAACCCTTGGCCTTGAGATTAAAAGTCTCACGCTCTACCGACTGAGCTAACCGGGCCTCTATTTAGCCACTCGAATAGATACTAAATAATTACTTCAGATCAGTATAATGTTTTTATTTATTTTGTAATTTAGAGATTCAATTTATTCTCCTAAGAGTTTTTTTTTAATTTTTTCTTAATATTCAATGGAAAACACTAGAAATTAAGCTCTAAATAAAAAGGAGATTTTTTTTTTAACTTTTTGAAATTGAAACCTATTATTTTTTTAAATTTTAAAAGTAAAAAAGACGCATGCTGAACATATAATTTACTTTTCTTGTCAATGGTAAGATAATACTTTACCAAATTTTTTTACAAGTAAATAGAAAATTAACTTTAAAGATTTATATTTCAAAGTTGTTTTGGATGATTTTATTTTTCAAATACCGTAAACCCTTTCGAGAAAAACCGAAAATTCTATCTTGACCCTGCACTAAAAAACGAAAATTATTTTTTATTAAAAAATAATTTTTGAAATTTTCTAATTTTTTTAAAAAATTAAAAAAAATATCAAAAATTATTTTAAAAATTTTCGGTTTTTAGTGCAGGGTCAAGATAGAATTTTCGGTTTTTGACGCGGCGTTATTGCAGGTTTTTTCGTGTTTTAACGCTGCATTTAAATCTGAAAAAACATACTTTAGTGCACGCATCATAAGGGGGACGATTTTAACATGGGATGGATGGTCGCTTATGCATGCACCAAAACCTAGGATTTAAAGAATAGCCCACGCACTCGCAAGGGTTTACGGTACTACTAAAGATAAAATATCTGGTTGCTTTATTTAAGCTAGAAACTTAATTATAATTGAAATAAAAGTAAACCAGTAAACATTAAAATTAAACGGAATTTAAAAAAAAACCCGCCCGATAAGGGGCTCGAACCCTTGGCCTTGAGATTAAAAGTCTCACGCTCTACCGACTGAGCTAACCGGGCCTCTAACCATAACCACTTATAAATAATTTAAATTTATTCGATAAGAATTAAAAAATAATTTAAACTATTAAAAATTTTATTTAAAAAAAAATTAAAAAGTTGTGTCTTCTTCAGTAAAAATTTTGTTTTTAATTTGATTATGATGATATCCCGAGTTATTAAATAAATTATTACCATAGCAATTTTTGACTGAAAAACTATTATTTCTAAGAAATTTATCAGAATGATTAGTCATTAGGGAATTATTCGAATTTAATAAAAATAAAATATAATTCGAATATTTAAGCAGCGATTTATTTTTATTAAATTGATTCTTTGACAAACCAAGTATAAACGAGTACAAACCCAAATCATTACGAACCAAATTAGCAACAAATTTATCCATACACAACTTCCATAAAAGCTTTAAAACATACTCTTTTTCGAATAGATTACCATGAAATAATACTCGAGAAAAATAGCATTTACCATTTAGGCCCTCATAGATATCATACTTGAACTTATCATTCAAATCAACAACCCTCATTAAAAAATTCAATAACTCTGTCAGTCTCCACAAGATTTCTTTAGATGATATAACAGCAATTTCTTTTAAACCTTCATTTTCAATTTTATAAACTTTTCTCAATCCTGCTTCCTCGAGTACTATTTTAGTCGAACATTTATTAACTAAATACATGACTTCTTCTACTACTAATTTCAACTCTAATAACTTGTCTAAATTTTGAAGCTTATTGTCCACTAAATTGATCAAAGCAAAATAGGCTAAAATACGAATTTCTAAAAATTGTAAATTATTAAAATCATTAGTAAGTTTAAGCAAGCAATTAAAACAATTCGTGTCTTTCCATTGGTCTGGATATAAATGTTCATATTTACTTAAATTATGAACAAGACCCACAAAGGATTTATATGTTAGAGCTAATTTTAAATAGAGATCGTTTGAAGTAAGTCTACTCAAGATTGCACTTACAAAATTTGAGTCATTCAAAAATTTAAATATGACTCGAATAAACTTCCACTCATGAATTTTAATGCAAAAATCAACTGATTTATCGGCCCATGTCCACATAATTAACGAAAACTTGTATAATATTTCAAATTTAGTTTGTAATAGGCCGTCATAGATCACTTGTTTTTCACTATGCTTACTACTAGTTGACTTTGTCCCAGACTTTTGAAATAATTCATGTAAATTTTCGTTCATATATTTGACATAATCGATGAGAATTTCGATTAAATCATTCTTTTTTTCTTCGGTTAAATAGTCAAAAGTATTCGTATTTTTAAAATTAATCTCATTTAATCGATTTAGACAGTTAAATGTTTCGCTTGGACAATTATTTATTAATTTCCATGGATTTTTCAAGTAAATTAAAAAATTAATTTGTTCAATGAAAATAGTATATTCGTCTTTTAAATCAGATTCGGTCTCAGATTTAAGCTCGGGTATAACAGGAGCCTTATTAATTTTTAAAAATTTGTTCATTTTAAAATTACTTAGCAAAAAAAAATTTTAGGAATACTAATTTTTGGTTTTTGAAATCTTTCTTTCGGTATTTTAACTTTGAGTTATTTTTCAATTATGCAAAAAAAAAGAGATTGTAAAAAAAGCTTCTTGTTTTTAAGTATTTAGTTTTTTGTTAATTTTAATTAAAAGTAACAAAAAGGATCCAGAGGTTTTTTTTTTATCTCTGTATGAAAAGATTAATAATAATTTATAGTTTTGAAAATATTAAATTTCAATTTGTTTTTATTATTTAAAAACAAAATAGAATTTAAATTTTTCTTTTAAACGAAAATGTGATTCATAATAAGATGAAAAAGGTTAATATTGTCAAGTTTGGATTTATGATTCTACTAAAAAACTTACGTAAAAAATTTAATTTCTAGCATTTGTAAAGGTTGTTTATTTCTAAGAGCAAATGGTAAGTTTTTTTGCTAATAAGAAGAAGATTGAAATTAAGTTATTTTTAGTGATAAAACAGTGGCCCGGTTAGCTCAGTCGGTAGAGCGTGAGACTTTTAATCTCAAGGCCAAGGGTTCGAGCCCCTTATCGGGCGGATTTTTTTTTAATTCCGGTTAATTTTAATGTTTACCGGTTTACTTTTAATTCAATTTTAATTAAGTTTCTAGCTTAAATAAAGCAACCAGATATTTTATCTTTGGTAGTATTTGAAAAAATAAAATCATCCAAAAAAACTTTAAATATAAATCTTTAAAATAAATTCTCTATTTACTTGTAAAATAATTTGGTACAGTATTATCTTACCTTTGACCAAAAAAAGCAAATAAAAAATAAAAAAAGCAAATAAAAAAAAATTCAGCCTACCTTTTTTTTACTTGTAAAATTCCAAAAAAAAATAGGTTTCGATTTCAAAAGAGTTTAAAAAAAAGATCTCTTCTTTTTTATTAGAGCTTACAAAATAAATAAAAACATTATACTGATCTGAAGTAATTATTTAGTATCTATTCAAGTGGTTAAATAGAGGCCCGGTTAGCTCAGTCGGTAGAGCGTGAGACTTTTAATCTCAAGGCCAAGGGTTCGAGCCCCTTATCGGGCGGATTTTTTTTTCTCCATACAAATTTTTTAATTAAAAACAAATAAAACCAGAGTTGGGATCAGTTACATGAAATTCAGTTATCAGTCAGTTTCAGTTAATCAGATTTTTTAATTTTCAGTTGTCAGTCAGTATCGGTTATTTAGAAAACAGTTATCAGTCAGTTTCAGTTTTTTAGTAACTTTCAAAAATCAGTTAAATTCAGTTATTTAAAAAAAACGAAACTATTATTTTATTAGAAATATTTAAAAAAAATAAACGCTTCATGGGTTTTTATATGAAGTTTTTGTTAATTTTTGAAAACATTAAATTTTACAAATTTTTATAGGTAAATCTACTACCTATGTTTAGTTTTGTAACTCAGAACAGTTTAAAAAATGATTTTAAGTTAGAGTTCTAAGTTAGAAAAAATTATAGGTTTCTTTGTATGGCTATTTTATTTTTATTTTGAAATATTTCTTTTATTTAAAAAATAACCAAAATTTTGTCATTTAAAATCAGTAACTGGCAGTTTCAGTTTAACTGATAACTGAAATTAACTGAAACTGATCAGTTAATCAGTTTCAGTTTCCCAACTCTGAATAAAACTTGAATAATTTTCTATTGAAATATTTCATTTATTTGATTATTTAATAATTTTGTTGATTTCTAATTTATTTGAATTTACATTATGCTGCATTAAAAATCAAGTTTATAATGAAAAATGCGGAATTAAAAACAAATTTTTTGTTTCAAAGACCGCGCTTAAAATTGAGAAAGGCTGGTAAGCGCATGAGTTTAAAATTAGGCTATTTTAACATATGCCAGATGGGACGTGATGCATGGAGTAAATAGAGAATTTTGATTTTAAGTACATGCAACTCGCAGTATGGGTAGTAGCTATTAGTAAAGAATATCGGTATATTTTGTTTTTGATATTATAGTTGGTTTTTTCAAGAACTCTTTCTGCTTTGTCCACTTTTTTGAACTATCCATTAACTCGATAAATTATGCCGATCATATCTGGCAAATTTTTTTTCTCAAAATTCAAATTTCCGGTCCATTTCATTGTGTGATCAACCGATCAATTTTGAGGTCTAATCTCTTTAGTAATAAAATTTTAATTCTATTAAAAAACTCATATCGAGTTTGGTCTCTACGACCAAGAATAATCGATTTGAACTTAGGTTAATTTTAGATCTTTCGATCAAATTTTTGACTATTTAGACAATTATATCCAAAATATTTTTTAATTAATTAATCAACTAATTTTGAAAATTTCCTTAAGAAATATCTTAAAATTGCGTTTTTAAACATAGACCAATTTCAATGTAAATTAACTATTAACTATTTCAATTTAAACACTGAACATTACTGAACATTATTAAATTTCTCCCGTAAATATAAGCAACAAAAGCCCGAAAACTTGGCTTTAGTATCACACAAAACTCTTTTTTGGACTCGAAACTCATTGAAAATTGAATAGACTGACCTTTAAAGGTCAGAGTCCTTAGATTTCATTTTCATCTCAAACCAGAATAATTTAATTATTTTTTAGGGGCTAAAACCATGCGCTGCGATGTTAATAAACAAATATTTACGATAATTAAAGCTTAATAGATAAAAAACTAATTAAAAAGAGATATCAATTGATTTTTCGTGAATGGATTCCTTATAAAAATTTTATTAAATAATAACGAAACAATAATTTAGACATTCTAGATAACTGATTTAACTTGAATTACTTTAAAACTAGGACGACGAAAGCAATTAGATATAATTTTACACAGATCCTCTTAAATTTTTTGAAATTTCTCAAGGTTAAAATTAAAGAAAAGAGCATTGGTTTTTACAAATAATTTATTAATTGTAGAAAATAAGAGGAAAGTGAAAGTAATTTTAAGTTTTAAATCTCTAAAAATGTTTATTTTAAATGCCAAAAAGCAATTTTTGTCTCTGAGACAGCTCTTTAAGATTATTTGTTTTATTAAAATCATCAGTTTTAACATTAAAAATTTTGACTGTATAAGGCCAGTGGGCAGTACATAAATTGTTAACATAGGCTTCTCTTTTAAGCTTAGCATCATTTTTTGATTGTAAATAACCAGGTGTGTAACAAACATAACTTAAAAACCTCCACTTTGGATTGGGTCTATTTTTACGTGGTAATGTTCCTTGATGAACAACTCTAGAATCCCAGAAAACCATAGAACCTTTCGGAGCCATTATTGTTCTCCAATTACATCCTTTCTCTCTAAACCAATCGACATGTATTTTTTGATTTAGCAAAAACCAATCTCTACCTTGAGTATTAATTCCAAAATGAGTATAAAATTCATTAAAATATAAATGACTTTTTTCTAAAACTGATAAACATCCATCACCATGTTCGGCATCTTCAAAATTTATAAAAGCTTGAACACAACATAAATCATGTTTATTGGAAGCTTGATCTAAATGAAACCAAGTCTTATTTGGATCAAAAAAATTGTCTTTTTCGGTTTGTTCAGGAGGTGGTCCTATAAAAATAGAATCAAATGAGGTTGTCAATTCATTATTTTGCCAAATTTCTTCAAATGGTTTGACAGTCCTAGCATCTGTTTTAAGATCAAGTACTTCTTTTAATAAAGAAATGCCATAATAACGCATTATCCCACCTTTTAAAGGCTTCAATTTTTCAAAATCATTTGGCTCTGATACATTCAATTCTGTCTTTAAGTGATTTAATATTCTTTGACGAATAAAATCGCATTCTTTTCTTTGAAATACATTTGTTAAAACGCAGACACCATGTTGATTTAAAGTGGCATTTAGATTTGAAATGTCTGTCTCTGGGAAAAAATCTGTATACATTTTTATTTTGACCTAAATTCTTATTATTTTATTTATAATCTGTTTTTAAATAATAAAAAAATTGAACATTATTTATAATAAATAATGAAATTTCATAATTTTCGAAAAAGTTGAAAAATTTATTTTGACTAAAAAATTTATCTTTAAAAATTAATTTATTGGATTTTTAATAAAAATCTACTATTTTCACATTAAAACTCATAATTAAAAAATTCACGAGATTCTTCTAATTTATTAATAATAGTAAGTTTGAATCGAAATTTGCAATTTAAAATAGTGTTCGGACTCGTTTTTTTAAAAAGTCGAATCGACTTCCAAAAAATATGAGTCGACTCAAATTAAAACGCAAATTCGATCAAATAGTTCAAAAATGCATCTTTTTAGTGATATAAAAGTGTAAAATCACATAAAAAACAAAAAAAATCAAATATTCAGTTTTTTGCTTAATTTATAACAAAATGATCCCGTTTTTTTTTGATTCCGACAAAAAAAATTATATAAATGGTAAATATAAAAATTACGTGAAATAACAAGTTATCGAATGTAAATTTTTTACTTTTGGATTTTTTCATAAAAATCGAATTTTTATTCCGTAATAAATAAATTTAAAAATAAAGATTTTCGAAAAATATTCAATTTTTAAACAAAATTGATTCATTTTATTTTGGCCCGCCGTTTAACTAGAGAAGAAAAGCTTTTATTATGCCAGTAACAACCCGTTATTTTTAAACTTTTTTTTTAATTTATGAAATAAATAAGTTTCATATTTTTAACGCATGCTTATTTTTTTGTACTCAATCAAATCCGTATTTCACTTTTTTCCATATACAGTCACGTCGCGTTAATCCGAACATTTGGGGAGTCAAAAATTTCTGTTCGGATTAAATATTTCGAATTAAAAAATTAATTATATTCATAATAATTTGCTTAAATTTTTTTTATTCCTAATAAAAACTACAAAAATTAATTTTATTGTAAGAAAAATAATACAAATTAAGAAATAATTATTTGAGCTTTGATTTATTTTTGACCTTTTACTATTTATTTTATCTAATAGCTGCATGTTTTATATAAGAAAATGAAAAAAAAATCTTGGTTAGAATTAAAAAATAAAAAATTACATGGAACAGATATAAATTAGTTGATGCTGGGGAAATAAAATTTTGTTCGAATACCAAAATAATCCGAATGTTTGGAACTTTTTAGTTCGATTAAAAAAATATATTTAACATTATTTAATATTGAAAATGGAGTAGGGAATATACAAAAAGTGTTCGAAACCTAAAAAGTTCGGATAAATGTGGTCCGGATTAACGCGACGTGACTGTATACAGATCTGATTATTTGCTCGTTCCTCGCAATAATTGCAAGAATCAATTTGCAAAAATATTTTTGGTAAATTTCTTAAAAAAATTTAAAAATTTTAATAAATTGAAATTTTACGATCTTTTTTTGTAATTCATCTGAATGTTAGAAGAAACATTTATGGAGTTTTTTTCAAAAAAATTCAATGTTTGGCTTCGATATTGGAAAAAAAGTTCAACTTGACATATCTTCTAAAAAAAATAAAAAAAGCCAATTTAGTTTAAAAGAAATAAATTAGTCTTTAATGTTCTAGTGACCATTCTTTTTAATTCAGCCGTTCATCAGTTGGTAGTCTAAAAAAAAAAGATTCCATCCGCATTTTTTTTTCTCTTTTGATCGGTTTGGCCTAGATCAATATCAAGCCTGAAATTTGCTTTTAATCATTTTTATATTTTATAAATAAAGAATTTAAAATTTAAATAATAAAATTTTATTAAAATAGAAATAAAAAATAGATTAAAATATAACTTTTTTTAACCTAAAAAAATTATTTAAAAAAATAAAAACCAAAATTTTTTTCTTGTTGGCAACTTTTTAATATTCAAGATTTTTTAACGTTCTTGAAATATTCTTAGTTTTTAGAACAACTTACAATATAATTAACAGCATCTAATAAATTATCAACAGTTACATCAGGTATATTAAGTCTATTATCGAAATAGCCAAGAAACGAATTTTTTCTACTCAAAGCTTCTTTTAACTCGACTGTTTCGACATCTAAAAGATTTGAGCTTGATTCTTTTTTAACAATATTAGGTACAGTTAGAGTTAAGCCATCCGACGAATCATTTCTTGAGTCCTCCAATGAATTCGCTTTCAATGACTTTTCAAACAAGTTTTTCAAATGGAAAACCATATCACTTTGCGGATTGTAAACACCAGTACAAACAAGAATAGATTCAACTGGCTTGTAATTTGTTTGTAACTCAACCGATTGACGTCTTGATGATTTTGTTGATGTTCTGCCTGATTTATTCTCGCCTAATAGATTCTCTTTGTACATATTAGCACCACGAACATCAACATCTGGATTATCACCAATTATATAAAGCTTATTAATTCTTTGACCATTTTTGCTTAATTTTTGAATTTGTTCAGCAGCATATTCATATGTGATTAAATAAGGCTTGCCCATTAGATACTCATAAACAAGTTCATTCTTAGTTACTTTCATAAAAAGTGATTCTAAGCATTCTAAAAAAGCACCATGACCAAATCTCGGCAAAGCAGCAGCACCTTTAAATGTCAAATCTTTATTGCATGCTATAATTGGCAAATGAGGAAACGGAACATATTTAAATTGTTTTCTCGGATCGCCATTTGTCATTAAGATATCAAGTAAAACTTGTAATGAACATTCCCAATTAATTGGCTCTCCAAGTAAAACTATAGCTTCAATTGGACGAAATTCTTCCTGTTGTTTTTTCTGTTCTTCAGTCAATGGATTTTTTAATAACCAGTGTCGTTTTTCATGATCGACAAAATCCAAATCTGGAAATATTTTAACCAATTCTTCGATGGTTAAGAAATCACTAAAACCTAATCTTTATTTAAAAAAAGAACAAAAATTAAACTCCAATACAAATTTATTCACAAAAAGTTCCTTATATGCGTACAATATAAAAGTTTGATTTTAAGTATTTTAAAGATTTAGGCGTATCTTTTTACTCAAAAAAAGTAAGAAATACTTTTTACACTTAGAAAATTTACTGTGTCAATCATGTTACAGTACATCTTTGAAATAAGTTGAAAACTCTGCTAAGCACTAATTAATGGAAAATTTTTGAAAAACGTCTTAAGCAAAACATTGACCTATTGACAATGAAAATACTAAAATACTTTATTAAATTATTGATATTTTAGTTGAACTATTATTTTATTAGTATTTAGTTTATTTAGTATTATTTAATTCCAGTCTCTAAGAGTACTGAACTTTATTTACTTTATTTGCTTTATTTAATAAAATTTCAATTAAATTTAATAAAATTTAATTCTTCTCTCCTCGAGTACTCTACTTTTTTCACTTTTTTCGTTTCAATCAGAACTTCATTGTCAATAGATGAAAAAATTCGTCTTAAACAACTCTTAAGCGTTGCTTTTTGACTTTTTAAAATCTCTTAAAATTCTCTTAAAAAACGTTTTAAACAGACTGGCAACTTATTTCAGAAATGTACTGTATTTAGTAAACACAATAATCTCTACCCGATGGAAAAGACTGCGTTTAAAACTATCAAATTTCCATTAAAAACTAATTAGTTCGATCTCAAAAATTCGAACACTTCAAAATTTTTAAAGAAAATTTAATTAAAAAAAATTTTGGAAATTATTTTTTTTTTAAATTTTACGTAAAGTTTTCAGTAATTTCTCATAAATACCGATATTTACCAAATATTACGTTTTTTGGATTATCGTTTTTTTACGTTAAATATAGTGAATTCATCGTGTCATAGCAGCACATTTATATGAAGCAAAACTTAGTAAAAATTTTGAATGGAGATAAAAATTAATCTGCCTAAAAAAATACTATTTCAAGAATATAAAGATTATAATAAAAAAAAAGGAATCAGTGTTAAAATTTGTTTGAAAAAACTTTAAAAAAAAAGAATTATGTTTATAAAACTTACTCGCTAATTAAATCATAAGAATCATTTTGACAACAAACAAGAACTCGTTTGTCATGATAATCAAACAATGCTTTACACGGTGATGGAGCAACAACACAATGATCGTGAGTAAATGGTAAATTAAAAATACTTGTCAAAGAATCGACTAAAACTTTCGAACAGTAGGTTCCATTTGTAACAAATACAAAAGGAATTTCATTTTCCCACAATGTCTTTAAGTTTCAATTAATATTTGTAAAAATAAATTTTATATCTATTTTAGCTTACGGTTATTGCTTTTTTTGAGAAATCAAATGGTTTACCACCCTTGAGTACGACACCATCTATATCAATAAACACACCTGCATTGAATTTTGAATTATTGTTTATTTCGTTTGAGCAGTAATTTATCTTAAAAATAAATTTTTATTAAAAATGTTGTTATAATAAACGGAATTTATTTAAAACGAAACGGAAAAAAAAGTTAAAATTTTTAAACATTTTAAAATTTAAATTTAAGTTTTTTAACTCTTTATGAACTCCTTCAGTAAAACAGTGCCTTTGCAACGAAAAATCAATTTTTAATACACTTTCCGGAATGGATACTACGATGATCTGTTTTTTCAATTAAATTAAAAATCTGATAAAAGTCATCTTAAATTTTTAATCCATAGTCTTCCTGAATGCTGAAAAAAACTAAAAATTAGAAACCTTATTAATTTAAGATGTAAATCTTAAAAAAGTGTATTTTATGCATGGGGTAATTTTTTAAAAAATCTGACACACGAGGCCGGGGGTGGGTGGGTCATTTTCAGTGAAAGAAAACCTTTGTGACAAGCTTTTCTTACAGTCAAATTATGGCGAGAAAATGTCAGAAAAGTTCAGATTCTAGGGGGAGGGGGGGTTTTCTAGACAAAATTAATTTTTAATGACAAATAAAAATTAAAAAAAAAATTACAAACAAAATTTTCTGTTTATAAAAAAGCTGAATTCATTTCAAAATTTTAATATTAAATGTTCACAAAAAAAATTATTGTTTACGAAAAATTTTTTTATTAAAAATTTTTTTACAATTTTTGTTAAAAATTGTTCACACTATCCACTAGACCCAAATTTAGAACCAAATAAACTAGAGAATATAAAATTAAATTGTAAAATTTGTGATTCATTGGTTCTCTTAGAAAAAATGAGCTAATATTTTAATCAAAAAACTTGTTGTATGTTTTTATGAATTGTAATAAAATCAATTTATCTAAGAACTGATTTTTTTTTAAATTCTAAAGGTCATTTTTTCCAACTTTAGGGGGGGGGTCTATTTGTATCAAAAAAATAATTTTTCTGACAGGGGGGTGGGTCATTTTTCTTGAAAAAAAACCTAAAGGGGCCTAGTATCTGGAATTTTTCTAACAACTACCCCATGTTTTATGTAATCATTTTCGCTTCTTTTTTTTTGTGGGGGGGGGGGGGCTCAATTAAAAACGGTAATAATAAAAAATTTTAAAGGGTCTTAGGATAAGAAATTATTTAATAAATTAAAATCTCTTACCTTTAGCTCGCTCATTTTTTATTCACTTTTATGTTGAATATAAAAATGATTTGATGAAGTTTTCTTTTTTTTTGATTTTTTTTTCTAAATTGAAAAAAGTGTCTAATATTTAGAGAATGCAAACTTTGTATATCATTTTTTGTTAAGTTCAATATATATTGCAACTTGCAACAATTGCGTATTAAAAATTCAAAAAAAGAAAATATCACATTAAGTTTTTTTTAATTTCTTGAATTAAAAGTATAATTGATTTGACTTTGGGAACCACACCTTTAATTTATGCAATTTTTATTTTCTCCAGACTTGTAATAATCTTGAAATGATGGCTAATTCAAAAAATTAAAAAAATTCTCGAGAACAACTTTAGATAAGAAATAAAACATCTTTATTTGATTTAATATAACTTGAAATTATCTCTCTATTACAATTTATATCTTCTGTTTTTTACTAACTTACGAATTACTTGATATCTTTAAATTCATAGCTTTTTATTCGTTAGATAAATAGAAGTTTATTTGCATTCGAAAGCAAGCAAAAACAACCAAGTTTAGGAGCTTAAATATTAAGAAATGATGATTTTATAAATGAAAATTGTATTTAAAAATAACATAAGTAACGAGGCACGTTTTCTATTTTTCTTTATGTTAAATTCATTCAATATTTATCTTCGTAATTCAAATGAATAAAATACCAAGTTATTTTTTTAACTAGTGAAAAAAAAAAATTTCAATCAAATAAAATGCTTCTCTAGTCTCTTTTGTTTGATATTCTAAGTGTATACATAAAAGTCATTATATTTAAAAAATCATACTAATGCTTGCATAAGTCTAATTGAAAATCTCTAAGCTTGATTTTGAATTTGTTAAAAAAAAGCAGAGGCCTAGAACACCCGGTATTCCCAAGCGGTCACCGGACGAGAACCGGTGATCGGACGAGAACCGGTGCATTCAACGTGATATGGTCCTAGGCATTTAAAATAATTAGTTAAATTGTTTATATTTTATTGAAAATTATTTATTAATTTTCCAAAAGCGCTCAATAAACCAAACTTTTTTGCAAAAAAAATCTTTTTTTTAAGAAATTTTTTTAACGTCGTAAGGTAGTCGATAAAATAGAACAATTAGGTCTTGCAGGTCAGAGAGTTTACAAAAAATTGCATTTTTTTATGGCAAAAACCTACCACATTCTTATTTTTCATTTAAAATTGTGTTTTCCGATGACTTAAAATAACTGAAATATTATACTTAGATTTATTTAAGAATAATATCCTAATAGAAAAATTAAATGAAATTTTTTAAACATATAATTTCATTTTAATTTGAATTTTTTTGAGTACGGTAAGGTAGCCGTACGAGTACGCCGTTAATAAATAAAAAATTTGTGGCCATATTTTTTGATTATAAGCTCAACAACATAATCTTCTAATTATGGTAATTTTAAAACTTGGAAAGCATAGAGAATAAAATGTTCTACACGATTCCTTCTTAAGTTTTTCTTAAATTGAAAATACACCCGGTGTGCTTTTTAAAAAAATAGGGGGTATGTTTTTCTAAGGATACACAGGAAATTGGTTTATGTTTTTTTCTTGTTTTTGATAATTAATTTTGTATGTTTGTTGTGGTAATTTAGTAGTAGTAGATAGAACTGCGACTTGAACATAGTTCAAGTAGAGCCCTAAAGGGCTATAGCAGTCGCTTCAACAACACTTTGTTTTCATCCACACGTCCAACTTCGCCTTGAAAACATTCAAACTCGGTGCATTAACAATGTCTGTTGGCAATTTGTTCCAAATTGTCGTGACTCTGTTTGTTATAAAATTAAATCTTGGTCGAAAATATTTCATTTTTTCTCGGTAAATAGTTCTGTTGTTAGACCTGAGGTTATATTTTCTGTTTTCAGTGATCAAATAAGTGTCGTTCACAAGATTCACCTTCTCAAATTTATTAATGATTTTATACATTTGAATAAGATCACCTCTCTGTCTTCTCATTTGAAGATTGGTCAGATCCATTTTAGACAGCCTATCAGCATAACTTAATCCTCTTAACTCTGGCACCATTCTTGTAGCTCTTCTCTGCACTTTTTCCAACTCATTTATGTCTTTTATACAGTACGGAGACCATGAGCTAATAGCATATTCTAGGTGTGGTCTAACAAGGGGTTTGTATAAAAGTGTGATGTTGCGTTTGTCAAGAAATTTAAACGATTTTCTAATCATGCCCAACATCCTATTCGCTTTCGCAGTACTATGTCTAACTTGAACGTCCCATTTTAGATCATGTTTTATAAATATTCCAAGATCCTTTTCACAAAAAGTCTTTGTTAGTGGTTGTTTTTCACCATTATGGTTTTCAATTTCATAGTCGAATTTTGTATTAGTTCGACCCAAATGCAAGACCTTACACTTTTCTGCGTTGAAGACTGTTGACCACTTCTTTGACCAATCACAAATCTTATCAATATCATTTTGAAGTTTCAAATTAATGTTGCAATATATCTTTTATATGTTGTATTATACCTTGTCCCGGGTTTTTCTTCATGCACTTCTCAGTCCGGAATACGGTAACACCCACGCAATATTATTTATTGTATCTTTAATCATTAAAAGAAAACGCCGAAAAAGATCAATAATTTGGAGTTTTTTTTTCTTATTCATGGATTGTTTTTTATTTTAAAGTGAATTCAAGTAAATTTTAGAAGAATAAAAATGAATCAATATTTTTTTAACTCAAGTTAGCTAAATTTTATTGGAGGTCTTACTAAAAATTTGAAAAAGTTTCTTGGTAAATTGGTCTTATGATCAATGCAGAAGAGTTTCTTTGGAAATTTCTAATTTATAGGTATTTTATAAGGCATAAAAGACCTTAAATGATAAAAAAAAATTATAAACTTTTTGCTTGTTTTATGGAATAACGAAATTTTATTTTAAAAATATTTAACTTTACTGATTAAATTTAGATTTTTTTTACAAACTATAAAATTTCAACTTGTAAATTAAAGGAAGAGCAATAAAAAAGGGTAGCATAATTTTTAATCTTGTATAAACTCACAAACAACTAATTTATTTGATTCTAAATTAAAGTTATCTAGACAATATCTATTTTGACTGTGAGACCAAGTAATTGCCAAATAGTTGTTTGTTAACTCTTCTTCCGTAGATGAATATTTAATTAATTTTTCATTGTTACAATATCTTAAAATAAAAAAAAAATTAGAGAATAATTTAAACTGAATTCTTTTAAAGTTAAATACAAATTTTTGTTATCATTAGGATCAATAAACAAAAATTGACTATTTGAATATTTTTCATAAGCCAGGTCTTTAATTTGGCTATTTTTTTGATTTTCCAATTGGACAGCCGGGTGAACCCAGTCATCAAATTGTATATTAAAATAAGCATTGACCTTAATAAAAATGGTTATTAGAATTAATTTCGACCTTTTTTAAAAAGAAAAATGCACCCCATTTCAGCATATTTAAATTTTAACTAATTTTTGCTATTTTTATAAAAAAAATCAATCAAAATAAATTTTTTCATAGAAATAGGGTAATTTTTTTATGGCATCTAAAAAAATTAAAAAAAAAAAATACCCAAAAATCCTCATTTATAAT
The DNA here is from genome assembly GCA_002922825.1 of Brachionus calyciflorus. Lineage (NCBI taxonomy): Eukaryota > Metazoa > Rotifera > Eurotatoria > Ploima > Brachionidae > Brachionus > Brachionus calyciflorus. The sequence goes on along the minus strand of NTPY01000330.1, from coordinate 142,869 downwards.
CTCGGTTAACGGCAAAATAACTTTTTCGAAAGTATCCTCCGAATCTGGTATAACAAGTCTAGATTTTAATTTTTCGCATTCTGACTTAGCGTGAGACCATGAGCTTCTCTCATTGGATATATAAATACATTTATCATCAATTTGTTTAAAATTTTCTAAACATTGTTTTTTATCTTGTGGTAATGTAGTCGTTTCTGGTACTAGAAGGGTAGTATCCGGTATAGTTGTATATAAGACTGATGTGGAAATTTCATCTGTATTAGTTTGAAATTGCTCCTCTATATTTGGAACTAAAGTTGTGGTAAAGAGTTCGGTTGATTCGGGGATCAAAGGAATTTCCGAGGTTATGATTGAATCATTTGTAAAATTGTTTAAATTTTCATTTGATATTGAATCGTAGTCTTTGTTTTCAAATCCGCAAAATTCAATAAATTTTTGAATATAAGTAATTGATGTTGTATTTAAAACATCCATTGACATATCTGTTAGAATGCTAGACGTTACTGGTTCTTCGATAGTTTCCTCAATATTTTTTCTTAAATCATTTGGTTGAGTTTCGGTTAAGTTCGATGTAATTTTTAATTTATCTGTTTGTTTAGTCTCTTGGCAAATTGATTTATTGCACATTGTTAAATCGTTAGAGCTTGCACTTATAACTAGATTTAGCAAAGAATTTCTTGGAAATTCGACTTTCAAGTCTATTTTAATTTTATCGTCATTTTTCTTCGAAAAAAAAATTATAAATTTTTCTATTCCAAAATGTTTAGTTGAACTTCAAATAAAATCTTAATGAAAAGCATTAAAAATTGTGACCGATCCTTGGTCGCAATTTAATTCACACTTTATGAGACTGCTAAACACCGTATAAGTTGATACTCATTTAGAAAGTGCTAAGAAGAAATACGAAGCTTATCCTTGAGATTAAAAACATGAAATATACACAGCGCTGGTTAAGCGATTTGATATCAAGGAGTTTATAAACAAATTTATAATTTTTAAAAAGTACAGTACAAATTAAAACTAACTTGTACGCATTTTGTTCCTCGGATCTTCTTCTGAAGAAAAAAATCAATAAAAACTAATATTTATATTATTTTTGTTTTCTTATAGAAATTTCCAACTGGTTTTTTTGTAAAGGTTGTTATGTATAACTTAAAAATCATGATCAAAAATGAGTCTAATGGCGAAGAGACCACACGGTTTTATCAAGACATGTTAAAAACATAAACTAAAAAATGATATGGAACGTTAAGAAACGGAATATTGTAAGTCAAACGACTTCTTTAGATTTCACTCGAACTATTCGAAAAATACCCATAATCTTTAAGCAAGTACTTCAGAAAAATATTTAGAGTGTTCTAGATTTAATTTTCAACCGTTAAAATATTTGACTAAATCTTTAGAATTATTTGCTTTCAAAATTACTGATAACCAAGCATTTATTACTTCAACTCGATTTTCTGATGATCTTGTAATGTTTTCAAAATATCAATAATTTTATATTGTAAAAATTTTATGTTATTAAAATAAATTTAAATAATTACATCACTTATTGATCTAGCATAACTTGTAAACAAGCAAACTGTAAAAATTGAAATTAACCACTCTTGTCTATAAATCAACATTTTTTTTTTTAAGAATATACTCTAAAATGAATTCAAGTAATTTTTTTTCTTAATTTTCAACCAACTTTTAATTGGTTTTGTTAATTTTTAACATTTAGTTATCATTTAAGTGAATTTTTTAAAAAATTCAAAATAAATTTTGAAAATTGATAACTTAACCTTTAATTGCTATACGATAGAAATCAAATTTTACTCAAAAATTTTATCAAATGTTTTTGAAAGCTTTAAAATTATTATATTACTTTTAAATATCTTGTAAGTTACAAATTCTCTTTGAAAAAAAAGAAATATGAATCAAATTTAAAAAATAATGTTAAGCTTTTTATTTTATCAGCATAAAAAAATTTTAACAAAGCTTTTAGTCGCTGTGATAAAGTATTTTTTGGAATGTTCAACAGATTATAATTAGTTCCCTTACTTGGTAAATTAAAATGTTAAGAATTCAACGCCTCGGAAACTTGAAAGCCTTAGGGTTTTTAATTCATACAGTATTTCTAATGAATTTTTTTACTAAAAGTGTGGCAATGCATGAGGATTTAAAATAAGATGTTATGAAAAACAAAATCGTTTAAAAACAAAAAAAACGTTAGATCAAGTGTTAGGAGAGGTAAAAAAACCGTAATACTACTCTGGTAATAAAGGTTGAAGTAAATCTAATAGCTCGATTTTTGCTGATCAAACAAAAAAAAGAAAGAAAATCGACAAAAATTTTTAACATGCCTTTTAAATTTAGGTGAAAAAGGAATTTTTATTAATAAAAATGAAAAAATGATAATATCTTTAAAGTTTAGAGTAATAGCTAACAATTTTATAAATAAATTCTTTCACAATATTTAAAAGGCCAATTTGAACAGTCATTAAAAAAATAAATAAACCAATTTTAGTACAAAAACAAAACCAAAAAAACTATATTAATCATTTTAATCAGAGGCCTGATTTACATAAGCATTCATTGCCTTGCTCAATATTTTCATAGCAATCAGAACAATAAAGACATCCACAATCGTTTTCTTTAATATATCTCGAATCAAATGGATCTTTACATAAAGAACATTCCTTTTTTAAAATATTAAAATTTTCCTCTAAATTGTCATCTTTAATTTTATTTTTTAGTTCCTTTTTAATATTTTCTGTATCTTTTTTCGTAAAATCTACTTCGATCTTTGGTTTACATTCAAAATTTACGGTATTTCTTTCCATGCTAATTTCTTGTTTTATTTGGTTAATATCGAAATCAATTGATCTTGAAAGTTTTTCTTTAAAAAAATCAACTAATGAATTATTTGTTTTATCGTCTATATTAACTAAACAAACTAATTCTAAATTTCGTTTTTGATCATTTGAATTGAGAAGATAGTCCTCAATAGAATTATAGAGAGCCTTACAACAAATGTTCATTGGTACAGAAAAAATTCCCGAACTAATTAGCGGAATTGCTATTGATCTAGCTGCATTAAGCTTGTTTTCTGTATACATTAGTGTATTATAAAATGTGTCCTTCAAATCTTCATAACATTTTGTTTTATCGTAATAGTCATCCCAACGTGGTCCACAAGCATGAATGATATACTTTGCATTTATTTTATTATTACTTGAAGTGTGCATTACTTCAGATATATCCATTTTATGACCTCCACGTTTTTTCATGTAAGAGTCGCAATCTTGTTGAATTCGATTACCACATCGCTTTAAAATAGCACCAGCAACTCCTCCTTGTGTTAAAATTTTTTATTATAAAAAAAAAATTATTACCTTGTAAAAAAGTGATGCCTAAACGCTGCAAGATACGGAGAGATAAGATAAATTTGAATAAAACTAGGCTCAAGTTTGTCAAATACATAAAATCAAATTAGTCTCAGGTATTTTTAATCGCTTGTAATCAAGGAAATATAGTTTTTGAAAATAATTTTAAGATTTATTTATTTTCGACCCTTTTTCTTTCTTAAAATTTATTTATAGTTTTATGAATTTTACGCTTGATTTGATCCTTTCTTAGCTTAAAAAAATAACTAACACTAATAATCGAAATCAAAAATTAACTGAGCATGGAATTTATGACTTTCCTTTGAAAAAAAATATCTCAAAAATGGAAATATTTAGTAAACAATTAATTTAAATGAAAATGTAATTTATGGTGATCACCCATCATTTATGCCTATAATTAAAATTCTTTTTTAAATTAAATTTTAACCATTAAAAAACTAGATCTAAACAGAGAATTCTAATTTTCAGTTCAGAGGCTCTTATTTTATAAAAAAAACTATCCACATGATTTTTTGAAACCAAAGACCTACAAATCATTTAATTAGTTTCTTTTTTTTTTAACTCAAGGATTCAAAATTCATAACTTCACTGTCTCGAATTAACGTCGTAGCCGTACCTAAAAGGAAAAACTTTAAATTTATCATTTGAATTTACTTTTGTTTACTGTATTTCCTCAAATAAAAGCAGTGTGGTCAACAAAGGATTTCTTCTATTCGAAAATTTTTCTCACGAAAAAAGCGTCTTATTTGATACAGAAAAATTCATTTTCTTAAATACATTTAGGTTACATTTTTCAATTAGTTTTCTTTTATTAGAGCGGTAAAAATAATTAAAAATAACTTTAAATAAAATGAAATTTTAAATTTAAATCTGGGCAACTTTCTTCTATTATGGTACCGTATTCCCTTTTTAGATAATGCAGTATCATAACTTAAGATGCGCTAATCATCATTCCGCCTATGTTAAAGTGTTGTTGACTAATTGCTCATGCTACAAACGCAAAATCACGTCTTTAATGCTGCACCAATGGCGTTTTTTGAGGTTTAATGCGGCTCTAAATGTGTGATTTAAGTCAAAAAAAAAAAATAATAAAAAATCATTTTTAAAATATTTTTAAATAAAAAAAAATCGTAATTGTATTTTTTGATTATTTTTATTTTTTCGACTTAAATCACACATTTAGAGTCACATTAAAACTCAAAAAAACTTTGATTTTTGAAATCAACTCAAATATTTGCCAAATATTATCGAAGGTTAAACTTCTTTTGCTTGAAATTTTGCTTTATTCAATTAAAATGGCCATCGAGTGTTAAACCGAAAGGCGACTGTGAACAATATTTGTGTAAAAAATTGAAAGAAATCGAATTATTAAAGAAATTAAGCATACCTCCGAGCCAAAGTAAAGAATTTGCAGCATTTACAATAATATCAACTTTTTGATCAAGTAAATCGCCTTTATGAATATCAATTTTAAAATTTTTTTCCTTATAAAAATAAGTTAAGCCTGGTAGCTGTTTAGTTGAATTGTAGCCACTAGCTTCATACAAACTCGATCTATTCATTATTAAGCTCAAGTTTAAGCTATCTTTTTGACTTTGTAGAAATTTCAAAAGTTGATATTGATAGCTATCAAGTTCAATATAATCTACTCCATTTCCTGTTTTTATAATTGGTTCTCCTTTTGAAATATTCCGTTTTCAAAAAAATTTATTTTAAAAAAATAATTTTTTGTTCAAAATATTTACCAATTTTATTTCTATATAAATCTAATAATTGATCGCTTAAATTCGTTACTTTATCCAAAGCAATGTTTTTCTAATTAGAAATGAAATAAATTTTAACTTTTTAATTTGAAGGAAATAAAAATTTTACATTTTGGTCAATTTTTTTGAATTTATTGATATCATCTATTTCAAGAACATCAGGTAAATTTTTATTAGAATTTTCAATTTCTTTATTTTTGTAAGAAATGTAAAGTTTTGAATCATGAGTTGGGTAAACTATTGCGAGTAAGTTAGAATCTTGGGTATCAATCAATTTACTAATTGAGGAATTTATCTTATTATTAATCGACGCTAAATCAAAATCACTCATAATCCTTGATTGAACCCCTTCTAATTCATACAGTACATATTTCGACATTTTGATTTTTTTTAATCAAAAATAAATTCTTCAAATTTTTCTCAATTTAAAAATTGAAATAAATTCCAAAATTATGTTAAAATTTAAAAAAATAAGTTTAATAAATAATGTGATGGTATAGGCTAAAATGAAAAATGCTATTTTTAGAAAGCAAAAAATAAATTGATCAAACACGTTGAAGTTAATATTTATAAAAAGACTAGTCCCAAAAAAATTTTCAATCAAAATAGAAATAATGTGAGGTTATGTTAATAATAAGGGATTAGGATTTATTGAAAACTCAACAGTCCTAATATAATTAAAAAAATTTTTTTATTTAAATCAGAAAAAAATTAAACTTTGAACCAAATTTTTTTTAACTTAGAACGTAAATTTACAATTTAGTTTTGCTTTGTTTTAAGTTAGGGTTATGTCCAATCTGTGATCAGCCCAATAATACCGGATTTGTCCTAGGGCAATCAATTCAAAGAACTTACGTGAATACTTTTTAAAATAAAGAAAAGAGACTTATCTTAGAATAAATAGTTAGAATTAAATAATGTCAGAGAGAAAGCTGTATAATAAAAAAATAATGAGAACCTATCGCCATATTTAATGATCACATAAAAATAAAATCGATCACAAAATTTTCTCTAAGATTAATTTTGATCACCAATTATGTGTTCTTCGAAATTTTGATCAGAAAATAAAGTCAATGTTCATAAATCCGGCATGATTGGGCTGATCAAAGGTTTAGTGTAAATATGATCTCAAATTGGACATGACCCTTAAGTTAGTAAACTTAGAAAATTCAGAATTAAATATTAGAAAAGTCTGAAAAAAATAAAGTTTTTCCTTTCTTATGAAAATGTAATGTCATCTATCAACTATCATGACAGATCATCTTTTAGTTTTTTATTAAACAAATTCGGTAATTGGATAAAATTTTATACAACTTGATAGTTTTACTATTTTTTTTAATTTTTAACTTTTTATTTCGACTAACAACTTTTCCAAAACTACAAAAATGAAAAAAAAATTATGTGATTTTATGCGACCTTATTTTTTATTTCTAAATTTTCAGGTTTTTTAAAATTACTTTTACAAAAATTTTATGCCAATTTTTATTGAAAAAAAAATTTAATATTAAAAATGTAAAAAAGTATAAAAAAATTAATCACTATCATCTGAATCATCAGAATCGTTACTTTCTGTATTTCCTAAATCTTGTGAAGCTGGTATTGTAACAGTAGCATTTTGACTGCCTTCTATTACAGATGAAGTCAATCTATTAAGCTTGGGGATCACATTTTCAATAATTTTAATCATTAATTCTTGTTTTAAAGAACAAAAATCAACAGTACTAGATATTTTTTTAAAATTTGATGAAATAACTTCATAACAAAAGCTTAAAACTTCATGTAGAACATTTTCACTATCACAAGCTTCGACAAAAATACGTATAACATTATCTTCATCAATCATTTCGGTCAAATGATACAAACACAATTTTCCCAATTCAATTAAATTCATCTTATCAGCAGCTCTCATTATACCTATAAGTAAATTTCGATTTGTGTCATTATCAACAGTGTTGACATGACCTGAATACAAAAAATTTAATACTTCTAAAAAAATATCAAATTCTATGTCTTTTATATAAATAGGATTTTTAATCGGATCTTGCATTGAGAAATTTTCTTTAAAATGACCATTTTGGCTTAGCATTGCTCGAAAATATTCACTACGATAAACCAATATGTTCCTATGGGCTGGTATCAATTTACCATCGACTTCAAAATAAACATCAGCAAATAATTCATTTTGAACAAGTGTTTTTAAATTTCGGGATAAAGATGACATTTGATTTTCTTTTATATCCTCGTTTCCAATAGCTATCTTATTTCCTTTTATTTCTTTATAATTTTAAAATTAAAAGTTTTTTATTTAAAAGTAAAATGTCTTAATTAATAAATACCTATTCCATCTATTAAATAAATACTACCACAAACTGTGAATTTTATTGTATCTGTTTTAAAAGGAGAAGATTTTATATTCGGAGCGAATAATTTTGGTTTGTCGGAATTCAATGGAACTTTAGTTTCCCATAAAACAAACCATTTTTCTGGTATTTGCTTTTCCAAGGCTTCTATTTTTAATATACAAGAACCAGGACATAATTTTTCATAAATATTTATTTTTTCTATAAAGATTTTTTCTTCTACTTTAAAAATTATTTCATGCATAAAAACACCCTCGAGTTCTTTTTGGACCTCATTGTTGATCTCTTCTTGGATAATTTTGCTTATTTGAGATTCAGATGGATTTAGTTCGTCTCCCAAAGAATAGCTCAGTGGATCGTTTTTAACAGGACCAAGTATTGATTCAAGATATTTTAAACTGTGATCGGATTTAGATTCTATATTGACTATACTTGATACCCATAAGTTAACTTCGTTTTCGTTGTTTGACATAATTATTTACAAACTAAAAAAACTGTAATATTTGAAATTTGAAAACGATAAAGCTTAAAATTTCAGGTGAAAAAAAAAGTGAAAAATTCAATATTTCTTAGAAGTTTTTATTAAATTTTAATAATTTAAGAAAAAAGAATTATTATAATTATTACTTAATTATTAGTAGAAATTAGGAAAAAAACTATAAAAGGTATAAAATTAATTAAGTTTTATACCTTTTTTCAATAAATTCAAAATTATAAAAATGAAATTGTTAGTATATTTAATTTAAAAGTTTTGATAATCTAAGACCATAAAAATAGCAGAACGTTGAGAAAAAATATTCTATTTCAGCGATCTTCAAAGGAATTTTTTCCCACAAAATTACCACTACTTTTGAAGTTTCTGACGGAAAGGTCTGCCAATCCCGAATAAAAAACTTAAATTGTTCTTACAGTCGACTGATAATGATAATGATGAGAGGAATGGATTCGATTAGAAGATTAATTATGGATCTTAATTTTTTCGCAAATAAAATCTATGGTCAAAAAAACAAAGGTACAAAAACATTCCTGTTTTTAAAATTTTTCAAAATTTGAATTTTCACTTAAGTACCTTTTTTTGTACCAATCCTTGTGGTAATCTTCATGAGATTTGATAAAAAATTAAAGGTTCCTGAATTCACATGAGATCTCAATTATCGAAATCTATGTTGGGCTGTTTTCGTAAAATTCAAAGGCTAAAAATTTTCAAAATTTTGATATAAAAGTTTTAGACAAGGTGTTTTTTTAGACTCCAAGTGAATTCGAGATCATGATTAAAAATTTTATAATATAGTTTAAAAAACTTTATTAAAAATCTAAAACATTAAAATTAAAATCACTTAAAAAAAGTCCTTAAAAATTTTTTTTTCAAATTTTTTAATTAAACTGATATATTGTTTTTTACAATTATAGACTAAAAAATCAACTTAAAAAATTGAAAAAATTTAAAGTATTTTTGTCAAAGTCAACTAAAAAACTAAAAATTAATTTTGAAAAATAAAAATAGCACCTTCATTTCGTTCAACATCTTTATACTTGATATTCTTCGAATTAAAATATTGTTTTAGACCATTTTTGAGATTAGCTTGACCAGTTTTATTATGCGAACCGCGTCCAGTAATGAGCATTATTTCCTTCAAAACATCCAACAAAGGCAATACAAATTCTTCCACTTTACCAATTGCCTCCTTAACAAACAAACCATGTAAATCCACTTGTATACTTAATTTATCATTTATAACATTTCCCATTGTACTAGGCGCATTCATTCTTTCATATATATCATTGGCAGCATTTGATCGAGCAATTTTTAACTTTTCTCTCAGCTCCTCTAATTTCTTATATTTTAAATTCCATTCAAAACTATTCATATCTAAAATATTCTCTAATTGTTTCTCTAATTTTAAATATTCTTCATGCAATTTTAGAACAGGTGCCCGAGCAATTTCAAAATATTCTTGCTTCTTTGTATAATCTAAATCCTCACCCGTATCGGCTTGTATCATACCAATCATGTTAAACAAAATACTTTCTATTTTATTAACATCGAAATAGTTATCAATCAAAAGTGTACATAATAATTTTTCACTTTCTTCTTTATCCAACGGTAATTTATCCAATTGTTCAAATACACAAATATTTTTTCTTTCTTTAATTAAAGCCTTACACATTTCTTCTATGTACATTGGTGAAAATTCTTGTCTACATAAAGAACATGCTGAATCGTGTGGTACTTCTTCTTGTTTTTTGACTTGTTTACAAGCCTTTTTATATTTACATAAACAAGAAGCACAAAATGCATGTTCACATGGAAGAATAACCGCTATGGAAGGATCTAAAAATTTTGACCATTCTGTCGAGCATAAAGTACAATAGTCCAAGTCTATTTGACTATTTAAAGCCATTTTATTTTCAATTAATAAATAACATGTTGTTATTTTTATTTTGCCAAATTTGGAAATATCAAAATTAGATTTTTTTTGTCGTGTTCTATCGGGTCTATTTCTTGTAATCTCTTGATTTGGAGCCGGTGCAACAGTTTCTAATTTTAATTTTATCTCTTTTAATTTTAGATAGGCATCACAGTCAATTTTTTCAAATATACCAGTCTCTAGTACAAAATCACAGTCGTCAAGTGCCATTTTATTATATCTAGAAGCTATGCGCGAATTGGCTATTTCTAAATAGCATTGAACACGTTTTAAAAATAATTCCATTAATTCTACTTGATCTCTCCTATTCATTTTACTGAAATATTTCTCCAAATGCATTTTATCAATGGCCAAAGTTATGTATTTAATTGCTGATGTATAACTATGTCTTAGAATTAATTGGTTGATTAATTCATCAAGTTCTTTTTTAGACATTAGATTTCTATTTGAAGTCATTCGAGCTCTTGATAAAATTAAACTTTGTTTTTCGTCTTCTTGATCAAAATGCATTCGATGTAACATTTTTAAATCGATTGTTTTTGATTCAAATTCGACTATTTCATTATGAGGTAATTTAACGGTAATTAAAGAGGCTCCTTCTTGTCTAGGGTTATCACTTATGTCTCTTTGTTCATTACTGGATGCTTTACAGTCTTTTTTATGCAAAGACCAATGAGCTATTTGACAATCTCTGGAGCAATATTTAATTTTTTTACATTTTGAACATTGAAATATTTTCGTGTTATTCTCAAATTTTAGAGGACATTTCAAATTTTCGCATTTGAGAGTGAATTTTTTATCCTTTTCCTGGAGAATTTTAAAAACCTCAACCTCTCGCTTAATTAATTCGCGTTTTATTATTGGACTCAATTCATCGGGTCTATATTTTCGAGCATCTTTGGCATGTTTTATCAAAAAAGGTGTTATCCATTGTAATTCAACGCATTTCTCCAACCATTGCCACATTTGATCTCGATGATATTTAAAAGCTTGAGGTGGAGTACCTCTATAAATGGGAATAGGATCATCATCTCTCAAATTAGTGATCTCAATTAATCTTAAATAATTTAAATAAGCCAACATGGTCATAGCTTCTACATTATTTAAATTAGCTGATTCTAAATAATAATTAGCCGCTTTGGTTTTATTTTTTCTCACACCTTTCAATCCAAATAAAAAACAATCTCCTAGGGACAACAAGGCATTTGAGTCTTGTTTTTTGGATTCTTTTTTTAATTGTTCATAAGACAATTTTGGAATTGTTGACATTACCATTTCGATCATAAATGATGTGCCTTGATTGACCGATACATCTTTTAATTGCTTTCTAATTGTTGTCTTTTGATATATTTGATAAAATTGATCATAATCTTTGGGTATATCGTCGATATCGTCAAGTAAATCTTCTAGTTCTAGACAGATTTCATAGTAATCTGGATTTTCTTTCTCACAAATAATTCTAGTATGCATTTATTAGAGTTTTTTCTTCTAGATAAAATCTTTTCTTAAAGAAAAAATTCCTTTAAATTTTAAGATCAGAAAAGGTATGTAACGCATATTTGGTAAAGATTGTTTGTACTTAATTTAAACTTACTTAGAATTTTAAAGAACAATTTGACTTATAAAGTTCGATTTTGATTCGTTAGTTTGTTTTATTAAAAAAATCGGAAAGATGTAATTTTTATCATGTCTCCTATTTTTAATATTTTTTTATTCAAATCAAAAATCAAAAAATAAAAATTCTCACAATTTTTTAAGTTCTTACTTAGAATCGAAATATTCTTTATAATAATAAACTTAAAACTCTGATGGTAAGATCAACAATCGAATTTATGCTCGTAATGAATTTTATCTTAAATCTCTGATTATTTGTTTACTTTGTTAAAATTGTTTATCGTTTAAAAAGACAATTTAAAAAAAATTACAATTTGAATTTTTTAATACAAAGATTTAGTTTAAAAATTTGAGTTAAGGGCTATTTATGACTTGATTTGTCATAAAATTTATTCAAGAACATAACTTCCATCCTTTGGCCGTTTTCTACTGAAATAACGAAAAAATCTAATTAAAAAAAAAACTTGCCATTATTAATTCTTCTTAAATTCCTAAAATTCTAAAATCATTATATTCAAGGTTCATGGAAGATGATAAAAATCTCTCTGTCGGTCGGTCTTCAGTTTTTAGATCAAACAAAAAATTTATGATTTTATCAGATAGCCAGAAAATTGATTTAAGCCAATCAATTTTATCGATTCAAACTTGATTTATTACGTAAAGTAATACAATACTATTTCAATGAAATTTACTTCATTTTTTCAATCAAAAGATTAACCGTAATTACTTAACTTATTTTTAGTTTCGGATAAAGAATCTCTAAAGGAAAAAAAATATTTTTTAAATATTTATTTTAGAAAAAATAAATGGTATTCTTAGAAAAGCATAGCGGATGTATTTTACATTATAGATATTTTGTTCAATCCAAATTTTTTACGATATTTTATTCAAAATCAAAAAAAAATGGATGATATCTTTTCTAGAGAACAAATTAATTTTTTTTAAAAAATCGATCATAAAATCACTTTTAGTTTTTGTTATGATTCAACGCTTAATTTTTCTCTTCGGATTCTGATAGTGTATAAAATTCAAGAAATTTTTCAAATTTCTTGACCAAGCTATTTTTCATAGCTTTCCTTTTAATCAATAAAACGAAAATTTTCACTTATTGATCAGCTCTTAAGTTGATCGGTTTAGATACAAAAAAATACTTGCAAATATTTGAGACTTATAAACTTAAATGGTCTTTAAGTTGTGTTTTAAAGCCATCAAATGTTACAAAAAATAATGTTGGTTTAATCGAATAAAATAAATTAGAAAGATCAGGCTAGTTTCTACATGATATTCTGAATTAGATGATATTTTATTTAAAATAAATACTAGGTGCTCAATTGAAAGAGAATTCCAGAAATTTTATAAATAAAAAATTAAACATATTATCATTTTATTCCTCCTAATTGGTAATTTTTTTTTGTAACAGGTTCGCTAAACCAATGATTCAAAATCTAAATTGTTGCATACAAAGATTTACCTATAACCACGTAATTTAACGTTGTGACTTAGCGAACCGTAATAAATATGCAATTGAAAATTCGTGATTTTTCGGTAATTTTTTATAATTACGAAATTAATTAGAAAAAGAAAATATTAAAATATTTGAGTAAAAAATTTAATTATCTTAACCGTTTTTGTACTTTCATTTGCATAAAAATTTGCAATTTTACGTGCAGATTTGTTTGTCTGATTTGGAAAGTGACATGCTGCAGAAATATTCTTCTACTATATTTGTAAAAAAACAGGTTTCACAAATTAATTTTAGTAGTAGTTGTAGTAATAACTGCTACTTGTAGTAATATTCAAAATAAAAGTTTTATTTTGTTAAAATCAAAACTTTTCATGAAATGACCTAAAATGTTAAAATTTAACGTTAAAATAGATTAAAACTTTTTAACAGTGTCAAAGGTATGAAAATTTAAAATTTTTATTTTAGAACAAGTTATTTAAAAAATTTCAAAATTTAGAGTGCATTTTAAAATCTTTTTATAGGAAAAAAACAGTCATGTTTTTTGATTGAGTAATCAATAATTTGTGTCATTTAAAAAATTCAAACTTAATCTTTTTTTTTTTCTTGTCAAAAAATTGATAAATAATCCATTTTATAGAATTTCTTAAATATTAAAATCCACTTAAAAAATATCTGATAAGATAAGAACATTTTTTTATACATGATTTAGTTTTTATTAAACAAAAAATTTTATTAAAGTGACCAAACTAAAGGATAAATAATAAAAATGATTTTCTTAAATTTCAATGTTTATCTTATCTTAATCCTTTTGGTTTTTCATCTTGTTTTATTTCTTGTTTTGTCTTTTTGTTAAAGATTAAAGATTAACGCAGCTTAAGATTTTACATCATTATTTTAAAAAAAAATTCGTAACCTTAAGTGTAATTTTATCGTGAGTTTGACAATTCCTTTCAAGCGAAACATTATGCTTTGTACAAATTTCAAGTATCCAATAAATAATCTGAAAAATTTTGTTGTACAACGATGATATTTTTTTAAGTTTCAGAATTTAAAATAGAAAAAAAAATTTTCCCACACCGGGAATCGAACCCGGGCCGCCTGCGTGAAAGGCAAGAATCCTAACCACTAGACCATATGGGACTCCTATATTTCAATATCTTCAACAATAATATCTTTTTTAACAGCAATATAACCGTTTCAGCTTTACAAAGTTTAAAGACTTTTTAAATTTGATTCAAAAGCTAATAAGCTAATATGTTTGACACGTGATTCAGAAGTTAGATACTTTGAGAAGTTGGGACTAGGACTGTCTCATTTACTTTTATTTCGTTATGAAAAGTGGCGTCCCGACTTTCATTACCTTTGAGGACAATTTAGGGTCTAGGTGGTGGTCAAAAACGAGGATTGTTCATATTGAAAAAAAAATTTTTTTAAAGCCTGTTATTTTCGGAAACTAGACAAAATTCTGTATAAGATAGTAAATTTTCATAATTTTATCAAGATCCCAAAACAATTTCTTTTTAATTCGAAAAAACTGCCAAGCATTTTTGGGCACCCGTTAAGTATTTAATCCTAGATAATTTTAATTAAAATCTTGATTTAGATTTCTTCTTGATGAAGAAAAATGCAAAATAGGACTCATAGATTCTAACACCCTCAACACAAACTCCATGTCTTTTTAAAATTGAATGTAAAATTTCTGTTTTATTTCAATTATTAAAAATCAATTTTTTTTTTTAACTTGTTTTTAATGCAGCTCTAAAAATTAGGCCACTATAAAATTAGTGGTAGATGTTACTAATAGTGTGGGGCGTTCGATCCGGGAAGTTCGAACTTAGTTCGAACTTTTCAGAAAAAAACGTGGTTCGAACTGGGGTCGAAATTTTAAAAAAGTTCGAACTTT
>NTPY01000330.1:107827-127786 GCA_002922825.1 Brachionus calyciflorus | reverse complement strand
TTAAAAAAAATTTTTTTTCTGATTTCGTAAAAAAGTTCGAACTTTCCAAAAGTTCGAACTAATAAGTTCGAACTAATGAAAAGTTCGAACCTTCAAAGTTCGAACTCTAAAAAGTTCGATCTTTTTTTCAAAAAAAGTTCGAACCTGGGTCGAAAAGTTCGAACCCCCACACTAGTTACTAAGTATTTTAGCGCTGCATTATAAAAAAGGGAATAGTTTAGATATTGATTTTCAACTTTTTCACAAAACCGACAGGAGCGTAGCGTCATTAAGGCGAACAGGGGCGGTCGACCCCCCAAAAAAAATTATTTTTTTCCTTCAAATATCCCTTTTTTTAAATGAAAAATTGCAAAATAACAACAAAAAAATTAAATAGATATTCAACTTGCCTTTTGATTATTTACTTAAGGATTCCGATATCAAATGCAAATTCGGTAAGATCATTTTCTTTTTTAAAAAGACCAAAAACATATTTAAGAATATATCGATATTAAACATCGAAATCGAATTGGTACATCGTCTCGATGAAAATAAAATTCTTGAAACATTTGCTTTAAAAAAGAATAGACAGATAAAATTTTTCTAAATTTTTTTTTTGTAAACAAAGTTTTTTTAAGTTCCGAAATTTTAGAGTTACTTTTTAAATTTAGATATTAATTTAATTTAATTAAAAAATTAAGGCCTTTTTTACGTGACGGGTACTTTTTCCCCTGTTCATTTTATTTTTAGAATTTTCGGGGAAAAAGTTCCCTTAAACCTTTTTTATATTATTTAAATTTTTATGCGTTTTTTTGTGACCCAACCTATACCCCGGGGACCCTTAAAAGCTATAGCGAGAAGCTTCGATCCCCTAAATGAAAATGACACGCTACGCCCCTGAAAACCGATCTCAAACTTGTGTTCTTCGACCTCAGAAAATCTCAAATACCATTTATTTTTTCGAACTTTTTGAAAGATCGAATTTTCCAACGAAATTTAGATCAACACCAATATCATGTTAGATAAATTTTTAAATAATAAAAAATTAAATTATCTATTTTAAAAATATTTCTTTTATTAAATAAATTAAATTTTACACGAGGAATTTTTTAAATTCCATGATTTAAAAGATGATTTAAGATTTAATAAGTTTCTTGCTCATTTTGTTGAACATTTTCATTTTCTTCGTTTATATCTTGTTCACCATCTTCATCATTGCTTGTTGGTTGTGTTTCATTTGGTTTGGAATCCTCAATTAAATCGTCAATTAGTTCATTGAGAACTGTTTTAACTTCGCTTGAAATTAAAAAATCCTCAAATTGAGAATTAAATTTCTCACTCATGCTTATCAAATTTTGTTGTGAATATTTCATTTGATTCATTTGATCATTAATGTTTAACATGTCATCTTTGAGGTCCCTCATTTTTTCAAATAAATCGTTAAATGTCAAATTAATCGATTTGAATTGTTCATTAGTCATTCGACTCATTTCCTGTGTCAAGGCTGCTAAATTATTCAAATTATTTTCTAATTGTTTTTGAGTATTAACCAATTCATTTTTAGTATTTTTTAGCTGACTGTTATAAGAGTTTTTAAGAGCTTTTATTTTTTCATTTGTAGTTCGATTAAGCTCATTGATACCTGAGTTTAATAATTGTTGTGATTCGGATACTTTTTGTTGGACTATGTCTAATTGAGCACTTGAATCCTGTTGTGTAAATTCAAAGTTATTCGTTGTTTTTCTAGACATTTCAACAAGACAGTCTTCTAATCGTTGTTGTGAATTGGTTAGTTTAGTTTCCACATCGGATATTTGATTTGTAAGTAATTCCCTTATGGCTTTCAAATCGGCGTTTGTGGAACGAGAAAGTTCATTAATATTGTCTTCTAGACGTTTTGAAGGATCAACTAGCTTTATATCTGGTTCTATAGTTGCAAAACGTTTTGATAAAAATTGAATTATTTTATTTTTTGTTTTGATAAATTTAAATTCATTGTCATAATTGAATTCTTCATAGCTTATATTTAACCATTTTAAGCACAAATAATTGTTAAATCTATTCAATGTCTCTTGAACTTTGATTACAAAAATAATTCTCATTGATATTTGTTGAATGTCTGCCTCATCTAAGACGGTCTTAATTTCACCAACAGCAATACCTAAATAAAACAAAAAATTACTACTTTTTTTTTGTAATTTCTAGAAGCATTTTATGTATTATATCTTTTTTAAAAAAAAGATAAATTATCTTTTTTAACGGCAAAAGTTATGGTAAACGTAACGGTAATAGTAATTGTAAAGGTAATTGTAACGGTAACTCTCACGCTTCTATTTCATTATAACTACTCAATAGTGTCGATGGTTAAATTCTTCAACAAAAAAAAAGAACCTTATTGGCTTTAGCTTTCACTAATTAATGTCATGTGACAAACGTTTATAATCATTTTAAAGCAAAAATTTTTTAATTTTTTTTGAAAGTCCTTGCATCGACTAAATATGGCTAAAATATCCTTTATAATTTAGTTAATATTATAAACATCTCTTTGAAATCTTAAGCATATTTTAAATAAAACTTTAGTAAATTAATTAGATAATAAATCTTATTTAAAAAGTCTGTTGTGTAAACTTTTTTGATTTCAAAAAATACCTAAATTTTCGTGGTCAATTTTTTGACCAAAAAAAAATTTCTTAATAAAAATTGCACACTAATCCTTATGTGGCACTTTATTTTTTTCTCCCACTTTAGAAATTTATTCACAATTATATATTTTATTTCAATTTTCTTGCAAAGCATTATTGAATAACATAATTAAAATATGCTTAAAATCTATCAAAAATATCAAAGATTAGCTAAAAGTAGAATTGTAAAAATAATTCCAAAGATATACATTTAAGGCAGGCAATAAAGGTTCAACAATAAGTTGAGAGGGAAAAAAAACGAATTACTTACCAACAAACAAGTTAAACGTAATAATACACATAAGTCCAATAAACAAAAAATATATCAAATAATTGAGATAGAGTGCCGTGTCAATACTATCAAAATCCAAACCCATTGAATCACTATCCAATTCACCAAGAGCCATTGAAAGCGTTTTGATCAACGTGAGTCCGGTGGTCGTATTAAACAATCCAACACCAAAATTAGTACGTACTCGATAAGACAAATTAAAACCAATATAAATTAGAAAAAATATGGGAAAAAATTTGGCTGAATTTTGTATAGTACGACGAAAAGCCAAGACATATAAGCCAAAAACTTTTAATTTTTGTATCAAAAACGAAAAAACAATAAATGAACTCAAGACTGATATTGAACTTAAATTCAATTTTAAAACCATATTATCCGTCATAATTGCTACTAGAGCCATTATAAACGTAATCACCTCAGACCAATTTTGACCTGATACAAAAAATGAAAACCTATCAACCAGAATAGTCTGTAATATTTTCTTAATCAAATTAATAATTATAATTACAATTAAAAAAGAGGATAAACTCGATTTGAATTTAGGTGATTTATCCTCTTGTTTATCAAGTGGATTATTTGTAGCAAATCTAGACAATTGAGTCGTATAAATAGCAAATAAAATAAGAAATAATAAATATAAAAAAATATTCGAGTAAAAAGCAAAACGAGGTATAAATCTCCATTTGAGATTAAGAAGTTGTTGAGTAGTCTCATGTTTAAGTAAAGTCTCTTGACCAGACCGAGCCATTAACATCAAGGGATGTTTGTGTAAATTTTTACAATCAGGATCCAACTTTCGGAAGTTGTATTCATTTCCATTTTTACAATTATCAAGTACGATTTTAAAACTTTCCCACATTTTATTCTCGTACATAGCCACCAATTGTGGATTCTCTTTTTTAATTGCATAATTTTGTATTTTATTTTTAAATGCAAGATTAACAATGTTTATTCTATGATCGTTTCTATCACTCGAATTAACATTTATTAATTTCTCCCAATTTTTATCTTTAAGCAAGACCTTAACTACTTCTCTATGACCACGACTAATAGCTATATCTAAACAATTTTTATTATCCTCAGTAAGTATGTCAATAACAGCGCCTTTTGCTAGTAATAATTCAACAAGTTCATAAGCACCTTCATAACAAGCTATATGCAAAGGATATTCACTCTTTTTTTCCATTTCATACGATTGAATTATCGAGTATTTCGATATTAAAATTTTACTTATTTCAAAAAATCCTAATCTACAACTCAATTCTAAGGCCGTATTTCCATCTTTATTTTTTGTATTTAATTCAGCACCGTGCTCTAGTAGTAAACTAACTATACTTAAATGGCCATTTGAAGATGCCAAATGTAGCGGTGCATTACCTAAACTATCAGTTTGTTCAATAAAATAATTCAAATTTAAGTCTTTAAGAAAATATTCAGCTATGTTAAAATATCCTTTAATACAAGCTATGTGAAAACAAGTTTTTCCCTCTTTATTTTTTGACATTAAATAAGTTTCCATTGAGGAATAACTGTCATTAAGTCTGGAGATGGCAAGTTTTATAATTTCAATATTTCCATTCGAGCATGCTGTATGTAAGACATTGTCTTCTGAGTCGTTTTTGATGAATAGAGGTTCGACAAATTTAAGGTCTTTTTTCGAAAGTAAAATTCTCATAGCTTCAAAATTATTATTCTCAGCACATTTATGATAAATAGAATTTCCTTTTGAATCTTTGGCATCAAGATCAATGTACTCGCAATTGATGAGAGCTTCAGTACATTTTACATGACCATTTACAAGACTTACAAATAAAGGATTATAACCTGAGCGATTTATAATTTTGACACTTGAAATATAGTCCTTAGTTTCTTGTTTATCAATAAGAACTTTTTCATGTGTTAAATATTCCCTGATAAATTTGTAGCGGTTATTCGAGGCAGCTATATGTAAAGGATTATCCAAATTTGAATTTTGTTTATTAGTAAAAAATTTATTTTTTATAAGGACTCTTAACATTTCGGCACCACAATATCTAGCTGCGTAATGTATTGGTAAATTACCATTTCTATCTTCTAATCTAATGTCATCGTGACATGAATTTTGATAGTATTCTTTTAGAAGACTATCAACTGTTTGTAAATGATTATTTTCAATGGCTATTTGTAGAATTGTTGTCTTATTCATGTCGGGTTTGTTTAGGATATTTACAAAATCGGTTAGTGATTCACTTTTGAGTTTGTCAAGAATTTTTTTTATTAGTTGATGATTGTCTTTTTTTTGACGACATGCTAAGTGTATTGGCAGTGTTTCAGTTGAAGTAGAAATGAGACTTTTAATATTTGATTTTTCTATTATTAAATTGGCTATGTCATCATGACCGTATTTAAATGCTAAATGCAATGGATTCAATAAGTTTTCATCTTCAAGCTTAAATAAAAAATTATATGATTATTTGCACGCATATTTTGTGAACAATATAAATATTTCATTTCTTTTTTTGTTAAGCCAAGAAAAATTTAATCTACTTTTCAAAAAAGCATCTGGTAAAAGCTATTTCGTTTTATTATTTTTCTGAAAGCTTTGAGTATATTAGATTATTTATGATTAACTCAAAACTATTTTGGTCAAATTGTTCTGAGCCTTATTTTTCATGGAGTAGGAAATTCTATTTAATATTTTAAGAACGTTTCACCCCAATCGACTTTTTAAAAAAAAATTCAGGTTAACCAAGAGCTGGTCATAACTAAAACTCAAATAAACACTTGACTTGAAATAATTTTTTGATTTCGTTTAAAATATATTTATGAAAGATAGAAACCTGACTTGACAGCTGACAGGTAGCTTTAAAATTCTGTTTTAGATTTAAAAAGAAAAAAATAGTAAACTTTTCTTTACCGTAAATCCTTTTGAATGTTTGCGTGAAAAAAGAACCCGAATTTTCGGTTTTTAAGGAGGTATCAAAATTTCTTAATTTCGAAAACTAGACACTCCTACCTAGAAACATCAAAACGAGTCAGATGACTCGTTTCTATTTTTTAAACAAATTTTAAAAAAATTAAATATAAACCGTATCCCATTTTCTTCGTCTTTAAAAAAAAAGCTTTTAAATGATGTAAAATTTAGAAAACATTTTTTCAAACTAAGTTAATTTATGTCCTTGAACGTTTAAAGCGGAAGAATTTCGAAATCATTTACCGGTGAAAATATAATTTCTAAAAACAGTTTATATACCAATAAACTATACAGTAAGGGACATTCACAGGTGCACTTCATGAAGGTTCATAAACCTTCCCAGCGAACTTAAATTCCCCACACTTTCAACGCTTCCTGCGAATTCACCCAAACTTAAAATGGATTTGAAAAAAATTAAGGTGAATTCATGGGAATGCCCAGGAATTCCCGGGAATTCGCACCTGTGAATGTCCCTTACTGTATATCATTTTAAAGGGCCTTGTTTGCTGATTTTAAAAATATAATTATCTTTTGCAATTTTTTTTTGTTAAAAGAAGTTATGTGTCCTGAAAGATATTGAATATTTAAATCCTTTTGCTGACCCATAACTTCCTTTAAAAAAATCTTTTGCAAAAGATAATCATATTTTTAAAATCAGCATACAAAGCCCTTTAAAATGATATATAGTTTACAGAATCAATCTTAAAAATAAAATCCCCATTAGCGCTACGTTATTAACCGCATACATTAAGTGATATTTTAGTAGTTGAAGGTCTGTTAAAAGCGGGCAATTTAAATATGAAAAATTGCGGCTTTTTGAACTTATTCAAAAGAAAAAAGTTTTCATCCTGCTTAAGCTAACCTTTCTAAACTACTTAGATTTGCTTAAGCATTAATTTAAGTTTAGTAAAAACTTGTGTAAATATTCAAAATCAGTTAATTTCATAATTTTAAAATCAATTTATTTCATAATTGAAATCTAAGGCAAAGTAAAATTTTTGCTCATTTTTCAGTTTTCATTTTTGTTCAAAAAATTTCACTTGCAAGCTTAATTTTTTAAAGTGCAAATACTTTTTAATAAAAGCTTTAATGTTTTTGTAGAAAAGGGACTTGGCTTTAAAACACTCAGCGTGCAAGTAATTGCGTCTTTAAATTTTTTGAGCAAAAATGAAAATTGAAAAATGAGCAAAAATTTTACTTTGCCAAATCTAACTTGTTTGATATTTATATTAATATTATTCTAGAATGTAAAAGCTAAAAAGGTGAATTTAAATTTTACGTCTATTTTTATGTTCTCAAGCTCTAGTAACAAAACTGCCGCCTCATAATTATTTTTGCTAACTGCATAATGCATGGCTGAAAATTTTGTTTCATCAACAGCATTGTAATCACAATTATGATCGATCAACTGTTCAAAAGTTTCAACAAACTTGATAAAACATGTCCAATTGAAAATTTAGTCTTTAAATATTTTTAAAAAATTTTACTTTTTCTTTTTTAAGGTCATGTGTATTACAAGAAAATAGAGATGAGTCTGATATTTTAGGTAATATATTTAGTTTAACAAGGAGATGTAAAGGAGTCAACTTGCTTTTCGATCGAATATCAATGTCTTTAACAAAACAATAATTAATTTTATTGTCTTTAAAAGAAGAAAAATTTAAAAGCTTACCATATCCGAGTTCATCCACTAAATATTTGCATAATTCGGGTCGACATGTTTTAGCAGCATAATGCAATAGGTAGAAATTGTCATAGCCAGTCTGTGCCTCCAGAAAGCTCTTTTTTATTTGTGTACCACTTTGTTCAATAAACAATTTTAATTTTGTAATTATTTCAATATCTTGTAAATTTTCATCTTCAATATCCTTTTAAAGACAATTTCGAATTTTTAAAAAAAATTTATTTTAAATAGTCTATTTTATTTTTTAAACTTCTTTTATCATCAGAATTAGGCTGTCTCATTGATTTTACTTGTTAAAAAAAATCAGAAGAAAAACGGCATAAAATTAGTTTTCTAAGAACCTTTGACGGTCCAAAGTATTTTTTGTTAAGTTATAACTACTCCCTACTTCAAGCGATTGCGGCAATAGTACTTCTTTTACAATCAATATTAATTTTTTATTCAAATTTACTTAAAAAATTGAATTTTTATTTTACTTTGAAGTAAAAGTATAGTTTCTGCTTCAACAACTTTGGAAAATTGTTTTTGGTCTTACAACCTTATTCCTAAAACAAGTTTTTAATAGAAAAAAATAACAACATTTTTTCATATCTTATTAAAATAAACTAACTGGCAGATCATAAAATTTTCAATTTAGTTCTGACATGCTTTTTGAAACAAAAATCATTTTAAAAAGTAGTTGAAGTTTTGGATATTTTTTTTAATTATTTTTTTTACTGTAAAACCTTGGTTATACCTTTGAAGCAAAAAATTTTTATTTTTTTATAATAACTTGGTTATACCCTCAGGGATTATATCCGAAAAATGCATGGGGCTATATTTGGCGTTATAAAAAATCTTATTAAAAATATACAGTAACCCACGGATAAATGAATTTAAAAATGTTGTAAAAGAATTGATAGATTTAGCTAAAGAATTTTACAAAAAAATTCTCGATATTTAACTATTTAAGTTTCCATTAAAATTATAATTTGTATCATGATAAGACTATAATATCATGGTTAAGTTTTTTAATGCCTAATGGAGTTCTATGAAAACTTGAAAAAAAAGTATTAAAAATTTATTAGTTTTAGAAATTTATTTTTACCCCTGAGTTAAGTTGAATTTTAATTTAAAAAAAAGCATGGGGTTATACTCAAGTTTATTAGGGCAGGGGGATCATTAATAAATAGTGGACCCCCGGGGCTATAAGCAAGGTTTTACGTGATCTATCGCAGAAAAAAATTAGGGCAGGGGGATCATTAATAAATAGTGGACCCCCGGGACTATAAGCAAGGTTTTACGTGATCTATTGCAGAAAAAAATTAAAATTAAAAGCCTGGGCAGAGGTTCGATTTTGCTAAAAACAAGTATTCAACTTTTTTTACCAAGTTATTTTAATAGCGCAAAAACCTTTCATTTCAGTATCTTATGATTAGTTTTACATATGGTAACTTTCTAAATACAATTAGTTAAAGTGAAAAGTATTTCGTAACAAAATACAAAGCATTTTTAAAATGATGTTTCAAAACATTTCTCAAACCGCGCTTAAACATTACACGCAAAATGCTTATAAACTGCTCAAATTGCTAAAAAAAAAAAGGAAAAAATGTTCTTAAGCATCTGTAAAAGAACATTTCAATCAAAGTAATATAACGATTGTATTAAATAGCTCTCGTCTTGATTTTAAAAACAAACAAAAATAGTTATATTCTAGACGGCTCATTCTGTAAGTCTTTGGAAAACTGTTTGTTTGTTGTATCTAATTTTACAGTCTTTTTGAATCTTCAAAATAAAAAATAAAATTACCTTGATCAGCGATTTGATTTCATTTTTATAATTGTTCTCGTTTTCACTATGAACAGATATTTCGCTAACAATTAATGGAATATTAACAGACTCATCCTCTTTCAGGGTTCTCCTGGATGCCTTGCGTTGACTAATTCGAAAACAATTTATCATTTTATTTTATCTAAATAGTAAAATAAAAACTAATAAATAAAAGTCATTAAAATTTAGATAATTTTTTTTTACTTAGTAAAATAAAAAACTCTAACTCAAGAAAAGTCAAAAAAACTTAGGATTAATTTTTTTTTTTAAAATGCAAAAATTTTGCAAATAGCCTAATGATAATAGCCTGTCGAGTAACGTAATTATAAAAAATAAATAAATTTTTTTTTGTATAATTAAACCTCTTTTTTTCATTGGGACTTAAAGATGAGATAAAGAGATTAGTCATCAAATAAATAAGATTTAATAAAAAAAAATTTTCAAAAAAAAAATACTTTTATTAAGTCCAATTTTAATCATACTAAAACTTGAAAAAATTATCTTATCTCTCTCTCTCGTTTTTTTATCCTAAGACATAATGCGAGGGTGCATGGTAAACACAATTTTTTGTAAATGTCTTATGAGTTGAAAAATCAAATTTCGAGAATTTAAATTTTTATGACAAAAATATATAGCTCTAAGTTGGAACTAATATACAAAAATAAATATCTCCTCGTTTGCTATCTTAAATTTTTTTTTTCTAGTTTTTCTAATCAAAAAAGTAATTAAATTTTTTTTTATTACCTTTTCTCTTTGCCAAAAACCAAATATTTACATTTTAAATTATCGTTTAATTTTTCTATGTGTTCTTATTTAAGGTTAGATGCTTAGCATTATTAGCTTTAGAAAAAAAAAAAAACTTTATATTGAAATTGAAAATACACAGACAAAATGCTTGAATAACAAAAAAAATAAAGCTTTACGCCTTGAATGTATCAGAATGTTGGTATGAACCCTTTCTAATTAAAATTCCGATATTATACACTATTTTATGATTTTGAATAATGAAAATAATTCTTTTATGTATCAAATCTTTTTGGCAAAATATTTATTTATTCCCTAATAAAAAAAGAAAATTACTAAAAGGATTAATACTAATTGTCTCCCACTCTTTAGTTCATATTTTCAAAATTAGGCTACTCGAAAATTTAGATTTTTTGTTCATTTTAATCGAGTTAAGAGTTGAATAAAATTACTACTCAAAAATAAAAAATTAAGAAAAGTAATAAGAAATAAAAAAGGAACCTCAAATCCTTTGAAGAAACAAAATCTTCAAAATAAGTTTAGACTAGATGATTAAAATAAGCGATTTTAACATGGTTTTATCATTTATAGTAAAAATTTTAAATAATTTTTTTTTTTTCAAATAAAGACAACAATTTTAAAATTAATCAGAAATTTTAACTGTTTTAAATTAAATTCGGAATATCTTGTTGAAGGTGAATGATCCACCTAAAAGATTGTTCTAAAAAGTATCGTTTGTCTTTAAACAAAATTTTTCACAAATTCAAATATTTGTAATAAAAGGTTTTTATTAAATTTTTTTTATTGAATTTGGCTTAAAAATTAAAACAAATATTTTCAGAAATAGTAATTTTTCAAAAAGGTTAATATTTAATTTTGAAAAAAAAAAACTTTAAACATCGTTTCAATAAAAGTTAGAAATTACGTTAAAAAATTGAAATATTTGTGTTTTAAATATAGGCCCGGTTAGCTCAGTCGGTAGAGCGTGAGACTTTTAATCTCAAGGCCAAGGGTTCGAGCCCCTTATCGGGCGATTTTTTTTTTCTAAATAACTTAATTTTTTTATAATCAAAATTTACGAAGTAAAAAAATATTTTAGAGTCTAGAACACCCGGTATTCCCAAGCGGTCACCCATCCAAGTACTAACCGGGCTCGACGTTGCTTAACTTCGGTGATCGGACGAGAACCGGTGCATTCAACGTGATATGGTCCTAGACATTATTTGTATGCTTTACTTTGATTTTTTAAGTACTAAAAAATAGTTAATTTTTTTTCAAATTGATTTTTTGAACAATAATTTACCTTCGTTACGAAAAAAAACGATATTTTGGTAAAAGTTATTTTTAAAAAATTTTTCGTTTTCTGTTTTTTTCGTAACGAAGTTCAATAATTTTACTAAAAATAAGAAATAGAATTGAAGTTATTTTTTCATGAAATTGAAACTAATCAAACTCTGAAATAATCTCTTACTCAAATTCGAAAACTAAAGCTTTTAAAACATAGAAATTTAACAAAATTTTGAAACTGAATCGACCAACTATTCGGTTTTGATAAATTAAAATTAAGCATCTTCGTTTCCATAATTTACAGTTGCCTTCTAAAAAAGTTAAAAAAAATAAAATTCGTATTATTTTTAGGTTTAGTGAAAATTGGCAAAAAATTTGGTAGGACAAGCCTCCCTATTTAATTAATTAATTAAGACTTGGTTTGGGTTGGGATAAAATTCCTAAATTTCATATTCTCTTGCCTTTTAGTAAATGAAAACTTGCCAATTAACCAATCCTTTATGATACTCTAAGTATTCCTTTATGATATTTTATATTGCAACAGTCCTCAATTTGCAAAAAAATTTCGAAAAGGGAACAAAAATGTTAGAAAAAGTTAATATTTTTTCTTACATTGACTGGATAGCCCTATAGTATTGTTTTTAAAAAAACCATCGAAAAAAATATCAAATTTTAATTGAAATCTCAAAATTATTTTAGGCTTTAAAAAAGTGAAAAATAAAATTGATTTTTTTTGCTTAATTTAATTTTGGTTGCTTTTTCACGCGTGTAAAAAGTCGTTTAAAATTTAGGAAAATTTATAAAATGATACTTTAAAGAATATTTTGACAACATCTTTTTCTTCTTTTGATATTAAGTCAAATTAATACAAAGTTAATTATTATGGTACTTGTCACCAATTGTCAAAATAAATATTTTGTATATTTAACGAAATATTATAAATTTAAGTATAAAATTTTATTCCCCAATCTTATGATTATTTTTTGCTTATCCTTTGCATATCATGAATTTACCAAGAATTTTTTTTAATAAAAAAATATAATTTAGTTCGTTAATTTTATATTACGAACAATGGTGATATGATACGATTAATTAGTTAATTTTACTTTATTAATTTACTGTGCAATAGTGATAATTATCCTAAATGATTTTTCAATTTTTAAAGTTTGTTTGGAAGGAAAACTTTTTACAAAATCTTTATGACTTTATTCTATTTAAAGAGTAACTTTTTTAATTTGACTTAATAAAAATAAACAATGTTTGAAATTTTATAAATCAAAAATAAATATTGACTTAATTACACTTACGACTAAATAAGTTTTCAAATTCGCTTAAAAATTTCAAGCCAGTTTGAAAGATTATTTAAAATGACATGACTACTTTTACTTTCATTTGAAATCGCTTTTAAACTTGAATTTTTATTTAATATAATTTAAACTTTATATAAAAAATTTAAATGGCGTTGTTCTATAAAAATGCATAAATGTTTTATTTATTAAAAATTGCTTTTTGGACTCAAAATCCATAGAAAATTGAATAGACTTGACTTTGATGCTATGAGTACGTCGTCAATAAATTTAATAATAAATTAAAAAACTTCCATTTAATAATTAAACAATCAAAAGAATTAGACAAAAATTTTTTTTTAGTTTTTAAAAAATATTTAGAAAAAAAATTCGCCCGATAAGGGGCTCGAACCCTTGGCCTTGAGATTAAAAGTCTCACGCTCTACCGACTGAGCTAACCGGGCCTATACTATAAACATAAATTTTATTCCAATACTTCTTGAATTAGCTTAATAATTTTAAAATAGATCACAAGGTGCTAGAGGTAATATTTTTCTTATCCTTTTTCTTTTATAAATTTTTAATATCAAAAAAGTTTATTTCATGTTCAAATAAACTTTTTTGATATTAAAAATTAGTTAGTCTAAAAAAAAACTATTTATTATTCAACTGGTCAGAAGCATGACTTGAAGAATCATTTTTTAAAAAACTTATAGAGTATAGCAGAAGAGAAGACTTTTATTTAATTAAAAGCTAAAACTACCTAAAAAGGCACCCGATTCATATTATTCTTATTTCTCAAAGAGATGTGTCTTTTTAGGTATCCAAGAATTGAAACCTTTTTTGAAAAAGTTCAATAAAAGCATTTTGATTTATGTAAATAATTTAATTTTTTTGTTTGAATAAAAAATTAACATCAATATCAGTATTTCTAAATTTTAATAAAAAGCTATTAAGATTTTTGCTTTTTTGATAAAATCTAAATATATTAAAAAAATTCTAAAAATCTCGATCGAATACTATTTAAATAATTTTAAAATTTTCTAGTAATTTTAAGACATAAAGAATCTAATACAAAAGTTTATTTGATTCAACTACCTTTTTAAATCTTTTTAAAAAGACAATAAACTATTGGGAGCATTTTTGTAAAAAAAACTTGGTTTTCAATAGTTTTAAATCATAAATTCGATTTAAAATCTACCATAAACCCTTGCAAATAGTTGCGTGCACCAAAAGTTAAAAATCATCTTTCCCATGATAAAATTGACTAATTATGAGTGCTAAAAACCCGAAAATCGCATTAAAAATCAAAAATTCTAATTTAGAAATGCACTAAAAATTGAAAATAGGATAAAAATTTGATATTTTCAAAAACCGAAAATGCGGTTTTTGATGCATGGTTGAAGTTAAAAATTACAAAATTATTTAAAATAATTTTTTGTTAAAATTAAAATCTTGAATTTGGATTCTTCGAATCGGAAACTTAGTTTATGTTGGTTTACGATTTTTAATCTATTGTAATTATACGTTACTCGTGAAGTTCTTTGATAATTAATTGAGTTTATTATAATTTTTATTTTGTTGTTGTTGAGAAAGGAGAAATATTCAATAAAAATTAACTACACTTGAGACCCTAAAATTTTTATAAAATGTGAAAATAAAATGCTTTCTAATAGCAAAAAGATTCTTTTCTTTGATAAATTCTAAATTATAAAAATTTGATTTTATGGATAAGAAAGTTTGTAAACATTTTTGTTAAGAAAAAAATTTTCCAAATGATAGACCACATAAATGAACATAATGTTGAATAAAAATCCTAATTTCTAGATTTTGTTCTCAGTTTTAAAATGGCCATTTCTAAAGAAATGTATAAAAAAAATCTCATTTCTTAGCGACACTTGAGGGTGTTTAAAATTTTTCTTTTTATAACAAAGTAAAGATTAAATCCAAATAAAATTAAATTTAGACTTTAAGGGCTCAAAAATTATTTTATTTTGCTTTTGAAACAAATATTAAAGTAGTGTAAAAAAAACGTTCAAAATAAAAATTTTTTTTTTAATTTTAAAAAAATCCACGTTGATTTAAATTTTGACCAATTTGGGCATGATGTTGTCCCAATTGACCGATTTGATTCGAATTCAAGCTATTTAATTGTGCTAAATTTACACCTTGAAGTTGATTTACTTGACCATTTAAGCCACCTAATTGACCTAATTGGCCAAATTGAGCACCATTAAGACCTTGTAATTGTCCTACTTGACCTTGACCAAGACCTAATTGATTTAGTTGATTTAAACTTAATTGCTGTGCTACTTGATTAGACCCTAAACCAGAAAAATTTTGTAATCCTTGTAACTGACCACCAAATTGGCCGCCTAATTGACCACCAAGTTGACCTCCCAATTGACCGCCTAATTGGTTACCGGCAGCAGCTCCCATCGGGCTTTGAATTTGACCTAAAATTTGTCCTTGTAATTGATTTTGAAATTGACCACCGCCTAATTGTCCACTCAATTGACCAAGTTGATTACCAGCTAAATTGTTTAGACCAGCGATTCCATTAGTTAAAAATTGTTGATTACTTGAAAATTGAGGCAATTGTTGTGTAAGTAATTGTTGATTATTGTTACCAAGACTTTGAGCTGCTAATTGTGAATAAGGCGAGGATGATGATAAACCAAGGGCTCCAATTTGACCAACTCCTTGGCCAGAATTTAACAAAAGTTGTTGATTAGCGCCATTTGAACTTAAATTGGCTAGATTTGATGAAGCATTTGAGGATCCTGATGAGAAAAAACGCATTTTTTTTTCAAAAACAAAAATATAAATTTTTTTTTTTAATGATGAAAATATGATTTTATCATTTGGTTAAAAGATAAGCTTTTTTATATACTTGAAAATTAATATTTTTTAAATTAATAATGCAATTATGTCACACTAAGAAATCAGCAATTTTTTGTTGTTTTATTTAAAAACAATCGATTATAATAAAGACAAAGAAATTGAAAAATTGATGAAGCGTATTTTGTGCAAGACCTCCCAAGTACTCACAAAAAAAGCGCCAAGGGTTTTGGTCAATTTAAAACTATAAAAAAAAAATTGCAAACTATCAAATATTGACTGTCAAAAAGATCTAGACTTTAATTGAAGGTGCTCACTAGATTTTTTTCTTGTTGTTATTGTAGTTTTCTTTTTATTTTTTAAATATTGTGCTTAAAGCATTTTATATTTTTTCATTTTGAAATCTTTGAAATAGTCTTTTCAATTTTTTATTTGTATTTTAGAGTAAGACTTGACGCCTATTGTTCTATAAGCTAAATTTGAATTTAAATGTGATTAATCAAAAATATCAAGTAGGCGGAGAAATTAAGCTCTTGCTTTTCAATAAAGAATATAAAGTTCTTTCCATAATTTTTTTTTTGAAATTGAAAATATTTGTTTCGAAAGATTTAAAATCTAATTGAAAATTTAATAAAAAAAAATCAAAATCAAATCGAATTCGATCAATCGATAAAGAAAATTTATGAGTAAAGAATTAAAGAATATTGAAGTTAAATTTTAATACTCAATAGAAACTTAAACCTTCATAGATATCGTTTGGCGTGAACATTTAGCTACTTCGTATTCACGGTTTTATCAAGGTACATGTACCTTGATAAAGTATTATGTGGCATTTTTAAAAAATAAATTAGACAATAAATAAAAAATGTAATCGGATTCGTTGTATTTGGCATTTTTTTCTTGAAGTTTAAAATATTCTAAAATTACTATGATTCTTAAAATATGAATACAAAAAATCATAGAAAAATTAAAAAAAATCTGTAGCAAAACAAAAATTGATTTAATATAATAATAATTTTTGAACAATGCCTAAGCAGAAAACTACTCATATATTGATTTTAAAAGGAGCATAGGGTATCATTTTTACAGGCTTGGATGATGTATAATTAATAATAATTTTTTTTAGCGACATGGAATGTACTATCTCCATGCCACTCTGATGATTTAGAAAGAATTTCGAGGCCGGTTTTGGAACAAAAAACTTGCTTCTTATTATTTTTTTATTTGAAAATCGAAAATTTATCGATTTTATTCGTCGTTTTTGTATAATTTCCATCATTTGGATCAACATTGTTTCCAGGTGAAACAATTTTATGTGAATATTTAGAAACATTTGTAACTTGACCATAATGTCTAATAGTAATACAATTACTGAAAACTTCATATCAATCTTTCGCAACATAATTACCTTCAAAAGCCTTTCTTCATAGCCTTCATCTCAAAAATTTTCATTTTAAATTTAATTTTTTGGTTGAATAATTTTAAAATTAGGTAAATATTTTCAAATTTAGTTTAACATTTTTATTTTATGTGAACAAAAATTGTTTATATATCAGAGCAAAAATAATTAGGTGAACAAATTGTTCACAAATTGTTCGGTGAACATTATTTGGTCACCTGTTTGGTAAATACTTGTTCGCCAAATAATCATTCATCAAGCTTTTTAAATTTCTCTTAGCTTTTTATTTAATTTAAGAATTTTCTAAAATATAGCATGAAAAAACCCAAGTGAAGAATGTCAATTGCACAAGCTTTTATTTTTTTTTTCATTTAAAAAAAGCCGAAAGCCAAATCAAAAGAAATTTTTCAAGAAATTTACTTTTTTAAAGTAAAATTTAATAAAACATAAAATAGCTTGAAGTAGGACAAGTATAAGTATTTTTAACTCAACAAAAAATACTTTGGAATACCAAAGGTACTTGAAAAACTAAATATTTCCAGTTATTCTCCCAATTTACTTTAAAAAAGTAAATTTTTATTTTACTAAATTTACTTAAAAAAGAAAATTTGGTAAAGTTGAATTTACTATTTACTAGTAAAGTAAAGTAAATGTGCACCCCTATTCAAGGTAAACAAACTAAAAATTATTGGTCATAAGTTATGATATATTTTCTCAGTATTCATGAATGGGTTTTAGGTCCGATTTTATAGAGAAAACCGGCTGCCCATCACTAAAAATTATGACTTCAAAATGCGTTAAAAGGCGAAATAGTTTTTTTTGCGTTTATTGCAAAAAAGGAATGCGTTTTTTTACTTAAAGCTTAACAAAAAAGTAGCTAACCTTTTTTTTTATAATTTTTTTAT
Organism: Brachionus calyciflorus; assembly: GCA_002922825.1. Lineage (NCBI taxonomy): Eukaryota > Metazoa > Rotifera > Eurotatoria > Ploima > Brachionidae > Brachionus > Brachionus calyciflorus. The sequence goes on along the minus strand of NTPY01000330.1, from coordinate 109,926 downwards.
GATTGAGAATTAACCTTAAAAAAATTTCTCACTACAATAATAAAACTATATTATCAGTTAGGTCAAATATATATCAATCTTATTAAAGTTTTAAGTTACCAAATTCTGAAACTCAAGTAAAATTTGTCAGTTTTTGATTAATAAAAAGCATCATCATTTTACCCTCATTGTATACTTTGATATTTTGTTTGATGTTAACTTCAATCTGTTATCTTTTTTTTAAATTTAAATATATGCTCAATATATTCTGATATTAGCCTACCAGCTTTTTTTCTTTCGCGAACTCTTGATTGATACTGTGTGAAAATATTATTCGGTTCTTCTCGAGACATTCTTAGACAACTTCCAAAAAACTTTAACTGTCTCTACCTTAATTCTTCAGTTATAGGTATCAGCTTCACTATTTTATAAAGTTGTTCATTTGAAATATGTGACTCCTTTTGTTTTATTCCACATATGGTTCTAAAAAATTTTCTTACAGAGAGAGGGTCCTGAACTTCTTCAAAATTCTAAATAGTTAATAGCGATTTTTTCATTTCTTGAAACGAATTTTAGATCGAATAATGAATATTTATATATTTTTTGAAAGCTCATCAATTTTTCTATGCAAAAAAGTATTTTTGTTCATTTCTTTGAAAATCTGAGCTACATTAAAATGCGTAATAATGAGTTTTTTTAGATATTTTACAGTTTTTTTTTTGCTTCTCATTGGTAAAATGACCCATTTATTATTAATCCTAGATTTTCATATACCTAGATAACAAATATTCTATCGAAAATACTCGATTCAGATAATGCTGTAGTTTTACATGATGCAAACCTTAATAGATATGGTAATTTTTTACAAAAGTTAGCTTTTATTTTTGTACAATTTAATTCATAATTATTTAATAAATACTCCTTAAGTTGGAGAAAAAATAAATTTTAAAGGAAAAATTTTTTATAATCAAGATTTTATTTCTTGTGATAATTGATTTTATGAACAAACATGTTCACCAAACCAACATCTTTAAAAAGATCACATATTTTTTGAACTTCCGGTCAGATTTTGGACAAGAACCAATATTTCATAAATCAAAATTTTTGTTTTATTTTAATTTTTACTTTTCGAGCAAAATGAGAAAAAGGCATGATTTAGAAAGGGAAAACATTTTTTTCAAATATAGATGGTTTTTAACACTAAGAGCACCAAAATTTTTTATACTTAAAAGCACCGAAGATGTCATTTTGACATCACACTATCATTTACTTTCAAATCTCGCGTTATTTTATTTTTTTTATTTCTATAATGTGTAAAATTGAAATTTTATGATGAAAATAATTTTTTTCCGAATAAAAAGTATTAAAAACATAGTAAATTACCTAAAAATTTTCGTCAAATATTAGAAAATTTTGGCAAATACAAATTCGTTATCACATAGATGCATTAAAAAGAAGATAAGAAACTATGTTAAATTATAAATAAAAACTATTTAAATTGTTTTAAAATGATAGAAAGACATTCTTTTTATAAAATTTAAGAAGGAATTGTGTAAAATCAATAATTGTTCATCCATATTTTCTAAGTAACTTTTTGAATTTAGCCGGAAAATAAACCTCCGCAGAAAAGATCAAATAATATTTTTATAAATTTCGTTATAAGAAACTTATTCACAAATTTTAAGTCCAAAAATGTGATTTTCTACATTTTTTTATTCAATAAATATCAAAATATGTCAAAATGACATCGCTGGTGCTTCTAGTGTTAACTATAATCACCTCTGTCTAACCTTGAGATCACTCAATATTTAATAAAGAATTTCTGGGATATTTCTAAAAGTGTGTTTTTTTATACTGCCACATTAAATTTTTAAACAGCTTTTAATTTGAATAGTCTTTTTGCACTAATGGAACTATTTTGGTGATTTCAAAGTAATTAATATTTCAAAAATTTTTACATTTTTCATGCTTTGAATAACTATTATCATTATTTTTAATTAATTAGTCAAATTTGAGTTCCGATAGGTTTTAAAATAGACTCTTATGCGGAAATTTCGAAATTTGATCAAACTCGAATAAAAAAAAAAGAATTCAAATTGATTTAGACAAGACACAGACTC
>NTPY01000330.1:32228-103280 GCA_002922825.1 Brachionus calyciflorus | reverse complement strand
TCTAATTAGCTTATATAACTAAGAAATTAACAAAATAAGTATGATTATCGTATGCCTTGGTATTTGAAAAAATAAAAAAGAAAAGGGGACATCTAATTTTCTAAAGAAAAATATTATGCATTATGAGATTTTTCATTTAAGACTATGGTAGTAAGTTCCTGTTGAAATTAAATATGTTATAATTCTTTAGTATTTTTGGCATTGAAAAATTTTAAAATTTTTCAAAGATTTATATTAAGTTTTTCATAGAGATTCCTAGGCACGAATTGTTTTACCTAATAGACATATGATGCATTTCTCGCGAAATAACGGCGTACCATTACCGTACCAGTAGCCGTAGTTATTTATTTTTGGTTTTTTAAATTTTTTGTTTTATAAATTTTTTTTTGGTACGGTACGGGTACGCTACGGCTACGCGTACGCCGTTAATTCGCGAGAAATGCAGTATATTCTTTAAATAAAAATATATTTAATATCCTGGATCAAATATTAGATCAAATATTTTTATGTGATGAATATAATAAATTACAAAATCATTAAAACAAAAAATTTAAAATTTTTTTGAAAATATAAAAGATTGTCTCATGGGAATTTAAATTGCTCAGCATGGATAAATTCTAATACTCAATTTTCAATATTGCTAATTAAGCAAAAAATTCTTAGAGAGTTTTTTTTTTATGGCATAATAAGAATATTGCTTAGTTTTAGCTTGATTGTTTAATTCAGTTTTTTGGTAAAAATACTATTTTTTTAGTTTTTTTTCTAACTGTCAACATTTTTTTTAGAGAGATTTGTTTAAAATTCTTTAAAATAAAATATTGTTTAATACCCTCGAAAATGGGACTTCATCGTAAGTCAAACACAAAAAACCGTAAATACTAGACGAAAACGAATAATATATGAAGACATCTCGCCTTTAAAGGTTTAAAATTAATAAATCATTTTGTAGCTCTTACGTACCTTTTATGAAATGTAGTTTTTGATAAAAATTTTAAACACTTTTAAATGATGGGTTTTATTTTTTGTAAGGGTACAATTGCTTTAATATCTGAAATCTTAGATTGTTAAATTGACGAAATGCACAGATATGAAAGTTCTTGTATTTCTAAATATTCTGAAAAGAATCCTTTAATAAGTGGAGCGCTGGTTCAAGCAAATAGTCCTAAGAGAAAAAAAATTATTTTGCTTCCAACTTTCAACTAGCTCCAGTTGTCTAAAAATATGCGAAATCAGCTGTTTCAAAAATGTGGTGTAGTTATTTTTTATTTTTAAAAAAACATTTGTGAATTTTTTTTTTCGATAAAAAAGTGCTGATTCGTAAAATTAACAAATGAACTCGATGGCAAAATTTTCTCCGAAAATTTTTCAAATTTTCGGTATTTTTGTTTCCAAAGATATATCTCATTAAAAAAATATTTTTTCTTAAATGGGAAATCAACTTTTATGTATCTGATAATCTTTTTCGGAATTCTTAAACCAATTCAAAAATTCAATTTCGAATAAGAAAATTTAGAATTAATACTATTCGTTGTAAAAATTAAAATTAAATTTTGGTGTTTTAATCAGAAATATTATAGTGATGGGAGTTTTCCATTAGTTTTAGTTAACAAAAAATTAGTCGACTAAAAACTAGTTAACTAAATCATATTTAACTAATTTTTTGTCGACTTGACTAAATTAGTTTAGTTTTGACCCTAAATTATTGTTGTTTGAAAAATATTCTCCTTTTTAAAAACAACTTTTTCGGTTCTTAAATTTTTTTTTTTGGCTTCATTCAGCTTTTTTTTTAGAATTATTTCAAATTTAATGCTTTTGAGGTGAAATAGTATTTTTCTGGAAATTTTTTCGTAAACCTTGTTGCGACTCAAAATTTTATTTAGTCTATAGAATTGACAGATGACAAAATAAATAATAGAAATTAGAGTGGAAAAAGTTAATTTAATGACAATCTTAAGAACATAATTTAACATTATTGTTTTTAATTACGAAAATTAAAAAAAAGGGCATTTTTCTACAACAAACACAAGAGGCCTGTCAATTATTTTCTGATAAAAATAAATTTTTTAAATTTTATTATTAGGATATTTCCTGATATTTAAACAATAAGAACCTAGGGTATCCTTGAAATCACTGTCAAGAATTTTAATTTTTCTTTAATAAATTCGATTAGATAAAAATCAGTCTCTTATTTTGTTTAAGCTCCCACGATAATTATTATCAAGAGATATAAAATTGGCACGTTCGTCACCACTATAAAAAAATTAACAAACAATTTTAAAAAATACTTATCATGATTTTTATAATTTTAGATATTTTCTATCATATAAGAGGAAGCCAACAAACAGAAACTCTTTTTAAAAATTTAATTTTTTATTTAAATAAATTTTTTTGTAAAAACACCTTGGCATCCGACATCATCAAAACTTAAGCAAAAGCATATAATCAAAAATGGTGTTTTATTTACTTAAATCATGGTCAATCTTACTTATTTTATTGAGTATTTTCTTACTTAATAAAAAAATTAAATGCAATAGGTTTATTAATGATGTATCGTCACAAAATGATTTTGACGATGAAAATTATGAAATTGGTATTCAGCGACGCGAATTTAATATCAAGCCCGAGGCAACTAAATATCCTTTAGACGATGAGTTTCGCACTCGTTTGGAGCAATTTTTCTCGCCCGATATTATTCAAAAAATGACTGATTTAATTGCAAAGAATCAAAAAATCAAAGAGTCAAAGACACATCAAAATCCGCTTATTCAAAAATTTATTCCAATTAGACCTGAAATGCAACGGCCTACGTCATTTTTAGATCAATCTATGACAGACACAAATAAAAATTCATTTATCGAAGCTTTAAAAACAAAACACCAAAAGACAACAGTTAAACCAAGCAATCAAGCTACAGCATCATCTGAATCAAACACTAATATCCTAATGCATTTATATCACAGATTTGGTTAAGAATAACAAAAACAACAATAGAAACAACAACAACAACAAATAAAAAAAAATAGAAGAAAATAAAATAATAACCTAAAACAACTGAAGGGATTCTTAATTTTTGTCAGACTAATTCAATTTTTTTTTTAAAATAAAATTTTAAGTTTTTTTTTTTTTTTAAATTTTTTTAGTTTTATAATAAATAAAATAAAAACAAACTTTTCTGAGCTTAAATGTTGAAATTGTTTCATTATTTTGGACTCGATTAAACTTTGATTATTTAAATTGAGAGATGACTCGTCTAGTTGATCTTGTTCTTGATTGTTTATGGATGTGCTGACACCAGTTGTTGTTGGTGTTGATGTGGTTGTCGAAGTAGATGAGGTTGTAGACGATGCTGTTGATGCTAGAGTTGATGCTGTACTTATTTCATCATTCTCATTTTCATTTTGGGTTTTGGGAATATTTAAAGATTGGCTTAAGTTTAGAGATTGTTGCTTTAGTTTGTTCTGACACCATTTTACAACTTCAGAATGTTGAGATAATAATTTGAGCCGATTCTCAGTCGCTTTGCGTTGAACTTCTTTCATTTTGTTTATGTTATCCTTTTTTATACAATTAAAAATTAACAAAAAATTTTGAGGCAAATGAAAATTTTCTTACTTGTTCTTGTTTTAATTTTTGAATAATTCCCTTTTCTTTGCGTAAAATTAAAGGCATTTTTTCGTCTTCACCTTTGTCTTGTGCCTTCTTTTTCATCTGTTCCAACCATGCCAATTCAGATTTGGTCTTTTCGATCAATGCCTTTTCGCGAATTTTCAACAGGTCAGCTTGATGCTTTGATCGAAGCTCCTCTTCTTGCATGTATTTTTTGACAATTTCACCAGTGAATTTCTTAAATGAATCATCCTCAAAGCTTAGACGCACTTAAGTAAACAAAAATTTATTTTTTTATAGATTTTTCTCAGGAAATTTTTGTAGAAAAAAGTCGACCGAATAGACTTTATTTCAGGTTAATAAGTAGTGTTGGGGTTCGAACTTTCAGGTATCTTTATCCTATTAAAAGTTCGAACAAAGGAAGAGTTTGGACTTTTAATAGAATAGTAGGATTTTTTATGAAATTAGAAAAATAATTTTTATCTTGAATTTTATTTGTTGAATTTTATTTTGGGACATTTTTTTTTCCTCAAAAATTTATTTTCCGAAATTTTTAATGGGTTTTAAAAAAAAATTTGATAAAATTTTTCTTGAAAATTTCAAACTTTTTTAAAGTTTCGACCCGAGTTCGAACCAATTTTTTTTCTGAAAAGTTCGAACTTCCCGGATAGAACGTCCTAAATTTTCTTTTAAAATAAATCATTTAAAGACTTTTATAATTAATGAAAAATTAGACTGTTTTGATTTTTACAAGTAAAATGACTTTTAAATGGCACTTAAAGAATCGCTAAATGAATTTGGTGAATAAAACTCTTAAAACATTAAGATAAAAAGATTATCTTACCACTAGGATGTGTATCATATTGTGAGCAAAATGAACTTTGACTAAGATCATATAAAGATTGATCCTTCATTTCTTTATTATCTTGACGACTTTTTTTAATATGCATTTCAGATGGTAGAACTTGTCTAAACGATTTTTCCATTTCTAATTCTTCATCGTCTATTTCAGTTCGAATTCTAGTATCCGTTTTAGTATCATTCAATTCGGATACAGTGTTAATTAGCGATATATCTTGTTCTAATTCTTTTGTATTAGTAAACGATCTGTGTTTTGGTTTAGTTTGTTCACTAAGTCGTTTACTAGTTGTTACACTTGATTTACCATTTTTGAAATCGGACTCTGTTTCATTGTATGATGAAGATGAGACTGTGGTCGAGGCTGATGAAGATGATGAAGAATTCGAAGTCAATGATGACGATCTTGATTTTGCTGATTTTTCGTTTTTATTTGCCAAATCAGGTTTATTTCCTTGTTTTTCTTTTAAATAATGTGCTAAAGCAACAGTGTCTTGTTGAGCAAAACCAATACATCGTATTTTGTCTAATTCTTCAAATTGTAAAGCAGATGTGTTCAATGTATCTAAATAGTTTATACCAGCGTTTAAAAGACGTTCTAAAGACGCTGGTGAATAACGTTTTGGCTCTTTTGAATCAAGATAATCTTGTACAATACGAGTAATTGGTTTTTGTGTTTGAGTCGGTGCTTGAGTTGGTTCGGGTCTAAGTGACTTTTGTCTTGAATTATTTTGAGCTGTTTTTGTATAGCTAGATGTAATTGTTGATGTCGATGAAACACTTGATGATGTACCTGTTGTTGTATCATGCGATTCATCATGGACTTGCTAAATGAATTAAAAAATTAAAAAAAAAAAGAATTTGAATGTTCAAAAGTTTAAATGGAACAAAATTTAAGCTGAAAAGATACTAAGGGCGTATTCGATTTACGGATTTTTAAAATAAAATTGGATCGACTTCGAAAGGAAAATTATTTAAATTTATTTTACTCTCCGAACTTAATAAAAAAATGACTATTAGAGGTATCCTTTAAAACACACAACTTAAAATTTTCTTAAAACTTACACCGGGTGTGAATCTGGAAATATGCCTAGATATTTTTTTATTCTTTTAAAATATCCCTCATAGACTAAAGCCTCTGAGATCTTTTTATTTTTATCAGGGGAATTTTTTTATTTGAATGAGAAAAGTTTTTAAAATTGACACACCCTAAATTACCCTATAAAATGATATGATACACCCGGTCACACCCTTTTGATTCTGAAAGAGAAGCTCAAATTATCTTTATTAAAAATAATAGAAAAATTGCCCTACTCCAATTTTTATAATTTTTTTTTTATTTAGTTTTTTTTTTATCGACAAAATCGCAGAAAATTTCCATAGATGCTAAATACTCAATTTTCTTAAAATTTCTGTCTTTAAAACACTAAAGCTCCTCAAGGAATCAAGATAGTAAAATACTTTTGTGTTGAAATACTCATATTTCCAGATTTACACCCTGTGTACAGTGGTTTTATTGATTTTTTAACAAAAATGGGCAAACCGTTACTAAACGGTAATAAATTTTAACTAAAGTTAAAAATAAAGGGATAAAAAATTAAAAGAGGGATACAGTGATCGAAAAGTGAATTACTGAGAAAGATAAAATAAGAGCGTAAGGGTATCGGGCATGAATTTTATTAAAAGTGAGGGTATAGGGAATAGTTAATTTCAAAGCGAAAGGCTTTTAGCAAAAATTAAATGGATAAAAAATAATTTATTGTAATGAAATAAAAGTGTTTTTTTTTTCTTCAAATTATAGAAAAAATATTTGATTTCGATCATTTCTGTCTTAAATAATAAAAAAATTTAAAAACAAAGATTAAAATTTTTTTTCTAATTTTTTCATTCCTGCTCTTATTCCCGATTAATTCCCGTTATTATTTACCTCATTCCTGATTCATTCCGGCTCTTATTTACCTCATTACCGTTACTCTCCCGAAATAATTTACTTTATTTCCGATTCTCTCCCGAAGTTCTTTACGATACTCCCGTTTAGTTTACTCTTTAGAATATTTCTAACTCTTCTTATTTTTTCCCGATTTTTATTTCTGACTAACGCAGTTTAATTTTCACGGTTAAAAATTCTATAAAACAACTGTAACTTTTTAAAAAATTTTAAGGTGAGTGTTTTAAAGGATACCCTCTTAGATGAGTTTTCTTAAAGTTATCTTTTTTGAAATTAAAAAAACTATTTAATTTACCAAATTTTCAGTAATTGAAATTAATCCTTTATCATCACTGTAAATAGATTTTTTAAAATTTCAAAATTTTTTTATTGAAGTTTATAAATTAATTCTGCTTAAAATTCGTCGATTAAATAGAAGCAACTTTCTTCTATTTGTAGTTACTTCTATTTGAGGAAATACTTTAAGATCTTTTGTTTAATATTTCAAAAAAAGGCTATTCAAAAAAGATGTCCAATAATTTTTGAATCAAAGATCTTTATTTGGGCGTAATTTAAGACGTAGTTAGAACCTAATACGGGGTTTTCTTTACCTCGTTTCCTAAGAGATTTACTTATTTAGTTTTAAATAATTATCTTCTAAAAGTATTAATTAATTAATAATACCTGTGTTTCTATTGACTTTGGTGTTTTAAGATGTCTAGAGCTTTTAGAATTGGTGATATACTTTGATAGACTAGTCGAGTCGGACGATGAAGAACTACCACTTGAAGTTGTCGATTTAATCGTACTCAACTTTTCTGTCTCCGGTATTCGAGTATCATTATTATAAGTCATAAAATCCTCAGTGTAATTATTACTCTCATTTTTATTATTCTTAACAGAATGAGGCTGAACAGAATTAACTTGTAAACTTTTCACATTACTACTTTGTCCCAAATCACCCAGACCAATTTTTTTCTTATAAATATTCAAAAAATTATATCCATCTTTTAGATTATTCAAATTAATAATTTGCTCGCTCTTCAACAAACTACTAGGTTTTACATTTTCTTTTTTAATTTGTTTTTTCGACGGTTTCCGAGCTAAATTTGCTTTTCTCTTGGCCAAATAAATTCTATAAGCTTGTTGAATACGTCGAGCAGCCAAATCAGGTGTTAAATTATATTTAAAATTTCGAATATTTCCAATACCTGGTCTCGATGTCTCATCAGGATTAAACTCTAGTTCATCATCATCAATATAATTATTATTATTAGTATTGTTCTCTCTAACATCTTGTTTAAAAACTTGAATCAAATTCGAGTCGTCATTATTTAAAAAATCACTATCCTCATCATTAATTTCATGCTTAGTCGATGTTATAAATGTACTATCGGGCTTTTTATAATAATCAATTATATCCTCTTCTTCATCAGTCGGATTAAAACCGAACAATTTAAGTTTAGTTTGTTGTAGTTTAGTCTGTAAATCCAAAGCCATTGAGCATATTTTTTTTAAACGATCATGTTTAACATTTTGAGAGCTTTTTTGTGCATTTTTTTTGGGTGTTAAATTTATTGAATTTGCACTTAGACTCGTTGTTGACGATGTAGACGATTCATTTTGATCGTTATCGTTATCAACATAGTCTATGTCCTCATTGGTAAAATCGACTCTCTTCTTATTCGAGATTTTCTTTTCGCTTAAATATTGTTTTCTTTGTTTTTCAACTAGTTTATCATTGTCATTCAATAAATGACTTATTCGATCCATTAACATTTTGGACATGTCTTGTTCGTACAATTTAGAACTACCAGCTTTTTCAGTTGAATTATTAGCTGAATTATTATGTGAGCCATGTTTCTCATTTGAATTATTCAATTTGGAACTTGAGTTTATTTGAGCTGATTTAATGGCTTGTAAACGTTGTTTGCGATAGAGTTCTTGCAGCTTTTTTTTACGTTCTTCGTCTTGGATTTTTTGTTTTTCCTTTTCGGATTTGGTCTCATGCAGACGCTTTGATTTTTGACTTTGAATATATTTTTGTATGTCGTTCAAATCGTAAGGTTTTTGTTTGTTTTTGTTCAATTGTGGACTACTTACGTTATTTGTAATTGTTTTAGTCGATGTTTTCGATGATGTTGGTACTTGAGTTTGGACTAGATGACACTCCGTACGTTTTATTTTTTTAGCTGATTGTGGTGATTGATTTACAGGTGCACTAGTACTTCGTGAATTGTATTGAAGTTGATATGGATGAGCAATTAGATTTTTTTCTTGTTCGTTTATATGTTGTTGTTTTACATGTTTTTGAGCCATAGCTTCGCCGACTCTCCAAGAACTAGTCGTTATTATTCCGGTCGATTTGTTCGTGTTAAATTGTAGCATTGATTGTTGTGATGGACTTGGTTCAAATGAGTGCTCATTTTTCTTTTGTTTCTTATTATTTACTGAATTACTAGTGAGGCCTAATAAGCGATCAGCTTCTTCTTTAACGTTTAATTTACTAACAGGTATAGGATTTATATTTTTTATAATATCTTCGTTTTCGTTGAGGTCTGAGTGTTTAGGAAACGCGATCTTACGACTAGATGGTTTGACAAAGTCATGAAATCGGTTATTCGAATCGATTATGTTATTAAAAGAAGCTGATGATAAGTGACGTTTAGTAATGTTCGGCTGATTAGATGAAACAGGTAGTAAATCATTGTCTCTATGTAAAATTCGTTGTTGTTGTTGTTGTAGAAAAGAAGAAGAGCTTGGTTGCATAAATTCAGTATATTTTACATCCTCACTATTGGAACGTTTGGCAGATTCTTTATTTAAAACAAAAAATAAATAAACAACGAAAAGAAAAGAGGTTTTTTTTTTAAAATGTACCTGAGCTAGTTTTTCGTGTGAGTTTTTCTTTATTTATCATTGATGATACTTTAGGCGAAGATCCAACCTTTTTTGAAGATGGTTTATCTTTTTTAATTTCAATAAAAAAGCATTTTTTAATTTTTTTTGAAGTTTAATTTTTAAAAATTTCTTTCTTGTTTTTTTCGATTTTATTCTTAAGCGTCTTGCAGTTTTAAATTGTATTCAAAGCGCTTGTTTTTTTTTTTAATTTTTGTGTAAATTATTCTAATTTAAGTAGAGTAAGGAAAAAATTAGAAAATATTTAGCCAAATTTCAATATTTTTAATTTTTTAAATATAATTTTCTCGTGGCAGACAAATAAATTTATTGAGAGCTAAATCATACTCATATAAAAGACCTTAATTGAGTAATATTTTATCGATATTAATTGAGTAATATTAACAGCTACATTAAGTTTTTCTTTAGACTTTTTTTTCAAAACGGAAAGGAATTCTTTGCTAGATATCCAATTAAAATCGCTTCAAATTTAATTCTACTGTTCGAACTTTTTTGCAATCAAAATAAATTGAAACCATGCTTCGTTCGACGTCTTACTTTTTGAAATTTTTCTCCTAGAACAACAAAATCATAAAGGCAACAAGTTATAAAAACCATTTCTAAACTATTTATTCTTTTCTAGCCTTATATCACTCAAAAATGCTTTTCTTTTTTTTTTAATTTTTATGAACTAGCCGGTTAATTCAATGATCAAAATACAAAAAATATTTCAAATTTTCATTTAAAATTTTATTTAATAAGACTGGAGAAACAAAATAAAGAAATTCCATTAGTCAGAGAAAAAATTATTAGGAATCGAGTCCCTTGATGAATGGAACTGATGAAATTTAAAAATAATTGAAACATTAAGTTTTAAATATTTTTAAAATTCATTTTAAAATTTTTGAGACGCTCAAGAAAACTTATGAAAGGTTCTGAAAATGTATGAAAAGGTCTGAAAATATTTGAAAAGGTCCGAAAAGATTTGAAAATATTTGAAAGGATTTGAACATTTATGAACGTTCAGATGAATTCAGATGAACAAGAACGTTCATGAAAGTTCATTTTTGGAACATGTGAACGACCAGGGTAGTACACACGTTTTAATTGACCAATCAGAAAAATGTTGCATTTTTCTGAAATTTTCCTCTTTCTCTCAATATGTTTTTGTCCAATAGCTGAGTTTAAAGTTCTTTGATTGTATTTAGATTGACCGATTTTAACTACCATAATCATGGGGTATTTGTAAGAAAAAATTCCAACACTAGGCTCCTTTAAGTATTTTTTTCAACCAAATCGACCCACCCCAGTTAATTTTTTGTCAAAAAATATGACAAAATGACCCTATTATGGGAATTTAATTTTACTAAAAATTATAATTTAGTAGAAAACTCTTTTATTTAAAATTATTCATTCGTTATTAATCGGTTATTCTTAAAACACGAAAACGGAACAAAGGAACTGGAAAATACTAAACTACGGAACCGGAATTTATGGTACCTAAAATACGGAATTTGACTACCGGAACGGGTCCCTAAAACACGGAATCGGAATCGACTAAAATACGGAATAGATAGACGGAATAAAAAAATATTTTTTAAATTTATTCAAAATTTTACATATTTAAAAGAATTTTTTACTCAAAAAACTTTATAAGTCAACTTGAATTTTTTTTAAGAATTTTTATAGATTTTTCTACACAAAGTTGCTGAAATTCCTCCCAAAATCTATATAGAATTCTCTTGAAATATACATTCTAAAAGTTATAATTTTCAGTTTTCATGATAATTTATCTGTTTCAAATGTAATAAGCTTCACCCTTTACAAGAAAATTTTAAAACCGTTCGGCAATAACCAAAGTAATTTATAACCAAAAAAAAAACGACTTTATACATTTAAAAAAGTTTAAAAGTAAAATCTCTTTGAACACTTACAATTAAGTTTTATTTAATTTATTTTCAATTTTTAGGAGCTATGCTTGTAAAACCCTAAAATTTCCATTCTAATAAAAAAAAATTCTTCTAAATCATAATGGTAACACAAATTGTAATGCCACTTATTCTCGGTTAAATTTTATATTTTTATGTATACTATTTTGAAATAAGATTTTGTGTCTTTAATTTTGAAACTAAGGTAAGAAACATAAATCTTAAAAAATCTAAACCAAACAAGAGCGAAATTCAACCAGATTTTAAATACTTAAAAAAGATTAAAATATATAGATTTTATTATTACCTGATGGCACAAATACGTCAACTTTGGTAGTCTTTGGTGTTTGATCTCTTTCCTTAAAGTTATAATTTTTAAAATCTGAACTCGACCCATTCAAATTATATGAACTAAGATCATTTAAGCATCTAATATCATGATTTATTTCACGTGAATTTAAGTCGTATGTCGAATAATTATGCAAATCATGTTTACTAGTATTTAGCTTTGGATATACAAGACTGGGATCACATGCTTGTATAGTACTAGATAAATATGAATTTTCTAATATTGTATTTTCTGTGAGTGGATATCTGGACGGTGATCTTTTATTTAGAGATGGTTTTATGACTGAATTAAACGATGTAGATGTAAATATTTGATTCTTAGGCTCATGATGAAAATGATTAGTTGAATGAGCTGTTGTATTGAATGATGTATTACTTATTGATGATAATAATTTTATATTGTCGGAATACTTATTTAATTTATCTTCTAAATCTCTCATTCCTGATTTTAAATTTCCTATAACTTTCCAAGATTCGTCAATATCTTTATTCAATGAAAAATATTTTAAAAAGGATTTATCAAAGTAAAAGATTAAGTATAAAAAATTACTGTTTAAGCTTCTTTCACTTAGAGTTCCTGTTTCAAACTTATTATTACTCGTTTTTGAATAACGGCTAGACTTTTTATGCATTTTTTTTAAATTAAATTTTCAAATATTTTATCAGGTGAAATTCAAAGTCGGGCACAAACACATACATAGAAAAAATATTTTCTTTATTGGGTTAAAATAAAAAAAAAGTAGGAGAATCAAATTAAACTTTAAGAGAAAAGAAACAAGCTAAGTAACTTAATAGCAAATAGGTAAATTAATTATTCTCTTTAACTTTTTTTTTTCATTAGAAAAACTTTTTAAAAAAAAAATTAATTAAACGAGAGAAAATTAGTAACCAAGTTGAGGATTAGGCCCTAACAACGATAAAAAAGTTCAGTGCAAAATTTGTAAATTCTTTTAAATTGAGAATTTTTGTCGATAAGCAAGACAAATTATTTGATGTCGTATTTATTCTAATGTTTAATTTAGCTATTAAATCTCTAAGTAATTGTTCGGTGAGCTAAATTAACTTTACTTACTTAAAAAGTTTGATTTTTCCTTAAGTCGCATATTTTTGAGTAAGCAATGAGACGAAAAGAAAAGGCAACTAAAAAAAGCTTAGGACTAGACTATAGAGTATAGTAGGTCTCTTGATTTGCATCTATTAGGCATCCCAATGATCTTCTTAATTAAGCTACTCTTTTTATTTCGTCTTTTTCGTATTTGTTCCAGTGATAATTTTCTAGACCATAAAAAGTACTGTTTTGGGATCACTATAAAAAGCGCAGAAAAATTTAAAAATTGGCTCAGTATACTTTTAAGGGTATCATTTTCGAAGCTTTTTTGAACGTTCTTTTATATGCTACTTTAAAAAAAAAGAGTATCTTAAAAGCTTGAAAATATTGAAAAATACGGAAACCGCGCCCGAAACATACAAATCCCTGGTATATAACCTGCTTTTAGAAATTCTATTTTCACCGGTAAATGATTTCGAAATTATTTTGCTTTAACCGTTCAAGGACATAAATTCACCAAGTTTGAAAAATGTTGTCTAAATTGTAGATCATTTAAAAGCTCTTTAAAGGACGAACAAAATGAGTTGGGGTTTATTATTTTAATTTTTTTAATTTATTTAAAAATAGGAACGAGTCGCTTGCCTCCTTTTGGTGCTTCTAGGTAGGAGTGTCTAGTTTTCATAAATACGTTGCTTTTAACTTTTATCTCCTTTTTTAATTAAAAGTTTTGGAAGAACAAATTGTAAATTTTGTTTTAATTAAGCTATTAAGTACAGTGATTCTTATAAAAGTGTAACGTCAACTATCAACCGTAATTTTTGACGGCACTATATCAAATAATAGTAGACTAAATAATAGTCTTCATTACATAACATAGTAAGTATTAAATAATAGCAAACACATAGTAGTTTTCAAATAATAGTAAACATTTAGTAGTTTTCAAATAAAAGTCAACATATAGTAGTTTTCAAATAATTGCAAATAAATAGTATTTTTAAAAGTTATATAATAATTTTTTAATTAAAAATTATTATATTGGAAAATTAAAAAAAAATTCTAAGAGTATTAGAGAAGAACCGATTTTTAAACCAAAATTTTGGAATGTCTTTGACCGGATCGAGGCTGATTTACCCAGAACAAATAATAGCCTTGAATCTTGGCACAAAAACTTTGAGGTAGAAAATTTTTACAATTTTAATCNGGCACTATATCAAATAATAGTAGACTAAATAATAGTCTTCATTACATAACATAGTAAGTATTAAATAATAGCAAACACATAGTAGTTTTCAAATAATAGTAAATATTTTGTAGTTTTCAAATAATTGCAAATAAATAGTATTTTTAAAATTTATATAATAATTTTTTTTCCATAAATCAAATTCTAAGAGTATTAGAGAAGAACCGATTTTTAAACCAAAATTTTGGAATGTCTTTGACCGGATCGAGGCTTATTTACCCAGAACAAATAATAGCCTTGAATCTTGGCACAAAAACTTTGAGGTAGAAAATTTTTACAATTTTGATCTAAGCTTAATTTATTAAACTTTATTTAATAGAGCTCATGTAAGAAGCATCCAACAGTAAATGGGTTAATTCATCAGTTTAGATTAGAACAAAACTATACTGATATAATAATTGATCAATTGGAATCAGGCGACTTTTATGAAAAGAAAAAAAAGCAATTAATTAGAGATAATAAAATTAAGTTTTTGTGTAATAATTATAAAAGTGAAAAAATTTTAGAGTTTATTGACAGTTTAGTCTCGAATTTATCTAATTAACCTTTATTACCTGTATTTTTTAAAACTATTATTTGAATACTATTAATTGAATCGAAAACTATTTAATATTACTATGATATGAATTAATAAACTATTTTATGATTACAATTATTTGATTACTACTATTTTATTCACTATTATTTAATATTTTGCCATTTTTGACCGTAGCCGTAACCATAGCTCAAACATCTTAAAATTAAAAATTAAGTCTAATTAACACGGGTTACTGTTACGATAAAAAGTTCCGGTTGACGTTCCATTTATATTAGTAATTTATTCAAATTTGAAGTTCCTCCATAGAACAACTTAAACCACTCGGCCAATTAAGTTGTCCTACCTATGCTTGCTCGAATTCCCTAAAAATCTGTCAGCTCAAAAGATTTTTCATATGTAGAATTTTTAATTATAGTTCAACTAAAAGCGTATATACATCCCCTCAATTGAGATTTCCTTCTCTGTCGATTGTTTTCCGGTCACCGAGCCCGCTTGGCTTAAATTTTTCGCGACTAACCTCTCTCAGTAAAGTTATTACCGGTACCTAATAATAATATTTTCGGATCGGGACATCTTAAAAAAAATATTCTAAAAATGATTTTAAATTGCAATCAAGATCATTTGGTCCAGTTTCTCGAGAAACAGATAGTTTAAGGTGGGAAATTTTTTTATAAAATTTTGTCGAAATGGCTGAATTTAAATAAATTTAAATAAAGTCATTTTACTCAACTAATCGTAACCAATTACGAATTTCCAAAAAAAAATTATTTGTGGTGGCTTTATTTAAAAAATGTATTTAAAAAAATTAAAAGGATATTTTGAAATTTAAATGGATTGATCTTTCGCAACTTTAGGTTCTAAAAATTAATTTTAAATCTTAAAAAATTTGCTTATAATTTTTATGTTTTACTCTCTGCTGTTTTGATGGGATACCAAATAGCGAAAAAATATCAAATACATGAAAAATTGTGATAAATGTTATAATCAAAATCGCTATAATTGATGATGTCTTGATGTTTGCCTCGCTGCTTTTATATCATTCAATTTAGCATCACATTTTTCACCTAAATAAATGCTAAAACATTTACGTTTTCGCATTCAAAATACATAGACAACGGTTGGAACAATTGGAAATACAATCTGTCAAATCTTCTTTAATGATCAAAAATTTAATTTCTCAACTAACTTTTGAACTTAGGCATCAGTTGGGATCCGTATAAAATCAAATAAAATCAGTAAAAAAAAAGATTGAAAAACTAACTTAATGAAACTGTTCAAGAAATTGATTGACTAAGATAATTGTCTGTTACATTATCTATTTTAATATTTGGTGACCTTATTTTTTTTCGAGTTTGGGCTACGTATTATTTGACCAAGAAATGTAAAAATTAAAAAATTAATTGGCCAGCTTAAGTTTTTCAACAGTTAAATATTTCCTTTGGTCACCAGTATTTTAAAATTTATATTAGTCAAAATGAATAGTGATTGAAATGAATAAATTTGTAATGTTCAAATATGTTACTAAATTCCTTTGCTCAATTATGAAACGTGAACGACGTTTAAAAAGCTTAGAGACATCCTTATCTCCTGTAAAATTGATACAAAACTTAGAATGAAAATTTTCAAATTGGCATGAATTTCTATCTTTTTATTTGGATTTGAATCATGCACCTTTGCTGAACTGAGCTCAGATACCTTAAATTGTCTTGTAAGAATCATATATGGAATAAGACAAGTTGTATGCACACATTATAACTTTATAGAAAAGTAAATAAGAAACAAATCCCAAAGGAATTAAGAAAGAGGAAATAGCTTTATTTTATTGGCCATTCTTTAATAATGCCTCCAGTAGAACCGCTTTAAGCCAAAAGTTCGCAAAAGAAACAAAATAGCTCAATATATTGAACTAATATGGAAATCTTTAACAAATAACTGTAGAATGAAGTTTACATAAGCCGAAATAACGAAGTATGCCATCGATATAAAAAGTAAGAGCAATTTTTTTACCGAATCGAAAAATATCGGGCCGATTAAACAGTATAAATTAAAACTAAATTGTACGATTCCTTTCCTCTTCCTCTTTTTTTCCTTTCGTGAGAAAGGAAGTTTCAAAAAAATACGTTACAAAATATTAGTTGATATTGATTGTTTTCTCCAGAGGAAGAAGAAAGGAAGAGTTGAAGAAGAGTCGAAGAACAAAATGCGTACAAGTTAGTTTAAATTTGTACTGTAATGATGAAATTAAGCAACATAAAAACCTAGTAACTTAGAACGTAGCTTATTTTTTGATTAAATCAATTTACCGATGATCTCAACTTTTTTATTCATATTTTTAGCCTCTAAATAAAGGAAAAATACATAATAAGACAAATTTTAATCCTTAAGATATATTTAATTTGATTTGTTTGGAAAAATTAAATTGAAATCATTCTGAAAAATTTTTAAAAAATTATAAATCCAAAAATTTTTTTTAAATTTCAAAATGGAAAGCTTTAATTCGAGTAGTGATTCAAATTTGAGGCCAATTATTTCTGATGTAATTAGAGAATTTAAAGCAGCAGGTCATTTTGATCGTTTAAGAAAAGATTGTTTCAATGAGATTGTATCTCAAGTTTGTTAGAAAAAAAAAATTCAAGTTTTTTAAAAAAATATTTAAATTATTTTTCTTCTAAATTAAAGAAGTCTTTTCAAAATTTGAATAAAAATATTGAGGATTATGTGAAGAGATTTTTGGGGGACCAAGAACGACTGGGAGCTAATTTAAAAAAGAATGATATTCGTGAAATGCTCAAGCGGAAGCTTTACGAGAACCAGGCTTTTAATAATGAAATAACAATGTTTATAAGTCAGGCTATTGATTCTAAAACAGATACTGGTTTGAAGCCAATAATTGACTCAATGGTAGAAAAAATAACCAAACCACATGGTTTTAATTAATTTTATTTGTTACATTGAATTACTTAATAGAAATTATTATTTTTTTCTTAAGAGCCAGAACCTGAAATTCGTTCAACTCCTGAAAATCCTTCTTTTATTCCTGAGCATGTCGCATTCACTCCTGTTCAAGATCTGAAACCAACTCCTCCTCCTCCACCGCCGCCGCCACCACAACAACCCCAAAAAGCACCACCAATTCCTCAACCAGCTCAACCCATTCAACCTAAGATCTCAGTCGAAGATTTCTTGTCTTTAGATTCAAAACCATCAACTTCAACAAAATTAACTACCCAAGTAAAAACTGAAAAAATTCGCAAGTTATCCGAATCAGAAAAACAAGTGACAAAACAAATTGTTCCGAAAATTGAAAAGGAATCAAATGAAAATCTAAAAAAAGGTAATTCAAATAAAATCATTTTTCAATATCTTTTTTTAAAATCCTTAATTTTACTCATTCTTTGAACTACAGTGGTTCTTATATAGATGTAACGTCAACTGTCAACCCTAACTTTTGACCGTAACCGTAACCATAGCTCAAACAACTTAAAATTGAAAATTAAGTCTAATTAACATGGGTTACAGTTACGGTCAAAAGTAACGATTGACGGTTGACATATAGGATATGACGATAGAACTTCTTAGTGCTGTAAAATTAATGACCAAAAATATTCATGCAAAAAAATGCAAAAATTTTAATGCACAGTTAAAATTGCACAAATCTTTGCAGATTTTGAAACCACTTGCCGCAAATTTTGATCCTCTATGAAACAAATGAGCTAATGACTTTTTAGTGATTTGTAGAGGGTTCATCAAAAAAATTTGAAAAAGAAAATTGAAAAAAAACTCTATTAATCATAAATCCAGTAAAGATATTTGGCTTAACCCAAAACAGCTTTCTAGTTTATATAACTTTGGGAAAGGGAGGTCGATTTTTTTTCGAAATATACAAGATCAATTACAAGATTGGTTTCTTTCTTATTTTCAGATTTTGTAAAAGTTTTAAATTGGCTGAATCTTATTAAAGCCTAAGATTTTTTTAAATTTTTTGAAACCTAAATTTTAAATGTATTTAAAAACGAAATGCTAATTTTATTTATTTGGTTAAATACCATTTTAATTTAAAAAATTTTCAAATCAAAAAAAAATAAAACGTGTTTAATCCTAAAAGACGAAAAGTCAACAACATCTAAAGCTGTAACAAAACCTCAAGTGACTAAGCCAACACAGCAAGCTCAAGTTAAAAAAGTTATTAAAACAACATCAACTAAAGAAATAGATACTCTAACACGGCGCATATCTCTAAACGCAGAGACCAATCTTGAACCTGATCCAACACATGAATACAAGTATTTATTTAAAATTTTTTTTTCTATCTAAAAAGCATTAAATTAATATTCAAAATAATGAATAATTTATTTTTTAGCTTTGATTGGAAATTGGATCAAATAGATTCAAAGATATTCGATGAAATATCAGTTAGTAGTGTAAATACAAGTGATCTGAGTGATTTTAGTGATATCGATGATTTAAATTAAAAAGAAACAAAAAAATTACAAGCATGACAATATCAAAAAATTTTAATTTTTTTCTTTTTTTTTTTTTATTTTTTAAATTTCTATTAAAAATTTAAATTAATTCAATTAATTGAATAAAATGAGTAACAAATCCTCTTAGTATTTGATTAACCTGTTTCAAAAATAAAATTTAAAAAAAAAAAATTGAAACTTTTTGAAATTTAATATGACAAAATATTTAATCAACAAATAGACATCTAATGCTCGTGCTTAAAACTCTATTTCTTTTTTTTAATTACTCTATACTTTTTTGTTAAGTTTGACAATAATATAAAATTTAATTATTGAAAATCTTCTTAAATTTAATTTGATTTTATTTATTTAAGGCAACAAAAAAAAGATATTCAAATTTTTTTTTTGCCGGTGTAAATTTGATATCAACTATAAGGGTGGTCTAAGCTACAGAAAAGATTTAGAAAATCTCTTTCTTTCTCTCTCTTTTTTTTATCTTAAATAAACTCGGCGACGGTAGATTGATAGATAGAACCTGGTTATTATTAATTTTTTGAATATTTAAAAAAGTTTATAAATCGTTTAATTTTGACTAAAAGTCTAAAAAAATTAATTTTTAAAAATCAAAAAAATAAAAATAAAAATTAGAATTGACAAAAATTTTATCAAGCTTTATTTTTTGTTGCCTACTTTTGTTCAGCTATGTTTAAACCAGTGTTTATTTTGTTGTTTTCAGCTATTTATTTAGCACGTAAGTAAACTTTTTTAAATTAAATAGCTCAGATGTTAGTATATATAAAATAACAATCTCAGAATAAAAGAAGTTTAAATGTAAAATTTTAGCATCTTAGATAAACATAAATTTACAGGTTTTCCAAATAAACCCAAATATTTCCTTTTCTGGTGTCAAAATAATTCTAGAATTGTTAAATTCTAACGTGTTTACTCGAAATTAAGAATAATTCGAATTATTTTTGTATTCTTCTAATTAAAAGAAATATAGATACTTTTTCATTCTTAATTTTAATCATTTTTTAAATGGCTGAGTTATTTATGAAAAAAAAAATATTCTTAATTTCGAGTAAAATTGAAATATTTTGGCTCCTACTTATTTTTGCACTAAAATTACTTAACAAGAACAATTTTCATTTTCCCTTAAATAATATTAATTATCGATATTAAAATTAATTTATAGAGACAAAATTAATTCTGGTGTTTAAAATTACTTTATATTGCGCTTAAATTTAGTTGTAAATTACTTTTTTAAAAAAATAGTGATTAAAATTTTTTTTATTGTTTTTTTTAAAGATATTCAGAAGGAATTCTAGTAAAATATATACTGACCCTTAAAATTAGCAATTTCTTTTTTTTATTTAACATATTTTATTGAATCTTAACATGGAATAATAAAATGTTTTTAATACTTAAGGAATTAAAAAAAAAATAATAGCGGGTAAACTTATGAGATCAATATTTTAAATCTTCTTTCTGATAGAAAAACTCAATAAATAGAATTTCTATTCGAACATTAGAGGTAAAAATCGGTTTTTTATTGCTTTTAAGAAAAAATTCAGTAAAATTATTTACAATCATTAAATTTGAAAACGATAATAAATTTAAAACTCGATAATTAATTTTATACTCAAAATGAAAATAAGAAATTTTCAGTAATTTTAGTGCAAAGTTAAGTAATTTTGGTGCATACAAAAAAATATAGCCAAATATTTTATTGAATTTTTATTCTTTAAATAGCGCAAAAACTACAGTATATTTCTGAAATAAATATTTTAAGACCCTTATAGGCATCCGATGGGTGATGTCTTAAACTACTCAAGAACAAGTTTTAAACAAAAAAAAATGAAAATTTTTCAAGAGCAAACCAAAGCATTTTTTGTTCATGAGAAAAATTGCTATAAAAATCATCTTAAACATCTCTTAAGTCAAAGTTCAATTATGTTCCGTCTAAATTATATCCCATCTTATTTTTATCCTCGAAACATTAAAGAACCGATTTCCTTCAATCTAATTTGTTCTAATTTTTTTTTGTTATATCCTATTTTTTATCACATGTTTTAATTATGTCACATAAAAATTGCAGAGCATTTAGATATCTTCAATACAGTGTAACCTCGATCTTGTGATATGCTAGGACGCATAAGATTTGGTGAACGTTCATTTCGTCGAATTTAAATCTAAAAATAATAAAAAACTTCAAATTAAAGAAATTTCACCAGTTAATCTCTAAAAAAATTCATATTCTATTTTAAAAATTTTTCTATCAAAAAATTTTCGATGAATTTTTTTTTCTTTGAAAATTTTTCTATAAAAAAATTCGATGAAATGATACATCATTTAGGATTTATGTCATAAAATTAGATTTTCATAACTTCGATTTTATGACAATTATGTAACAGTATCAAATCACAAGCAAAAATTTTTATAGAGCGAATCGACAAATTTAAGGGACTTTTAAGAACGATAGATAAAAGGATATGTAAAGTTTTGGCATTACTAATACAGTTAGACCTTGATTTTGTCAATGGTCTGCGTATAACGAAAATCGTTGACAAAAACAAATAGTGACAAAATCAAAACAAAAATACATGCTAAACCATTTCTAATCTAACCTAAATAGTAGTAAAATTAACTTGACAAAATTAAATATTGCCTAAATCAAGGTTGACAGAATCAAGGTCTGACTGTAACACAAGATCACTAAAATCGCAGGATTTCTAGCTCTAAACTGAATTTATTTTATAGTTTTTTTTCGCGAAGCAATTTTTCCCATTTTCTTTTTTATTTAACATTTTATTTTATTTTGAAATTTTAAGAGTGCCAAATAGATCAACAATGTTTAAATGGTGGTGTCTTAATATCTCGACCTGCTGCAAACATAGAACAAATATGTCTATGTAATAAAAATTTCATTGGTCCTCGATGCGAAATAAGTCTATTAAATCTAAGACCAGAAGAAAAATTACGCTATGGTTGTGAACTGAGACCATGTTGGATTGGTTCAACTTGTGAAGATCGAGATGGCTCTTTTGTCTGTCATTGCTCAGCTGTAATCTTTTTATCTTCATTTTCTTTTATAATCTAAATTCTATAACGCTTAAATTTTTACAGAATACATTTGGTGAATTCTGTGAAAAATCTTCATTGACTACAACAGATCCTTGTATAAGCAAACCGTGTTACAATTATGGAACTTGTATCCAACAAGATCAAAATTCTTACACTTGTGCTTGTAATGGATCTTATGGTGGTTTAGGATGCAGACAAAATTTAGTCGGAGCCTGTGCTTCTAATCCATGTCAAAGAGATGGTATTTGTGTACCTATTGGTCTCACTGGTATTAAAAATTTTAATTTTTTTTTCTCATAAATTTTTTATTAATTTATTTCACAAGATTATAAATGTCAGTGTCCAGAATGGACTATTGGTAAAAATTGTGAAGTTGTTTTTAATCCTTGTCAAAGAGTTAATTGCATGAATAATGGCATTTGTCTTAAGCGACGAACCCTAGCTTTCGAATGTAATTGTACAAGTGATTACACTGGCCTACTTTGTGATCAACCAAAAAGTCAAACTTGTCAAACAACACCATGTGCTTATGGTCAATGTATTCTAAATCTTAATGGTCAATATCAATGCGCTTGTGTTACACCAGGCTTTGAGGGACCATTTTGTGAAATTGAAAAATGTAATCCAAAATGTAAATATGGTATATGTAATAGAGATGCGAGTGGAAATTATTATTGTCAATGTGCTTCTAGTTATCGTGGACCAAGTTGTAGTGATCTAGGTATATATTTTTTTTTATAAACAAAATATTTTCAAAAAATGTTATATTTCTTTTTTCTGTAGTCTGCTTTTCAGGTGAAACTTTAGTTGAGACAAAAGATCGTGGTACAATAAAAATATCAAATCTTAAACGAGGTGATTTAGTTAAGACTTATGATAGATCAAACAACCAATGGAAATTTTCTAGATTTGTTACATATTTACATGAAAATCGTGATATTGTTGGAAATTACATACGCTTAACAACATCATCAAATAAAAGTTTGACAATATCACCACTTCATTTCATAGCTCGTTTAAAACAAGGCACTGAAAAAATCGAATTTGTATTTGCTAAGCATTTAAAATTGAATGATATGCTAGTGAGTGAAAAAAAGCTAGGCTCAGGCTTAGATTATGAAAGATTAATTCAAAAAGAAGAGGTTTTCGAGGCTGGTGCATATGCTCCATTGACTGAAACGGGAACTATTTATGTTAATTCAATATTAGCTTCATGCTATGCAAATACAATTATTAATGAATTGGCACATTATTTATTTCAACCATTAATATTTTTATCAAAATACATAAATATTGATAATTTGAAATTTTTCGGTGGAAATAGTAATGATATACCACAAAGTAGAGAAAGTACTACATCTATTAATGATGAGACTACTGGTATTTTTTGGTATTGTAAATTTTTCCTCAATTTATTGCCTTATATACCCTTCTCATCATATATTGTTTCGTTCTAATAAAAAAAAATTTTTTTTGTATAAAAAAATTTCAACTCCAATAAATTAATGCCAAATTTGATTTAATGTTTTTTTTAGAATTAGATTTTTTTAAAATTTTTATAGTTTTCTTATTAATAAAATTTTTTTCTGAGTTGTTTTCTTAAAATTTTTGGATTTAATCCATGGATACAAATTTCATAATCGATGTCTCATAAAATATTTAAAAAAATGATTTCTTTTTAAATACTTGAATAGCCAAGCAAAGACCCAAATCAAATAAATAGACTGGAAAATGTTAAAGATGAGAAGCAAAGAAGAGGAAAAAAAATAATTTTTTACTGCTTGAGAGCTCTAACGACTATAAAAAATTACCTTTGAAAATAAAATAAAAAAAAATGATAAAATTTTAAATTTTTTCTTAAGTTGAATAAATTTTGAGAACGAAATTGATCACTAACTTTTCCTTTGACAATTATTTAAAAGTACCCTTGTGCAATAGAGAAAATTTTTTTTTTTTTGAATGTGAGTTATCCTGATAGAACAATTAACCTCGACCTAAAGATACTTTGTTTTGACATTTTTCTTTCTAAAATTTTTTTCGATCATAATGATAAAAAGTTACAAAATCTATTTTGAAGAGGTTAAAATTATCAGGGAAATTTTCAGAAGTCTACAATATTCTTATCAAAAGTTATAAATTAAATACCGAATTCTTGCCATTTTTCAATAAATTTTAAAAATAGGTCATTTTTTAAGGCTTTTTACATTTAACTTTGAGCCGTCCATGCTAAATTTTTTTAAATACATCATTCGAAAGGCAAAACGATTTTATGTAACTTGGTTATATTAAAAAAAATTATTTTTAAATTTTTTGAATGAGGACAAATTACTTGAATAGTCAGATGTATATTCGAGGCTGCTTAATCCGTATGAAACATCCAAAAACTTAACTTAATATTTTTTTTTGAACAACTCATTCTCAGCTATAAAAGTGCAAAATTTCATTTATCACCGATATTCCTATCATATATTTTTTTGAGGTTAAATTTTGTGCAGAGCACCCGTTAAAGTGAAAAAAGTATCAATGACAAAAAGAAATCGAACAAATAGTAGCCACAAAAATAATAGATCTAAATATAAAAATTTTAATCTAATTCTTTTTAAATTCCAAAGTAGTGAAAAGAGTTTTAAAGAATGAAAAGTATGAATAATAGAATTAAATTAAATAATATTATTGAATAGAATTAACCTCCAATTTTGGAGAAGTAAATATAAAATTAAAGTAAATTAAATTAAAGTAGCGTTTTGAAGGCCACAAGCTGGGTTAGTTAGGTGTTTTACTCAATATAAGACCAGGAGATAATTTAGGAACTCATTTGAATTTTTTTTGACTCGAACAGGATTTGTACTCTCGACCTTCTGCTTGGACGCTCATGACGGTACCAACTGAGCTATCTCCCCCCTAATAAAAATAATAAAAACCAAAGGAAAGGCGAGCAAATTTAATTACAGCTCAAAATTAATCTAAAGTGTATGATTGTTATTCGGTTTTCTCGTAAAGAAAAAACAGAGGAGGTGTCGAGAAATAATCAAGGGAGAAAAAAGGGTAGCTATATAAATTGATTATATTTTTTAATATTTATTTTTTTAAGATTAATTGAGTCCTAATTAAATTTAAATGTTTATCATTAAGAAAAAAACTAATTTATTCAAAAACCTGAATCTTTTTATTTTCGTAAAAATGATTCTTTCAGTATTTTTAATTCTTCATTTTAATTTTAAGTGCTCAGCAGGAATAGCATTTTATATTTAAAATGTATATTTAAAAAAAAAACTACATAAAGTTTTTATTTTAATGAAAAAAAATTTTTTTTTTGCTTTTAAGGAAAAAATTGAGGCTTTTTAACAGTTGAAATCGATTGATTTACTCGATTTAGGTATGGATGATACAAGCTGAATGGTTGATCGACAAAGTTTTCCAATTTGATTTTTTTATAATAACGTCCAGCCATTCGCTCGACCATTTTAGATTCTCTTTTTTTCAAAAGAACTGATTGTTGCAAAATAAATCGTTTCTCAAGGGGCTTCAAATATAAGTGATGATGGTAGCCTGGCTGAGCTTTGATCCATACACGCTTATTCAAACGAAAATATCTGTCCATAGCTGTTTTGACTGATTTTTCTTTACCATTCAACTTTGAACATGTAATTCTTGTTCTTACTTGATCGATTACACATTTTATGGGATTCAAATTCAAGGCTGAACTTGCTAAGCTTTTATCGACAAAAAAAATAAAACAAATAATTAGAAAAATTAATATAAATATTAGTTTAAAATAAATAATTCTTAACAACAGATTTAATTTTTAAAGATGTTATTAAAATTTTTATTTAAAAATTCAAAAGGCTTAAATTATACTGCAAAAAAATTAACAAATACCAAAATCGATTCTTTTTTTTGTTAATTCTTTCTTCTTGAATCTTGAGAATTTTATGAATATCAAAATTTTGTTTAACGAGGAACAACTGTTTTTTTTTAAATAGCCCAAATTCTTATTGGTTATTTTTACAAGTTAAAAAATTTTATATTTTAAAAGCTTTTTTAAAATTTATTCATAATGTCCTTCAAGTTTTTCAAATAAGTTCTTATACAGTACATTTCTGAAATAAGTTTCTTTCTCAGGAAAGAAAAAAGAATAGGAAGAGGAAAGGAAAACAATCGTACAAAGTATTTTTAATTGGTACTTTACATTAATGCCTTGTTTTTTCATGCGGGACTTAATTTTGAAATTTCGAATTTATTCCTGCGCATTAAACAAGTTAATTTTAATAAATTCGGAATTTTTTTTCAAAAATTAAACGTACCGCAAATGCTTTCTAGCAAGAGCTGCTTTGATGGGGAGTGAACGATAAAAAAGCTTTTTCCTTTTTTTAAAATGCAAAAAAATTTCATGTCGCAATTATCGTTTATTATGCTCCAGACTTATGCCGAAAGCGCCAAATAAAATTATTTAAAATTAAAAAAATTAAATTAATATTTTTTTGTATAACTATTTATTAGCAACACATTCGAGATGAGCGGATTTGGTATCACAAGAAAACCGAAAATATTAAGTTTATTTTAATAAATTTTAAACTTTTTGAACAATAGGCATAATATTTGTTTCGATTTTGTGAAGAAATTTCTCATGTTTTTTAGAGTATTTTTAAGAAATCGTCTTCAAAAAAAAGTTTCTTAGCCAAAAAAATTAATTAAAAACAAAATTAAATTAAAATTAAGTTGTAAAATTAATTTAATTCAAGATTATTATTTTAGAATTTTTATTAAATTAATTTTATTTATTATTTTTCTTACTTAGAAACTATTTTTTGAGGATGATTTCTTAAAAATACTCTAAAAAACATTGTTTTATAGAAAATATGGCTTCATGTTACGTCAATCATTTTAAATCTATTTTTTTCTGAAAAACCATAAATTCTAGGTAAAAATAAATATGAATTTTGAAGAGCAGTCGTCGAGACCTATCAGAAAATGCGGTTTTCTATCTGGTTGTCAAGGTGAAAAAATAATGGAGTTCTGTGGGGGATGTCTTTCTTGAAAAATTTAAATTATAAAGCCTTCCAAGGTATGAAACAATATATCGGTTTGTAGCTTTTAACCTCTTGTACAGTAAAATCCAAAACAAAGTTTGTTTAAACACTGTTTAAACAGAGCATACACAAAACCAAAACAGAACACAAACATTTCAAAACATGTTCTAAAATGATTTCCATTTAAAAATAAATAAACATGTTTTAAAATTTTTATGTGTTGTTTCGGATTTGTGTTGTTTTTGTTTCGGTTTTGTGCTGATTTGTTTCGAAACCGTTTGCACATTGTGTAAACATTGTTCATGTTTTCGTCAAATTTGTTTTGGATTGTACTGTAACTTATATTAAAGTTAGTTTTTGATAAATAAGTTGAGATACATGAAAAACATCACGGTGTTTAAAAAATTGGTGGGTGTTGTTTTTTCAAGGATTCTTGTTTTTTTAATTTTTTGAAAAAAATTTTAAGGCTATGCCACAATGCTGGGACGGTTGTACACTATGCTTCGTCATTAAATTGATAGCAGTAAAAAATTAAAAATTTTTTTGATCATTTCCAAAAATTAAATTCTTAGAAAAAAATATAAATTTGAAAGAAAATTAGGAAGAAATTTGGTGAAATGACTTTAAAAAAACAAAAATATTAAAAAAATCTCAATTAGAATAAACTGAATTAAAGAAATTAAGCCTTGAGCAACCTGATCAATTGGTCTTTTTAGAAAATAAACTAAAACATTATCGAATCTTATTTAATTGAACATGCAAAAAATTTAAAAAAGTATACAAAAACTTACCTTGGTAATTTGTTTAAAAATTGTAGCATTTTAACATCAATTTAATTAAATAATTTAAAAATATTTCAAAATTTTAAATTTTCAACTAAATTTAAAAAAAAAAATCAGCATTTCAAATTCATTAAGGTATTTTTTCAAGCCAAGTACTTGCGAGTACAGCCAGCAAAATTTTTTATATTTCAAAGCATTTTTAATTTCAAATTTGATTAGATCAACTTGAAAAAATGATTGCAAATTAATTTATTCAAGAAAATTCGTGTTAAAGCAAATAATTTAAATAAATAATCTTAAATAATTGCAAATTATTTATGATAAAAAATAAAATTATTAAAAAGAAATAAAATAAAAAGAGAGAGAAAAAATGAAAAAACCCAATATATATATATATATTCTTGCACGTAATAGAATTTTTGACTGAATTTGGAAAGCTTTTTTATTTTTATGAAAAACAAAAAGAATGTTTTACTTTTTTTTTTATATTTCTTAATGTAATATTTTTATTATATAAAAATTTCAAAACAAAATTTTTGAGTGCAAAACTTGCATTTATCAAGAAAAGAATATTGAATCAATTAACAAAAACAAAATTACCTAAGATAAAAAAAGCCTAAATATAATTTTATCAAAATAATCAAAAATCATTTTTTCTCTTTTTTTCTTTTCCAATAATATCGTCAACTTTCTCTGTGTAATTTTTCTTTCAAATAAGCTTTAAAATTGGTATATTCCAAAATTAACATAATAAAATCTGATATTAAGCACAAGGATAACTATAACAAAAATTATAAAAAAAAAAATTTTGAAACATTTTAAAAATTTTTTTTTTTTTTTATTTCTTGTTGAGAGAAAAAATAAATATTTTTATCAACAGGAAATACTCTCTTTCTCTCTCTATTTCTATCCATTTCTCGATGTCTATCTGTTTTATTATTAAAAAAAAATTTAATTTTTTGTTTATTATTTATTTATATTAAAAAAAAATTAATTGAAGGTTAATGAACACCCCAAGAACAGATTTAAATTTTTACTCAAAAAAAAAGAAACCATAAAAAAAGAGAACAAGAATTGTGTTTATGTGTTATTTTTTTTTAAATAAAAAATAATAAAATATAATGAGCCATAAAAATACAAGTCTAAATGGTAGTAGCTATCAATCACCTAAGAATCGATTCTATCACAATAAACGTGAAACTCGCCGTATAAGTTTTAATCTAAATTCAACACATTCACATACGAATTCGGATTTATTTAATCTAACCGATTCCGATCTTAAATTGGATTCAAATTTGCCCGAACCGACGACACCTATTGACAAATTAAACACACCCCGTACTGTTACAGTACCAACTACTTTTTTTCCACCGTCTCCAAATCCGATTGTTGAAAACGAATTATCAATTACAGGTAATTTTTTTTTTTTTGGTCCTAAAAGCATTTAACCATTACAGTAATGCTTTGGCTTTTGTGACAGATTAACTTAAAAAGTTTAAGGGAATTTATTTTAAATTTTTGTTTTAAAAAATTGAAATTTTTTTTTTCAACTTTTAAAAAGTTTAAAAAATTTGTGAAAAATAAAATTTCTAATTAAAAATTTATGAGTAAATAGTTATTTAAGTATTGTTTCTTTGCTTTTTTTTTTACTCTGTTACCTTTTGTAATGAAATTCTTAAAACAGTTTTGTTCTTTTTTTTTCTTAATTTTAATTAAAAAAATATTGATTTTACGCTGCGACAAGAATTTGTAATTGAAATTGTGAATTCGTAATTAATGGAAATTTTTTACCACGTATTTAGGGAATTCAATGAAAGGAATAAAATAAACGTTTGAAAAAAATATATCTTGAATTGAAAATTTCCTTGAGATTTAATTTTTTTCAAATTATGCAATTTCTGAGTCTAAATTAAAATTTCCCAGTGGTTGCAACAAAAATATTTATTATTAAGAACAACCTTTGTGTTTATTAAATTAGTTCAATTGCTCAAGACCCTTACAAAGAAACACGTGCTCTTAACCACGTATTTGTTTTTTGTCAAAACGTTACACTGTAATTTTTTAGGCGGAAATCCTCCTATTTGTAAGACGCTTTTATTAGAAAGTGGGAAAAAATGATTAAAAAAATCCACATTTAAAATCATTTACTCTTTAATGAAACTCTTTTTTATCTTATAAGTGACTTTTTTTCCCATAAAAGCGTCTTACAAACTTTTAAATTCTTATTATCAAATAATTGATTTCGAAAGTTGTCTCACTTGCTTTCCGTTTAGTATATTTAACAAAGCTTTCTTTTTTAAGCTAATAATGTAAAGTCTAAATTTACTTTTCTATAAGTAAAATTAAAGAAAAATCTGTTTGTAGGATTGTTAGAAGGAATTGTTGTGGTAGTCGTTTTGATTACTCAAAAATTACAGAACAGCTAGTGAAAAAAATGCGAATCGCAATCTTACCGAACCGAACCGTGTTCCGAACAGAAAAGCCTACCAAAAACCATACCGAACTTGATACTTAAAAATCGGTAAAAAAAGAAAGATTTCCGAAATTATTATTATATAGAAAATCGAAAATTTTGATATTAAGTAACTGATAATCCTTTTTATTTTTTTGATCAAAATTTTTAGCCCTTATAAGCATTCAATTTATTTTTAATCTAAGGGATCCTAAATTTTTCGTTTCATAAAATTTTATTTGAAAAAAATTAAATTTTTTCAATTAATAAAAGATGTAGAAAAAATATTTTAATTCCAAAAAACTTTTGAAACTTCAAAACACATTATTTTTGATTTTTTACAAGCCTAAAAAAATTGATGGAGAGTATTTGTCCATTTTCAATTTTATAATTTAATTTTCAAAAAATTATCCGAAAAAATTTTTAAAGAAAACTGTTAAATTTAAATTGGCCAAAACTTTTTTTCACAATTAATATTAATTATGGAGGTTGGTACGCTTTTGTTCTTTCGGTAATATATTTTTTAGTAAAGTAAAGTAAAATGGTCAGTTATAAATTTGTTTATAAAAAGTTTCAATTCCCATTAAACCGGTACAGTCAAAACTTATTTATTCAAAACGATTTATTAATGTCATTGGATGAATTTCACTAGATAAAAAATGCATAAAAAAGATGAGTTTTACAATATATTTAACAATATATAAGATGAATGAAAAAAAACTAAAATTTATTTGATTTTTTTCTTCTGTTACTCCTGTCGAACTTTTTCATCCACTTCTATTCCATGTTTTCTCTGATATTTATTTGACTCTCGATTTTGATTGATTTGAAAAAATTTTCTTGGCTCTCGCCTATCTTAAAGTGTTGGTGCATGCTCCAAACCCAAAATCACTTCTTAAATGCCACACCAAAGACGTTTTTTGTTGAGGTTTAATGCGGCTTTAAATGTGTGATTTAAGTCGAAAATTTCGAAAAAATATTCAAAAATAAAACTTTGATTTTTTTTATTAAAATATATTTTTAAAATAAATTTTTGATTATTTTTTTTTCGAATTTTTTATCTTAAATCACACTTTTAAGGGCGCATTAAACCTCAAAAAAACGTCTTTGGTGCGGCATTTAAGAAGTGATTTTGGGTTTGGAGAATGTACCAACAATTTAAGATGGACGAGATGGTAATTAGCGCATGCGCCAAAAGCGCATCTTAAGTTGGGATGCTGCAATATCTAGCAAAGGAATACGGTAAAAATGTAATTTGAGGAAGGCCTAATGGTAAACTAGTTAAATTAATGTAAACAAAGAAATATAAATAACAAATATTACGGGTGACTGCTTAGTTCTAAAAATTCATTCAAATATATTTGATAACTTTTATTTTTCTTTTTGAAATTTTAAAGACTTAATTGCGTAATTTTATTTTTTGCTAAAAATTAGAGTTTCAGATATAAGAATTTAATTACGAAATTAAGACCTAAAATTAAAATTTCAAAAGGCTAGTCTTATAGTTAGAACTACAATCAAAGCTTTAACCAGAAAATCGAAAGACTTAAAAAAAATTAAAATGATCTCTTAAAAAAAAAACACTGACTTCTTATGGCATTTTCCATAAACTCTTTACTTGACTTAAGTATTTTTTTGTTTTAAGATCTTAATTCAACGCCTGTAACATTAAAACCACACGTAAACGAGTTATCAAATCCAAACGAAAATCTAGTTGTAGATGAATACGAAAACGATACAACTCCGAATAATACGATCGAAAATGAAGAGATCCAAAACGATGAAGATCTCCAAGACGAATCTTCTAATTCACCGAATACGAATCAATCAAATAGTCTTCTAAGTAGTAATCCAACTCCGCTTAATTCCGATGATCAAACAAATAAATTAGATGAGGACGACCCATCCGAATTAGATCAAGATTTCAATTTATCTAGGTTTTTTCCCAAGAAATCAATTTTAAAACAATCCGAATACGATACAAACATAAATCAAACACAAATAATTCCTGTTAAAAATGAACCGACCGAAACGTATGATAACTTTGAAGATTATGAGGACACTAAAAAAAGAATTAAAACCGAATTTTTAGCTCAAAATATTTCTCAAAATTCTGAATCTAATTTAAACTCGACAAATGAACAACAATTTCTGCCATTAAAGCCAAGAAAATATCCAAACAGACCGAGTAAAACACCTGTTAATGAAAGACCACATGCATGTACTGTCGCTGGATGTCCGAGACGATTTTCTCGTTCCGACGAATTAACACGACATTTAAGAATTCATACTGGCGATAAACCATTTCGATGTGACGTTTGTTCGAGAGCATTTTCTCGTTCAGATCACTTGACTACACACCGACGAACACACACTGGTGAAAAACCATTTTCATGCGAGGTTTGTAATAGAAGATTCGCCCGCTCAGATGAAAGAAAACGACACGCTAAAGTTCATCAAAAAAATAAAAACAATCCCAATCAGACTCAACAATCCACTGTCAACCAAACCAATGCTTCAACAAGTACCCATACAGACCTAAATAATAATAATGCGAAAATTTCTCAAAAAAATTCAAAGCCAAAAAAAGCGAATACTAAAATAAAAGTTGAAGAAAATTTAAATTTACCAGAATATACGATTGGAAAAAATAATTCAATTACAGATCTAGATCTTTTAGGTAGAAATTTTTCTAATTCTTATGCAAATAATTCATTTTCGACAAGTTTATATCAAACGCCCAATAATGGTCTCTATCCGAATGACCTTATTCAACAAGCTAATTATTTTGCCAATTTTTCATCGAATGGAAGTCAAGTAGTCAACAATACTAATGGTCAAAATATGACTTCTTTGTTAAGTAGTCAATTCAATAGTCCTATTTTTAATAATTTTATTAATAAAGGATCATCGAATGGTACTTAATACCATTGGCTAAACTAAAAAAAAATTTGTTGAAATTAATGTGTGTAAATAAGTATGAATTTCGGTGTGTTTGTTGTTTAAGCAAACTTAAAGTTCTCATTTGGAAAATTTAAAAAAATAAATTTTTATTTTAGCGCCTTAAATTTAAGAAAAAAAAAATCCGAATTTTTTCTTTTTAATTTCCGGTACAATAAAACAAAATAATGTTTAAATTTTGAATCAAAGCACGTTTATGAGTCAATCACTATAACTTTTTTTTTTATTCTATTATTCAAATTTGTTGTTTATTGGTTAGGTTTATTTTTTTTTAGTTTTCATTTTTTTTACCAAAAAGATTCATTAAGATTTGTAGAAGAGAATATTTTATTTTTTTCTTTACAAACATTTAAGTTAGTAAAAGCAGCAATTTTTATATTTATTTTCAAATAAATTGTTTTATTTAAAATTTAGAAAGCGAAATTTATAAAATTATTATATACTTTTTTCTTTTTCTCATTTTGTTAATTTTTGTTACCATTTTATCTTAGTTTTTTTTTTTTTTTTTATTTATTAAAAAATAAAACAATTTGAATTAAATTTTAAAAATATCTTTTTGATTTTGCTTAAGAGAGATTTTATTAATGCTAAAATGGTAAGACCAAGTCAACATAGCAGTTAATAAATCTAAATTTTGGCAAATTTGAAAATAATTATGATTCTGGAAAGGAAAAATATCTCTTAATAGAAACTGAAAAAATTCACTTCCAGTTTTATACAACATGTGTTTTTAAAGCAAAATAAATAAGCATAAATTGTCCAATTCAGAATAATCAACTTAATAAACGTCAAATTGTTGTCAAACAAAATTAAGTTTCAATACTTTAATAGAATAAAAAAATGTTGCGTAATTCCGTTTTCAAAAACAATTTTTTTGCAAAAACTGAATAAAAATTTTTTAAGTCCTTTTCATGTCATGCATTCTGGAAAAAATCGCGATTTATCACAATTTGAACAATTGTAAAATTTAAAGAAAAAATTTATTTCCACGAAAAAAAGGGCTCTAGTCGGCTAAGTGAACCATGGTTCACCTATAATGTGAATAAATCTTGTTCTCGGGTTTGATGAACAATTGGTTCACCTAAACTAAAGCTTTTTCACCTAATCTAATTCTTGGTCACCTAATTTTGAAATTAAAAACTATAATAATGGGGTCTACCTTGATATGTAATATTGGTCACAAAAAATGTGACCAATATTATTTTCCTCATTATGTGACCAAGCGTTGGTCACATTTTTGTGACCAAAGAAATATGTGACCAATATTTTTGAAATATTAAAGAAAAAAAGAATTTTATGACCAACACTTTTCATTACGTGACCACTGAAAAATTTGTAATTAATTTAAATTAAATAATTTAACGAAATCTTATCTTAAAGTCATGAAAAATAATTAAAAACCTAATACTTACTCACAAAATTCGAATTTTCGATAAAACTGATCGGTAGTTTTACTGAAAACCATCGACGCAAATAACTCCGGTCACTTAATATTGCTTAAAGAATTGGCTAAATTTATTTTTTAAAAAACAAAAAGTTCGATAAATCTGCGCTTTAATAATAGCCTATAAATTAAAGATAAAATAAACTTAATTTTTGTGTTTTCGTTTTTATGAAACTTTAATCCGAACTCTCCATTAATATATTTACCACAAACATCACACACAACTATCTTTTTAAGCTAATTTCATTTGTGATCAAAATTTCCGTGACCAATAAAAAAATTTTGTGACCAACATTTTTCATTATGTGACCGATGTCTAAAAAAATTTTCAATATTTTTGGTCACATATTTCTTTGGTCACATAATGAGGAAAATTATATTGGTCGCAAATCGAGGTAGACCCTAATAATGAAATAAACAAATTTCTATTTAAACAGCCAATTCCTCACTCAAAAACTTTCATAAATTTTTTAGGCTCGATAAAATTATTTATCTAAAAGAAAAATCTTTTTAGTGGTAGAATTAGATAAGTAATTTTTTTTAATTTTCAAACATTGGTGGACCTAAACTAAAGCTTGTTCATCTAATTTATATTTAGTTCACCTTTTGGTGAATTAAGAGATCCAGTTGTTGACCAAACCAAATTTGTACAGATAATAAGTGAACCATGGTTCCCCTAACCAACTGGACCCAAAAAGAGTTATCACGGATGGCCAGGGTATAACCACATATTAGGTGATCAGATCACATAACTAATTAGACCCATTTAATTTTAACTTATTCATGATTTTTATAAAAGACAAAGAGTCATAGAAACATGGAAACCCAGACATTTATTCGAATTACATAGTTCATAAGATCTAAGCGCAGGTTTAGCTTAATAAAAAAAATTCAGATTTTTTTTTATCTTATACCGTACTTTGTTTTAAGTTCACCTCAAGTATTCCAAATGCTTTTAACTTTTAATTCAACAACAAAAATGTATTTAAATTAAATTTTTTTTATTTTTTAAATTAACATTATATAAATATTTATGTAAAACTAATAATGATTGAGATTCATTATTTG
Organism: Brachionus calyciflorus; assembly: GCA_002922825.1. Taxonomy (NCBI): domain Eukaryota; kingdom Metazoa; phylum Rotifera; class Eurotatoria; order Ploima; family Brachionidae; genus Brachionus; species Brachionus calyciflorus. The sequence continues at coordinate 67,605 of NTPY01000330.1, read as the reverse complement.
ATTTTAGATGCAGAAGCTGATAAATTTCATTCGCTAAAAAAAATGGCATTAAAAAAAGACAATAAAAAAATTTTAAAAAAAATTTACAATTTTTAAATTTACACATTAAAAAAACTAAAAATATTCTGTTTCTAAATGTTGATTATAAAACATCAGATAGAGGTCTATTGGAAAGTAGATTTTGATTATCACCTTCCTTTATCTCGTTAAATTGTTCACGATTATTTAGATCTTTACTTTTATTTGAAAATTTCGATTTGAATAAATTTTTTAGTATGAAATTCCCGTTTTTTTTAATCTCTTGTTTTTTTTGTTCAAGTTGATGCGCTTGGTTATCTGAATTTAAATCGACATCATTTGAATTCGGTATGAGAGTATTGCTTATTGAGGACTTTTGTTTGTTATTTGAGAACATTAATAAACATGAGAGCTCCGAATTTTGAGATTTTGGTTTCTGATTATTTATAAATTGTTTTTTTTTTTTATGCCTTGATGATGACTTGGCTTTTTTGAATATTAAACATCTAGATCCTTCATGGTCAGTATTTTCAGTTTCAATATCTTCATTCTCGGCATTTATTATCAAATCATGTGTTGGTGTATTATTAGGACCGAATAAATTTAATTCATCAAAACACTCAGTTTCGATAAGCTTAAAAAGAAATTGATCAAATAATCAAAAATTTAAATAGAAAAAAGGGTTTTTTCTAGCGTTTTCTTATAAATAAAGATTTTGAAAAGGCGCATTGAAGAAAAAAAAGGGAATAGATTTTTAATAAAAAAAAAATTTATGTCCAAAACAACTGAATGTTTTATAGACATATTAAAAAATAGTATTAGAATACTCTTTATAAATTTAAAAATGTCTCGTCCACTTTGTCCAGAAAACCAAAAAATATTCTTCTAAAATTATTTCAGAAAGGTACCAGTAACTAGCGCTAGCAACTGAGCCACAAATGATTAATTGAAATTTTTTAAGAATCAAATTTTTGATCTTTCTAAAACAAGATTTTGATTGGCAAAGTAAAATTTTTGCTCATTTTTCAATTTTCATTTTTGCTCAAAAAATTCAATAAATTATTTGCACGCTGAAATTTTAAAGAGCCAATCCTTTTTTAAACACATTATAAAATATTATTTGAAAGCTTTAAATAAAAGGGATTGGCTCTTTAAATTTTCAGCGTGCAAGTAATTGCGTTTTTAAATTTTTTGAAAATTGAAAAATAAGCAAAAATTTTACTTTGCCATTTTGATATTGATCTTGTTAATTTACAGACAAGTTAAAAGTTTTTGCTTATTTATTTTTTCAATCTTTTTTCCAGTAAAAAAAAGCCTCCAAATTTTTAAAATTTTTCACTTATAAAATATTAATTTTAACAAAAATTAACAGAGAAGTTTTGGGGGTAAAGAGTTATTTATAGAGGAAGCCTTTTTACAAGCAGAAGGGAAAAAGAGAAGAAAATATTTATGCAAAGGTAACAGTGCTGGTAGAGAAAATCGTGATAAATTAAAAAAAAATTTTTCAAGTTCGGTAGCCGTATCGTACCGAACCGTACTCAAAAAGAAATTTTTTTATAATTGAAAAAAAATACGGCAACCGGAAAAAATTTTTGGTGATTAGGGTTCAGTTGTCTACGGGAAGGGTACGGTCCTGCTACGGGTTCAACTTTAATTCGTGAGAAATACAGTAAAAAAATTTAATATAACTTATTAGAAAACAAATTTTCATAATGCTTTTGACTATTGCGCAATTCTACCCAAACAACCGTAAGTATTACATGTAATTATTAACAAGCGTTTACGGTAATTATTTTTTAAATTATCAAAATATTTAAGTCTGATCACGCTTACTGATACTTTCTAATTTCAAACACTTCAAAAAATTCACCCTAATTTAACATAATATTAATCTTTATCATCTAAACTCTACATTCTTGACAACTTGAGGCTTGAAAACTTACAACTGATATTTAAAAAAGATCTTAAATTTTATAAAACAAATTTTTGTTTTTTAAAACAAAACTATTCACTTTTTTAGAAACCTAAAAAATTACAGTACTTCTTATGATTTTTTAACTTTTTTAGGAAAAGCGTTAGAACGTGTTAGAAAGAAAATAATTTCGTTATATTTTGCGCTAGACGTATTAAAAAGTGTTAGACTTTGAATATAAAGCGTTAGGGTTGGTAAAAAAAAGCGTTAGGGTGGTGAAAAAAAGCGTTTGAATATAAAGAATAAAGAAGAAGTTAAATTTTTTTTTTTAAATAATAATAATTTAAAAATTTAAATTTCTATTTACTTCTCTTAGACATGGTCTCCTAGTTCTCAGTCTTAACACTTGGTCTAACGCTAGGTTTTACCCTCGTAACACATGTTCTCCGACCCCTAACACTTGGTCTAACGCTCTACCTAACGTTTTTTTTACCCTCCTATTACTTGGTCTAACGCTTTTTTTACCCTCCTATTACTTGGTCTAACGCTTTACCTAACGCTTTACCTAACGCTTTTTTTACCCTCCTATTACTTGGTCTAAAGCTTTACCTAACGCTTTTTTTTACCCTCCTTACACTTGGTCTACCGCTTATATTACCCCTCCTTACAGTTTGGCCAACGGTTTTTTTTGGTTTACAACGATTTTATTTTTCACAACATCTTTTATAAAATCCTCAAGCATTACAACTCATTTAGTAAAAAATACTTTAGAAATACTGTAAAAATCCTAAATGGAAAAATTTTTTTTATAGAGGCCATTCCTTTTTTTCTGACGCTTTGTTTTATTTGTCTTACGTATTTATTCACCACCTTAACTCTTTATTTTCCCAGTCTAACTCTTTTTTTCACCATTCTAACTCTTTTTTTCACCATTAAAACGCTTTTTTCCCCAGTCTAACGCTTTATTTCCCAAGTATAACGCTTTTATTCACCACCCTAACGCTTTATTTACTAACCCTAACGCTTTTTTTCACTACCCTAACGCTATTCTTTACCACCCTAACGCTTTATTATCAAGTCTAACGCTTATTTTCCTAGTTTAACGCTTTTTTCCTCAGCCTAACGCTTTTGTTTTTTCCTTAAAATCACAATTACGCTTTCCCTGATTTTTCTAACGCTTTTATTGCTTGAATAACGCATCGATTTTTCCTAATGCTAACATTTTTTTGGTAATGGTGATTAACGCTTTTGGTTAAAAAATCATAATAACTACTGTAGTCATTTTTAAAAGAAAAAGGTAACAAAAAAATTTTTTCTAAAAATTCGACGTTTTTTTTTTTCAAAAAATGAATTTAATTTTATTTTTTTTATGAATATTTAGAAAAATAGTTTTACAAACGGAATAAATGAAATAATTCTTGAAATAAATTTAAAAAAGATCTAGTTTAGAAGTTCTTAGGTTAATGCTTGCCTTTAGTCAAAGTGAATTCAATTAAAAAATTAAAATACCTCATTTTGGAATGAAATGGAAACACATCCAGTATTAAATTTCGAATAAAATATTTGATCTTCTTCATTGATAGTAACACCTTTCACAGTAGAAAATTGTTCAATATCCAAAACATCTTTTGCATAAACAGCTTTAGGCTTAGAAAAAATAAAATTATTTAAAATAAAAACTTATTAAATATTCAGAATTATTATTTTTACATCAGGAGTAAATGGTGGTTGCTCAATAGCAGCTTCTATTCTCTTCCAATTAAAATTAAAACAAGGATGACTTTTCACCTCATTGGCACCCCCTGGACCACATCCTAATCTAGACACCGGATTTTTATCTAATAACTTTGAACAAAAATCTTTTACTAATGGTGAAAATTTGCTCGAATAAACTTCATTTGTTTCTTTAACTCGCCTATCGACTTCTTCTCTTTTGACTTTTTCTTTACGAAATCGAAATGGAGATTGTCCTTCAATCATTTCATAAACTAAACAACCAAGACCCCACCAATCCGGAGAAAACGAATAATATTCTCCTTTAACAACTTCAGGAGCTTACAAAATAAACGATCAAAAACAAATTAAAAAAAAAATTATTTCAAAATTTTTACCCATATATCCGACTGTTCCAACTCTTCCTTTTATGCCGTCAGATTCAGGTACTTCGACTGCTAGACCAAGATCAGATATTCTAATATGCCCAGCATCGTCCAATAAAATATTCTCAGGTTTAAGATCTCTATATACAATTCGATTCGAATGTAAATGCTCCAATCCACATATAATCTCAGCTGCATAGAAAAGAGCTCTTTCTTCACTAAAATGACCCATAATATGGTGAATTTGAAATTTTAAATCTCCGCCATTCATTAGTGTAAGTATTAAACATAAAGAGTCTTTCATCTCAAAAGCATAAGCTAAACTAACAATAAACCTGGAATTACACTTTTGTAATATTTTTTTCTCATTTAAAGCCATTTGTTCACCTTTGCGTTTTTTGATACGTTTTTTTTCTAATTTTTTACATGCATACATTCGACCAGTGGCCCTTGATTGACATGCGCATACTTCGCCAAAGCCTCCTTTGCCCAATACACGATACATTCTAAATGTATTTTTAGTAATCGGTATATGCTCAAGATGTTTAAATTGTAAATAACGATAGAAATAAATGCTATCATTTAGAAAATCTTCAAATGGTTCTTTGTATAAAATTGAATTTAAATTTTCCAAAATTTGTGAGAATAAATTTTTATCAAGATCTATGCTATTTTCATTAAGAGTTTCGAGATTTTTGAGACCATTTAAGTCGGTTAAATTTTGTATGTAATCACTCGAGTCTGGTTTGAGAAAATTATCGATTATTTCTTTGGCTAGCGAGTATAAATTTGATTTATTGTCGCTTTCAATAAGTTCATAATTTTCAATTTTTTGTACCAGTTTTATGTACTTTTGGTAGTTTTTATTTTGTAAACAAAATTGACGGAATAATTTCAGACCTATTGGTTGTTTATCAATTATGTACTCTTTTGTTAATTCTTCAAGAAAGAGAAGAAATTTTAATTTTTTTTATTTGATATTTCTTTGAAAACTGCATCGTAAAAAAAATAGCTTTTGTCAAATGAAAATAAAATTCAACTTTTTCCTTAACTTTTTGATTAAAAATTTTAACGAAGTAATTGTACCGAATTACGTATGCTAAAAACAATCAAAATTTTAATGTTTTTTTAGTTGTTCGAAACTCTTTAATTTGAACTCGTAAAATTCCGTACTTCTGTAGGATCCAATCGTTAGTTTTTCCCATTATTTTTACCTTTTTTTGTTTTATTTTTTTTTTTGGGAAAAATTTACAATCAGATTCAACGGCGTATCCAGTCTATTTTGAATGGCCCAGTTTCAGCTTAAAGTAAATTTCAAAAATTACAAGATCACTTCTATAGATAGTATAACGCGTGTTAAACAAAAATTAAACAAATAATCTAAGTGACTCTTTAGAGATAGCTCAAAGGGTGTTAGTTCAAAAAGTGATTTTTGCCAATACCAGACTTTATCTAAATAAAAAGCTTTTTTTTCTGAAATTATAATCGGTTGTATAATTTAATGAAAAATGGAGGAGAAGAGTGTGTATGCTCTAAACACAAAATCACGTCTTTAATGCCGCACCAGAGACACTTGTTTGAGATTTAATGCGGCACTAATTTAAGTATGATTTAATTCTAAAAATTATTCCAAAAATATTAAAGTTTTATTTTTTGATTATTTTAATTTTTCGATCTTTTTTTACTTAAATCATATTTAAATTAGTGTATTGCCGGATTAAACCTCAAAAAAGGGTCTTTGGTGTAGAATTAAGACTTGATTTTGTGTTTAAAGCATGCAACTTCAGTCAGCAACACTTAAACACCTGCGAGATGGTTATCATATTATGAATTAAAAAAAAACTGTTAATTAACATTTAAAGAAAAATTATTCCAGATTTACCTTACTGCCGTGTCTCTCGATACAACATTTACTATTAACGAGTTGAATTTAAAAGCATGTATCTAAGACGTAATTTATTTAAAACAATACTTTGATGCTGCGTCAAAAGCTAACTGTTTAACTTTTAATGGCAAAATTTTTTTTTTTAAAATCATTTAAAAAAAAATATCAGCTCTTAAACAAAAAATAGTATTTTTTGTTTAAGAGCTGATAAATGATAGCACAAGTATTAAAATTCATTATACCAATAATCGAAAAGATTTTACATTTTTAAAATAAATGTTGAAATTGCTTTCAAAAATAAAAATTGCCAACGCTTCGACAACAACTGCTATTTTTTATTGATAAAAATATAAAAAATATTAATTCTTTTATTAATTTCTAATGCGGCATTTATCCTCAAACTCTGCAAGAATAAAAGACAAAATTATTCTTGGTTCTAAACCTTTAATACAGCATAAAATCATTTTTCTGAAATGCACATAAATAACAAGGCAGTTATGTAAGCCTAAGATAAGGGCCAGGAATTAAGTTAAATCGAGAAGTATCACAAAACTTTATCAAAAAAATAACTTATTAATTGTTTTACCTGAAAATTTACCTAAAAAAACTCTATTGTTTGATTTTTTTGACAAAAGTTATATAAATTCTCAAAAAAAAATTAATAAAGAATTTTTAGTAAATATTTTTATAATAACCAAATAAAACTTTTTTTTTTTAATGGCTAAAAATTTGAAAAAGATTAAACTTACGTATATCGTTTTTAATATAAAGACATTCGCTAATATGCGATAATTTTAGCATTTGTTTCCATTTTTTGCTTCTACCTTTATTTTTGCTACCTTCTCCTAAGAAAACATAACAAATTTTTTAAAATTATTACAAAAAATTTCAAAAAAAAAATTAAATCGAACCAGCTCGAGCTTTAATGTAAACTGTATTTGCAACTATATTTTCCAATTCCATTTTTTTTTTATAAATATTTTGTAAAAAATTTTCCAAAAAAAAAAATTAAACAAAAAAAAGGTGACAAAACTGTTTTGAAAATAATTTGAAAATTATTAAACCATGTTATTAATTTTTGCAATTCGATTTAAAGCGTTGAAATTTGTGGTTATTTGAAAATAAAAATTATTAATTATTCGCAAACTATTATTTAGTGGCTTTTTATTTTTTTTTTCGATTTCGTTTTTAGTTGCAAACAAAATTATAAATTTCAAAAAATTTATTTTTTTTTGTTGCTCGTACCTTTGAACAAAAAAAATTACCTTTGTGTTGTTGCTTTACTCTTTTTTTTTTGATTATTATTATTATTGCTATTTAAAAAATTTTAAATTTCAAATAGATAAGCGATGAGCATTTTATTTTTTCAATTTTGAAATTTGAACATTTTATTTTTCATTTAGTTAAATTTCTTCAAGGTATAATATTGTCTATGTGTAAACGAATCTTATTTTAAAAAAAAAATTAAAATTATTTTTTTATAAAAATAAAATTATAATTTTTTTCTAATTTAAATTTCAACTAATTTATATATTTTTTTCTTATTAATTTAGCTTTTTTTTTTGTTAGCATATTTTAATGATTAATAATTAAAAATGTTAAAAAGAAACTTTATTTTTTTTAACTTTTAAAAATTCGATATTCCTGATATCGAGTTTTTCCAAATCGTGAAAAATATTTTACAAAATATTTAAGGATTTAGTTTAATTTTACTCTTCCCCGGAAAAATATAAGTTCAGTCTAAGATAATTAGATTATTTTGAATATTAAAAAAATAAATAAATAAATCGATTTTTGAGCTTTGTGAAGTTAATTTCAAATCATTAAAACTCGAATAAACATTTGAATATAAAATTATCTCTGCTAAAAGCCTAAAAATGCATTATAAGTCTACAATACAATCCAAAATAAAGTTAACGAAAACATGAACAATGTTTACACAAGTGTGCAATTCTTTTCGAAACAAAACCTACACATTTTTTTGAAAAAAAATTAAAATTTTTCAAAGCAAAACAAGCAAAATATAACAATTAAAGATTTTCTTTGACGCTATGCTTTAACCTATTAAAGAATTTTATAATTTTTTAAAAATTATCCTAAAATTTTATAAAAAAACTGACTTAAATATGACAGGTTTTAGAAACTTTTTAACTGACCAATAAAATATTTTAAAAATTTTTATTAAAATAAATTTCTTACAATAAATTATTATTTAATGTAAATCTAACACTAAGTTAAATAGTTATTTCTCGTTATTGTTGATAAGTTGGCCATAAAAGAAATTCATATATTTTATCGAAATTATGAATAATTCGAATAAATTTTTTATTCTTTTAATTTCAGAAATATAACTGCTTTTTTATTCTCAATTCGAATCATCCCAAAGATTTTGAATTTTTTTATGAGTTTGTAAAATAAAAGGTTTAAGTAATTTTGTGTCAAAAATCAGAAATTTAAATGATTCAATCTTAATTAGACAAATATTTGAGTTTATTTTAGTTGTATAAATGAGATTTTTTAAATTTTAGAAAAGCAATCAGAATCCGAATAAAAATTCTTAACCATTCTCTTAAAAAAAACATGAGATATGCGTGAATTTGCATTCATACACGCATCTCACATGACTAAAATTAAAAAAATATAATTATTGCAAATTTTCTTAGACGTTTTGATATAGCTTACTTGTTTTGATATAAGTTTACTTGATTAAAATCTAATTTTTCATAAATCAAATCACTTTAATATTGCTTAAACAATTAAAAGTTGAAAAAGTAAAAGAGCCAATTTTATCTGTAATTTTTCTTTTGAACTGCTCTCTTTTCTTTGAATCTTTAAATTTTAGAAAAATAAAATATAAACCTAACTTGTGATGAAAAATCATTAAGAATCGAAAAATTTCTCAAATTTCCTTCTTTTATTATTTGAAGGTTCTAATTGAGGTAACATGGTAAAAACCGTGTTACCTCTTAGTAGACTTTAAACTTAAAAAATAATGAAAAAAATCCCCAAAATCAAATTTGATTAAATATGATTAATAAATTTTCAGTATTTTAAATTTAACCAAGTCGCCTGAAGTCTGATTTAAAAAATAACTTAAAATGATTTACCGTTAACTCGCATGTTCGACCACGGGGTTTAAAAACATGTAAAAAATATAATTTTTTTTAAATTTAAAATTAAATTATATTTTTATTTAATTTTATAAAATATCAGGTTTAGTACCGACTTAAAAGCATTCTGTAAAAATGTCCAAAAACCGTGTTAAATGCGGGGTAAAAAACCAAGTTTACGATTTTTAACCCCGGGGTTGTTTTGGGGAGTTTATGGTAGCTTAAACGAGTTTTTAAATAATTTCAGAAATGATTATCTTAACGTTATTATATCGAATCCAATCTTTATTAATCTATATCTATATATATATAAAAGGGACATTTCCTTAGCAGTTAATAAAGTTAATTATCTTTAGCTAACTTAGTTAAGCATTGCTTAACTCTTGTATAACCTAACTTAAGTTATTTATTAATTTACCTTTTTTTTAAAAGACCTTTACTGAGTAGTTTATAAAGTTAGCTAACTCTTAGTAACTAATAATGAAAAATAAATTTATTAATTAGCTTTTGATTTTAAAGCAGTTTATTAAAAAAATAGTATTTTTATTATGTTTTTTTAAACTACAGTAAAATGTAATTACAGCCGTGAGCTTTTGCCGAGTCAACTTTTGAACGGTAAGTGATAAAATTTTTCTGTAAATTTCTACAAATTGTAACAATTTTGCTACACTCAAAAATGTCTGCAAAAATGTTGCAGATTGGCGTGCAAATTTTGTATTGTTACAGGATTTTTTGTACAATTATATTTTTGAGCAAAATTGTTATAATTTGTAAGAACAACTTTATCACTTACTGTTCAAAAGTTATTTGAATTTGCATGAATTGAAATTTACTGTACAAAGCCCAAAGGCTTCGGTTTAGCTATTTTTTTTTCAAGCAAGGGGAGTTTGCCGGGACTGTTCCCTTTCAGCCCCCGTTTTTTCTTGGTCGTTTTTTGTAAATTTATAAATCAAATCGTCAAAAATAAAAAAAAACTTTTATTTGTTTATTCTTAGCTGTTTATAAGAAAATATTCGCGTAATGTTTTTATTGGTAAATACTTGATTAATTTCGTCTGAAAAGCCACTAAATTTTGAATTTAATTTATTATTTGGGGAACCTTTAAAGTTTTACCAATAAAATTTTCTTTTGAAGAATTCTTTCTTCAAATTTTAAAAATTTTCAACCCCATTATAAATTTATTTAATTGCGGAATTGTTGAACAAGAAGACAAAAAATGAGGATTCAAAAAAAAATCTTTTATCTATCTTAGATGATTTAACAAAAAATTTATTTAAATCTTGGAAAATAGAGTACACATCTGTTTTAAGTACTCCTAGAAATTGAGTTTTTAAAAAGGCGCGCGTTGACGCGCGCCAAATATTCCTAGTTTAAAACTTATTTCCACATTTTTATTAAAGAAAAAATTTAAAAACCGTAAAATTTCTCTACTAATAATGTACTTTTAAAGTTCAACAATACTTGATTTAAACGTAAACTTTTACTTATCATATATTTTGAAATTTTTTAAACTTATTTTTATAGTCCCTTACCTGTAACCAAGTTTAATTAAACGTTTTATTTTAAAAATATTCATTAACTAAATGATTTATAGCAAAAATTTTCTAAAGAAAGCGTTTATGTATTAAATATTTCCAAGTCTCATTTGTTCATTTTCCTTATTTTGAAAAAAAAAAGTGTCAAAATCATTCAAATTTAAATATTTTAAAAAGTCTCTAGAAAATTAAATTTAAAAATGACATGAACAGCTTTTCCTTAAAAAATTCTAATTTAATTTTTATGAAAAGAGAAGGAAAGAGAAAAAGAAAATCTTTTATTCATTATGCAATAGAAAAATCAATTTCCTATTATTTGTAAGCTCTAAGGCCCCTTTTTAAATACTCTTAAAAACTTGTTTATTGTTTTTTTTTTCTGAATGGGATTTAATAATTCAGAGTGTTTCGAAATACAGCAAGTAAAAAAAGAAATCAAACTTGAAAAACATAAATCCATAAAACAAAAAACGCAAAAGAACAAGCTGATTTATGAAAAAAGGAATTGTTTTAATTTCCTTAAAAAAATTTTCCTAATCTATTCCACATAATTTAAAATTTATTAAAAAGATGATAGGATATACCAACTTTAATGCTTACTTAAATTTTATTTTCTAATTATTTTAATCAAAAAAATTACTTAAAAAAATTTTTTGCTTATCTTCAAGATCTCCTATGACACTTGGGATTAAAACAAAACATAAAATTAAATTTTATTTTCAACGAAACGGAATAAATGCTGGTAACAGATAAATAAATATATTTTTTTAAATGATTGATTAAAGAGAGAAATGGGAGATAGGGCTTATCTTAATTCTTTTTTTTTTAAATTAATGAAACTCTGTTATTACTTTTTTAGCTTGAATCTTTTAGCTTTAGTAAAAAAAGAAGAAAAATTGATTTTATTTAAGATAAATTATGAGTTAGTTCTGTCTAAGTAAAACTTCAAAAATTTGATAAGAATGATTGGAAAGTTAAATGCTTCGAAAAGCAAGAAGGTTTAGAATTTATTAGGTTATCAAATTTTTAAAGGTATTTTGAATAAATTATTAATTGAGATTCGGAATTTTAGCATATTGAGATAGAAAGAAATAAGATAGGAAGCTAATTATAAATTAAGATTTTTAGGAAAAGGAGAATTCATGACCTTTAAAAATCAATGACTTAGAATTTGTTTAAGCTAAAAGCCTACAGAAATTCTAAAACAGAAATTTATTTAAAAAAATTTTTGGATCAAATTGATTGTATTTTAAAATATTCTATCAGGCATAAAATAAAAGGTTTTCTATCTAAACAATTTCCGTTTTTTTTTAATTTATTTAATGTACTTTCATAATCAGTTATTCATGATCTGAAAAAATAAATCTTTATTTTAATAAACAGGAATATAGTTTATATAAATTTAATTCAATAATTGTTTAAAAAATTTTGTAAGATTTTAAAAACAAATATTCAATTTAAAGCTGGCCAATAGCTTATTATGGTTTAGAAACAACGTTAATTGAAATAGAAAAAATGGAAGAAATCGACAGACTTCAAGCTAACTTAATTAAAAAATCCTTTTGCTTGTCCAAACACTGGGTCAACTATCTTATTGGAAACACTAAATATACAAACCTTCAATAGTAAAATAAATTTAAGATTTTTATTTGTTAAACAAATCAATAAGAACGATCTTGCTCGAACATTTTTACTAGCCTTAAAATTTTCCAGGAATCTAAATGATAGAAATTCATTTTTGTATCAGATTGAAGAAACAAAGGAATTAATTGCCTAAGAGGTTAACCGTTAAATACTAATCAATCCTTGACTAAACTGAAAGGAAAAACAGTCAATTTTTTAAACGTGAATGACAAGGAAGAAACAATTAGAAATTTGAAAAATTATTAATATATTCAACTTGATAGCAGAGAAATGGGAAAATAAGAATTATTATAAACGTATTCTTAATGAAACTTTGTACTTTAAAATGGAAACATCTGTGTAATCTAAGTAATAGCAGAAAATCTTTTCAATTGAGATTTTATAGACTTTTTTACTTAATTTTTTTAATTTTATTTCTTCATTTCTGTTAGAGATATATGAGAGGCGTTATTTGAAATTTCAAGTAAAAACGCACGTTAGTATCCCAAGTTCTAAATGTAATGCGACGCCTTTTTAAAAATATTTTTTTAAAATGGAAAGAGTCATAGTAATTGCATGAGATATTTATGTTAATTTGGGATATGGTTCATTTCCCTTTCAGCAAGGAAATACGGTAAAGGTTTTGTGCGTTAAAGTTTTTTTGAATGTTTTGATTTTTAGGATCTGGCCTGATTGAGCTGTTTCACTATGTTTGCGGAAAATATTTTAGTTTGGTGAAGAAATAAATTCAACTTTATTTATCAAGTAAAGTACCAGTTGGCAGAGTTCGGGAATCGCAATATTTTGAAAGACTTAAATTTGAGTCTCAGTCTTAGCATGTTTAAGACTTGGGTTTGAGTCTGAGTCGAAAAAAAAATTTTAAAGACTGAAAATTATGAGTCTGAGTCAATTATAAAATTTGGACTCAAGTCCTTTAAGTCTGAGTCTTTTATAAAAGTTTTCTTTTGATAATTTTTAAGTCTTAAAAAATAAAATGGAATAAATAAAAAAGGCAGAAAAGGATTTTTTAAAATACTTTGATTAGAATATTCAATTTTTATTGTAATCAAAAAATACTAAAATTTATTAAATATCTCGTTTTTCTTACGAATTAAGAAATAATAGACAAAGAATTACTAGAAATAAATATGAGAATTAATTTCTGAAAAATAGTGTTGTGAATCGATTGGTGAAAAATCGACGATTAATCGATTTTTCGATTAATTGAGCAACTCGATTTGAAATTTTAAAAAATCGATTTTAATCGATTCTAAATTTTAAATAATCGATTTAAATCGAAAAATAAATTTAGACCAAAATTAAATAATAAAATGAATTCCGAATATAATTTTTAAAAAAAAAATTTTGTTTTAAAAGGTTAAAAGTTCGAATCATATAAAAATGTGATGTTGTTTAAAATAAGACTTCCTCTTTCTAAGATAAACTTTTATAAAAAATCTTTTGAACGATTTCATAAACCGTTAACAAGCAGTCAAATAAAGTATTTTATTTGGTCTAAATAAAAACTGAATTTGATTTTTGGGTTAGGAAAACATTTGATGACTTATCGCAATTTAAAACAATTAATTGATTTATAAATTTCTTTACGGAATGGATAAATGAAAAAAATTTCTTTTTCAACTTCTTCCTAAAATTATTAAGTTTTTTTATTTTATTTATTCATTCTTTTCATTAATCAATTGCAAAAATTAACCCACATGACCAAATTTTAACACTTTAAAAATTGGTTAATTTTGTATAAATTAAAAAACTTATGCATTTTGTTAGTTTTAAAATTTCGATTTAAATCGATTATAATCGATTTTAATCGATTTAGTATTTTTTATAATCGATTTTAGCCGATTTTACAAATCAAGAAATCGAATCGAATCGATTTTAAGATAAGTCAATCGATTCACAACACTACTGAAAAAATTGAATTTTTTTTCTCGATGAAATTTTTAAACAAAAAGTTTAATTGTTCTTTCGAAAAAAAGAAAAAAAAAGAGCGGTCAATCAAAAAAAAAATTTTACCGTCAATATTTAAAGGAGTGAGAACTTTTTGATACAAAATAACTAAATAAAATAGTTTTATTTCTGTCCTTATTATGCAAAAAATTGTTCTGAGAAATTATTTTAAAATTAAATAAATAATTTTTATAATGATAAGCTACTTGATGAAGAAAAAATAATCATGAACTTTTAATGTCCTTTTTTTAGAATAAAATTTTTTTTTAAGTCTTTATAAAAAATTAAAGACTTAAAATTTAGTCTGAGTCAGGTTTTTTTATTTTGAGACTTGAGTGATTGAGTCATTTTGACAAAAATTCAAAGACTGGGACTTAAAGGACTTAAGTCAGACTCAAACAAATTTTGAGTCACTTAGACTTGAGTCATTTCGTCTGATTCCCAAACTCTGCCAGTTGGGTATGCTTTTTCGGCATACACAACTGAAAAAATTATCCTCATACATTAAAAATATTTCAGCATACACAAATTTTAATCTTAACATACTTAGAGAATATTTAAAGAACATTTATCTGATTGACGACAACTGTTTTTTTTCCTAAATTATATTAAAAACTCAATTAAAAATTTCTAGTTTAGAAAAAACTTAAATTCTTATTCTTTAAATTTTAGGATTAAAATATTAAATTTATATATTTAAAGGTTATACCTTGTAGCTTTGTAGCCTTAAAGAAATGAATTAGTAATGTTTGTTTAGAAAATATTTAAAAATGTGATTTAAAAAAGAATTCGTCGTGTATTAAAAAAAAATAAGATATTTTAAGATTTTTCCATTAGTTTTCTTAAAGACGTCTCAAAGGGAACGAATAAATTTTAACCAAATTATCAACACCACTTCGATTTTTAATCCTCAAAAAGATTAATAAATCATCATCTTTATTTGGTTTTATAATTATATCACCTCAAAGTCTCGCAATAAAAAAAGATTTAACAATTATCTCTATTTACCATTTATTTTTAATATTAATATTAGTTTAGAAGCTATAGATTCCTACATCTCAATCGTTCAAAAATTTGATTTCTAATTGTCTCAAAATTTAGAGCAATAAAAAAAACATAAAAATCCAATTTTTTTTTAAATTTCCGATTATTTAAATTAAGTAAAAATAAAAACTTAGAAAAATTCTTGGATAAATTTTTATTTTTATAAATAAGATAAATGAAAAATAAAATTAACATTTTGCTTTAAGGTGTTTAAACATTATAAATTTTTCTTAATTCTTCTCGTTGTTGTAAATTAACTGCCATTTTGTAATCGTCTAAGGCTTCTTCTTTCATAGCCATTTTACTTCTGCAATCAGCTCTTAACTTGTATAAAATAGCATCATTTGGAGCAAGACTTATCGCTATAATAAAAAGTAAAGTAGAATAAAATTTATAATAATTTTTTGACATAATTAGCCTACCGGTGTTTAAATCCTTATGAGCTAGTTTATAATTTTCCATTTTGTACAAAAGTATACCACGATTCATGAACAAATGAGACGTGTATTTACCATATTTGATCGCTTCACACAAGTCTCTGAATGCACCTGATGTATCTCCTTTAAGAGCTTTGGCAATCGCTCTATTTTGAAATGAACTCTCATCTTTCATGTCACATTTTTCAATTGCTATATCTAAATTTTGAATTGCTTGATCATATTGTTTATGCAAAAGTAATATATTCGCTGAGTTGAAGTAGGCTAAGCCAAAATTTGAATCCATTAATATTGCTGATTGATAGTCTCTCATTGCATTTATATTGTCAGCCATAAACTTGAAAAAAAAAACGATTGTTAATTTATCGAAAATTTATTTTTACATTCAATTCAGGAAATATCTGTTATATAGTCGAAATAAGTTGAATCAAGGCAAAATTTATAATGATTTAAAGAACTATTTCCAAGATTTTCATATCAAGAATGGACTGTTTTCTGAATATACAAACATTTATTAGGTTTGCAAGAATTTTGATCGAATTGATCCAGTATCGATCGAGTAAAAAACTTTTTTATTGTTTTTTACTCGATTACTTTATTACTTTTATTTTTTTTTACAATTCATTCGAAATTTTAAAAATGTTTAAACTGTCGTAGAAATCTCAAATTTAAAGAAAAACTTTTTTGTATATTTTTTTTTGTTAGTCTAGGACTCAAGATTAAAGTTATTTACTATTAGAGCACATTTGATCGATTACATGCTATTTTAGAACTTTTTTTTGGAAAATAATTTGAATCTTGATTAGGGATAAACTCAAAAAAAAATTAGAGTAAGCAGTTTCTAATTTTATTATTAATTTTTATTTTGAAAAAATCAAGATTTAAATTTTTTTTTGCAAAAAAATTTTTAAAAACCATTAAAATTTAATCGATGGGTTTTTCTCCAATAGTAACGAACTTGACTTTAACCTTGGTAGCCTGGTTCCCTATTTTTTCAATTTAATTCCTTTAGAACACGAATCAACCTTCAAAGTAATTTAAATAAAATAATGGGGTCTGGTAAATTTTGATAATTCAATTTAAAAAATATTCAATTAATATTCAGGAACAAGTAATCTTAAAATTTAATTGTAAATTTTTTAAGTTAATTCTATAAACAATTCAAAAAATCAAATAATCTAAAACAGACGGAAAAAATTTTAAAAAATTAGTGATATTAGTTCGAATATGGTTATATAAGGTTTGGCAATAATTTTTTGGAAGAGCTAAAGAAACTTAAATCTTGAAAATATTTTTAATAACACTTAAATGATTCTTCTTTGAAAAAGTTATTATTTAAAATAAAAGAAAATTACTTGATGAATGACACCACGGTTATTGAGCAGTTCAGCGCTAGACTTAATTCTAATAGCTTGATTAACATCTTTGAGTGCTGCTAAATTATCACTCATTTGAAGGCATACAACCGATCGACCCTCATAAGCAGGAATAAAATCTAAATCAATAAATTTAAAATTATTTCTCAATCAAAACTAATACCGTAAACTCTTGACTATAACTCTAATGAAAAGTGATTGGAAATCCCAATTAGTCTACATTAGAGTTATAGGCAAGAGTTTACGGTAGTTTTTTTTTATTTTTATACTTGGATTAATTTGAATAGCTTTAGAAAATTGTTCCCAAGCAAGTTTAAAACGACCAGTAATTTGAAACAAATATGCCAAATTAACATGAGCATCTAAATTGTCCGAATTGTGTTCAAGTACACCTTCATAATCTTTCTGAGCTTTTAAAAATGCTTCTTTGTGTCCCAAATCAACATAAACATTACCTCTTGATATCAAAGCGTCATAAAGTCTTGGATTTATATGATAAGCTTTACTTAAAATATCAATCGCATCGCTATATCTTTCGAGTCTGTGAAACACACATAAAAAAAATTATTTTTAACTTTGTAAAAAATTTCACTTAGAAAATTACTTATGTAAACAAAGACCAATCATGTGTTGAATGTCATAGTCACTGGGTGAATAAAAAGCAGCTGCTTTGAAGTCATTTAGTGAATTAAAATAATCTTTTAAATGAAAGTATAGAAGACCTCGATTGATGAGTACTCTAAATTTTAAATAATCGCCCAACATTAGAACAATACTAAAATCTTTAAGTGCATTTTTATAGCTTTTAAGCTGTTGATGACACAAGGCTCGGTTAAAATAAGCCAAGGCGCATGTTTGATCTAAATTTATTGCTTCAGTCAAATCATAAATTGCGTATTTAAATGCTTTAGATAAATATTTTAAAGCACCGCGGTACAAATAACCTCTCACTGACTTTGAATTCAATTTAACTGCTTGATTACAATTAAGAATTGCTTTTGTATATCGATTTTGCATACCGTAAATACATGCTCGAGCCAAAAAGGCTTCGAATAATGTTGGATCTATAGCTAGGGCTTTGTTGAAATCTTGTATGCATCTTTGATGCTTGAGATGAACTCTAGTTATTCCTCTGTTGAAATAAGCCTTGTTACAAAAAAAAATAAATTACTTCAAATGACTCGAAAAACACCTAGTTATTTTTTACAAAAGACTTACTTGAGCACTATCTGGTTTCAATTCAATAACTTTATCAAATGATGTGTAAGCCTCATTGTATTTTGTCAATTCAGTTAAACATTGTCCTTTCATAAAATAGGCATCTATAAGGTCTTTTTTATTGGCCTTTATACCAGTCAAATTTGCCAATTTTGAATATGAATGACTTATTGAAGATACATTTTTATTCTGATTTTTTGTTTCATCAAACTAAAAGACAAAATTTTTTAAAATTCAAAAAAAAAATTTTTTTTCAAATAAAATATTACATTTAAATCTATTGATTTCTCAAAAGCACCAACAGCATCAGTCCATCTTTTAGCTTTCATATAAACCCTACCTAACAAATTGTAAATACTTGTACTAGCTTTAATTTTGAGCTCTTGTTCAAGAACATTTATAGCCTTATCGTGATTTTTCAAAAATGAAAAAACTAAAGCTCGTTGAGTGACTGATTGATTTTGAATTAGTGTTGCATTGGTCATTGTCGAATAAGCATTACTAGCATTATCCATTGTACTTTTAAATTTACTACTTCCTGCACGTGTCATAACACTGCCAATTTCATCATCTTGCGATGATTTTGACTTTATATTATCATTCATAAATGATGCATGTTGAACACAGAATGCAGCTAGCTTTAAATCACCCATTTCCAAAATTGTTTGACCCTTTCATATTTAATTAAGCACTTTACTAAACAAAAAAAAAAACAAAAAGGAAATTCTAAAGTATACTCTATAAATGTAAATTTGAGTATTCATTGGATCCATGTGTATAGCTTTTGTATAATCAAGATAGGCTCTTTTGAGCTTTAATAGTTTTAAGAAAAATTTTTAAAATAATATTTAAAAGGTATGTTCTATAAAGCTTACATCATGGACATATCTGAAGGCTTGGGCTCGGCAAAGATAAGCTCGAATATAAACGGGATTCGATTTAATAGCCATATTGAAATATTTTATGGCCCTTAAAATTTAATATTTTAATTTTAATTTTTTAATTAAAAAAAAAAACACAAAACAATTTACTTCCAGTAGTTCATTGTAAGATTCATGTATATTATTCCGAGATTTACATAGGCTGGAGAGTATTCTTTATCAAGAGCAAGGACACTTTCGAAATCTTTAATAGCTTCATCATATCTTAAAATATAATTATATTTTCTTTAAAAAAACTCTAAAAAATTAGCATTAAACAAATCTAGAAAAAATTAATGCACAACATTCTACACTTGATTACATCTCCCCCATCTAAATAAACGAGACAATTTCGAAAAGAGTAATAGTTTTATAAATTTGATAAAAATTTTTAAAATAAATTACATTCTGGTTACTCTTTTATATCAATAACTTGACAATAAGCTTCAGTAGAAACTCAAGACAATATTAGAGACTGTCAATCTGGAAGGACATTTTTCAAGATGGTTTGTAAAGTTTATGAAAAAAATAGATTTTTCGAGTATTTTTTACCATGAAAAAGTAAGGAAAATGTAAATTTTTCTTGCTAAATCTAATCTACAGTACAAAGCTGAAATAAGTTAACGAAAACACTGTTCGAACACGCTTATTTTAGCTTTGTACTGTATTTCTCAGAAATACCCATGACCAATACTTTTCATTACAAATTCTGAAACTAGAGAAAATGATTAACAAAATTTTGGCTTAAGATTTTCGAAATTTTGTTTTTTTTTTTTCGAACACTGAGTAATGGAGAATTAAATAGATTTTTATGTTCTCTTGGTAGGCAATTTTAGAATATTTATAAAGCCTATGCACCAATAAGTTCCTGGATATTTAGCAAAATTTAAAAAAATATATATATTTACTTTTCAAGTTCTGTATATAAAATTCCTCTATGTAAATAACTTTTAAGATTATCATAACCATCTTCAATTAACAATGATATACAAAAATCTTGCAATGAATTGATAGGATCAAGTCTAAAAATTAGAAATTAAAAATTTTTTTTTAAAATATTAAATTCTAAAATTTTGGAATTACTTTCTTAAAAGACAACCTCTATGATAATAGGCCTCCCAATCATTCGGATTCAAATGTAAAGCAACACAAAAGTCATCAAAAGCCGCTTGATAATCTTCTAAATTAAGATAACACTTTCCTCTATACAAACGAGCTTGTGCTTGATTTTGTGGATTATGCTTAATCAATTCACTAAAATCAACGATAGCATAATGCCAATTTTTACTATTAAAATAACTCATGCCATGTTTGAACCAAGCTTCATTATTTTTAGGATTAAGTTTAGTTGTTGTTAAATAATCGTCCATAGCCATGCGAGTATCACCCCTCAGTTCGTACATTTTACCACGCTTAAAAAAAGCCTGATAATCATTCGGATTATATTTGACAGCTTGTGAATAATTAACAATAGCCATAGCAGTGTCATTTCTTTCAGCAAACAAATCACCCCGGGATACATAAGCACCCGAATGAAATCTATTTAATTTTACAATTAAATTTAAATCTTCTAAAGCATCTTTTTTACGATCCTGAACCAAATAGACCAAATGCCGTTGCCAATAAGCATCGACAAATTTAGGCTCTAATTTAATAGCTATATTGAAATCATCTAAGGCCTTTCGAATAAATCCTAATTTACGATATAAAGTACCACGACGAACTAAATCGAATATTAGTAATTTTTCTTCAAGTCTTTTATTCAAAATTTCAATTTCTTTTTCGGCTAATTTAATTTGTTGAAAGTTTATTTTAGTCTCGTCTAAATTATCGAAATTTATTTGTGCATAGTTCGCATAAGGCGTTGGACTTTTGATTATTTTTTTCAATTTTTTTCCTTCGTCATCCAAATCATCTTGTTCTTCTTCTTCTTCGATTTCGTTTACACTCTCATTTTTTTCTTCAAGTTTTACATCAAATAACAATTTTGGTTTTTGAATTGAATTATTTGAATCGTTTAAATCATCGTCTAATTTTGGTATCACTTCATCGAACCATGTGTTCCAAATATCTCTTGTCCATTCTCGCTCACCATTGTAATAATCATCTATTTCTTTGGACCATTTCGATTCATCAAAACCCATTTTTGTTTTGAATTCATTGAAATCCAAAATGTTTGTTAGACTTGGTCGTTTTATGAGCTTGACACGACTTGCTTGATTGAGAATAAAATCATCGGGATGATATATTTTTGGTTTGAATTTAATTCGATCGATTGATTCGGATCGATTAAGAATTTTTATATTTTTTTCATTTATTTCTTCTTCTATTTGAATTAGTAATTCCATGCCCAAGATTGAATTCTTGAAGCGAGATGAATTTCTTCGATCGCGCGATTTTTTACGAGTTTTGACATCTTCATGTATTATGTATTTTCGACCTTGTTCCAATGCTTTTTGAGCTAATGATTTTTCATTATCTTTTATAATAACAAAAAAATAATTAAAAATTGTTCAACTATTTCTTAAGAATTAAGACTAATTTAAGCCAAACTAAGAAGATTAGGACCAATTGAGACTGGTAATGTTCTGGTCTTATTCTAAAATAGAATCGAAAAATATCGTTTTTATACCAATGAAAACTCCTACTTAAGTCGCATTTAATGATTTGAGTGATTTTACAAGCTTTTCTAGATTAAACTAAGGTTTTTCGAAATGTGTGAATTTCTGTTACAAAAATTAATTGTACAAAAATATAAACCGCTATAACTTTTTTTGTGAATGGAATAAATTTATTCTATAATTTGTACCAGATAATCACAATTTGTACATTAGTTATTTATCTTCTGCAAATTCTCTGCAATTTGTCTACAAAAATACACGTCATTAAAAAAGATTAGAAAATATTTTGTGCAATTATAGCAGAGTATTTCCAGAGGCTGAATAACAAATGTACGAATTGTGTAAGGTGGCCCAAATCATAAACTTCCGTTTTTTATGAATGATTTTCATAAATTTTTTTTTTGATTTCTTTCAAACCTCATTGATCATAGAAAATTTTTAAAAAAAAAGGGGGTCCTTTATTATCTAATTGTCGAGCAATGTTTGTTTTTAAAAAC
Source organism: Brachionus calyciflorus (assembly GCA_002922825.1). NCBI lineage: Eukaryota > Metazoa > Rotifera > Eurotatoria > Ploima > Brachionidae > Brachionus > Brachionus calyciflorus. The sequence continues at coordinate 45,345 of NTPY01000330.1, read as the reverse complement.
TGCTATTTTTATGTTTTTTTTTAAATTAAAATATGATGCGAAAAAACAATTGTTTTTAAAATGTTTTTAATTTTGATGAGGTCTATTCTAGCCTCCAAGTAAGCTTAATCGATAATCCTAATAACTAACACAATAATACTGTTATAAAAAAGTCAGTTGAGTGAAAGTTATCAAGATTCAAGTAAATATTTTTGATTTTTAAAAATTATTTGAAATTTTTGATTAAAATATATTAAGGACTACTTATGAATCTCAATGAGATCTGATGAGAAATTATTGATGACCATAATCTCATGAGATCTCAAACAGAGTTACATGTAAATATACTGTAATGTGGACTGAGATCTCATGAGAATATGGTCGCGAGAATCTCATATGAGATTTCGACATGGGACATTAATTAATTTGGCTATAACGGTTTTATTTTAATAATAAGATTTTAGCTTATAATCTGCAACTATCTACGTAATTCTTTAGTCAGAATTATATTTTGGCAAAATTTTCAACTTATTTTTAGCGTAAGCTAAAATTCCCCTTAACTTTTAATATTTTGGAGAACAAGTGGAAGTCTGTTGAAAAAGCACTTTACTCGTTGTATGGTTTGGGTTGTAAACCAAAAATGCTCAACCCATTTCTTGTGTCATTTTTGTTAAAAAGGTTATTGGTATAAAAATATACTCAAAAATGAAAGAACTAAGGAACGCCATTGGCCTTGATTCTATTAAAGCTCTATATTGCAAGCATAAAATTTTTTTCTTAAGACATCTAATGAAAAATAATGTTTGTACCGAAATATTTAACTATCTAAAAAGCTATTATAGTAAATTTGACCAAACAAATACATCATTTTGCAAACAGATAGATTTTTTAAATAAGAAATTATACATCGATTGTACTTAATACAATTACAAAACCTCATTAGAAATTATTGAACACCATTTTAAGCCAAAGAACCAAGGATTAATCGACTCGATCAAGTATGTAATTAATATGATTGCAACCTTAATGAATCAAAACTTAGATTTTTTTTATTTATATAATGAGCTTAACTTGCTTTTAAAGCAAAGTTTGGACACAGTAAATTATAAATAGTCTTATATTTTGTATTTATTTTTGTAGCTTTTTTTGTACTAATATTTAAAAAAAAAACTTTTTTCTATTTTTTTACTATGATATAATATTACTTGCCCATGGGGCTTAGACATTTTTCTAATAAATAAATAAAATAATATTTTTACTTCTAAAGTAAATATTTTAGAAAAAAAAACTTACTTTTCGGAAAAAATTCTACTTTCTTTTCTTTATTCTCAGTTACTTTTTTTTCGCTTGAGCTTGATAAAATATTATTACTACTTGATCCAGTTTTACTTTCAATTCGTTTAATTTCATCGTCAGTATCGGGTGTTTTTTTCATTACTTGTGATAAAGTTAAAGTATTTTTTGATCTAAACGAACTCATAGAGGCATTTGAGGCCATAGATTTCTTACTCAATAAATAATCATTTTTTATAACTTTTTTCTGATTAAGCGCCTCTTCAATGGCATCATTATAATTCGAATCAATTTTAATAAATTCGTAATTTTCCAAACTCTCTTCTCCCGATGTTACATTTGAATTTTTTGATTTCATATAAAGTGTCTCTGAAAGAGCCCTCCGTAACTTTGTATTTCCTTGAAAAATTGAATCATCGTCTTGAATATCATTAGAATTTAATTTACTCAAATCATTCTCAGAATTATATTGTCGGCTTAAAATTTTATCCAAAATTATTTGCATCTCTAAACCACTGTCTTGACTAATATCGTCATCACTCTCGTCTAAACTACCTCCTTCCTCAGAGTCTTCTGACTCATTACTACTATAAAATTTAAATTTTGAATTCTTTTTTTTACTAGTTAATAAATTCATGTCGTCGATAGGTGGCGGCATGGATTTATAATTCGGAAATAATCTCTCTCTAATTTTAGACGGTTTTACGCTCATTTTTGGTGGTGATGGTTTCAGAAAACTCAATGTAAATTCGTTATAATCATTAAAATTAATTAAATTTAATTTTTTTCCGTCTATTTCTAGACTTTTTTCAGCTTCCTGTCTCCATTTATCCAAATCAGTATCACCTATACCTGAATCTATAGTTGAGTAACTTTTTTTAACAGCATTTTTATCAAAACTCATTAAATCATTTAAATTTTCGAAGACACGTTGAGCAGCTCGTTCTGTACGATTAAAAGATATAAAATCATCGTGGAATTTTGTCGAATTGTGAGTTAGAAAGCTTTCAGTGAGCCTGGATGGTTGATCTCTTTGAACATCGAATTTACTCTTGATATGATTTTTTCGGGTAACGTCAATCAACTCGTCTGGTAATAATAAAGAATCACGTCTTTCGTGTTCTAACATACAAAATAAGTGTAAATTTCGAGCATATTTTTCATCAGTTGATTTTTCTTCAATAATTTTTTTAATTGAAGTTTTTTTTGGTTTTTCGAATATTTTAACACTCGTAGCTGTTGTGTTCAAAACGTCTTCTTTAGTGACTTCTAAAGGTAAACTGGCTAGATAATTATCAATTTCCTCTTGATAACTAATTACTAATGATCTGGTTGTTTGATTGTCTGTTTGAATTGTATTTTCCGCATCCTCTTCATGTATGCTTAAATGTTCACTTGGGTCTTTGGTTGATTGACGACCAGTTGAGCCACGAATCGAAGTTTCCGGGTTATAAATGGCTGAATCGGCTTGACTGTGACGGTCATTCAAATCAGTTTCTTTCTCTTCGTCAAAATGTTCACTGAATGATGGATCGAATAAACTCAAACTGGCTTTGTCTAAAACAGTACCTTAAATAAGACAGAAAAATTAGTTTTATAATTAAAGATTTAAGTTTGATGAAAACATCGATCAAATCTTTCGTAATATTATAATAACTACAGTCCGTATTTACAACTTAAAATATATTGGATTTGGATTGGGCATTTTCGATCTGAGTTATACCTGATATTCAAAAGGCTAAAATAATTTACCAAAAAAAGTATTCATTAAATTTTTCTGAGTTGCAAATCTCTTTGACCAGGCTGTTCAGAAGATTAAATAAATTTTGTAAATTCACCAAACGGATGATGCATAGGTGTTTAAAAAAAGTTTGAAAAAAAATATGTTCAGTCTCAGTGGCAAACGATATATCAACCGAGACTAATATACAAGCCATTTTATTTTTTATGTCTTAAGCTTTTTATTTGCAATAAAATTTCATTCAATTTATGATCGATTTATATTCAACAAAAAGCAAAAAACTTTGTAATTTTATAATATAAGAATATTTTCTATCGGAGTACTAAAACATATACCGTAACAATAATCGTTAATCAGTAACCACCATTTCTTCAATCCAAAAATATGAATGTAAGAGATGGCGCCAAGTACAATTTCTTTAAATTTTTTTTGTGAAAATTTTTATTTAATTGATTTCTTTTAGTCATGTATTTTAATAAACTGGTCCCATATTATTTATGATTTTTTGGACTTTTTTAATTTTCATTCACATTGAGTATTTGAGGCGGATGAGATTTAATTCTAATTCAAAATAGTACAAGATTCTTACTATCGTATTGCCTTGTTTTCTCTTGGAATTTGTAAAAATTTAGATTTAAAAAATGATGCATTAAATAAATGAAATTTTTTTTTAAAATTAATAATAAAAAATTTTTCCTTTTTTTTAATTAATTTAGTTTTCAGGACCCAAAGAGTGATTGGTTAATACAGTAAATTAATAATTGCAACATTAAACGTTAAAGTTACAAATAATGATGAAGCATTTGTTTTTCCAAAAAAAAATTTTAATAAAAATTCAATAAAATTAATTTACTATAATAGTTTATAAAAGTCTAATTGAAAGATAAGGCGATAAGTGAACTAACTTATGAGAAATTTTTCTGATTAATTAGTCCTGTAAATACTTAGTTTTATCATTAAATGGGTTTTAAAAGTAATTGCACTCTAATCGCTAACCAAATAGCTTTTTCGAAATTTTTTTTCTAAATATTAATTTTTATGCAGATTTTTTTGTCGGATTTATCAATTTTTAACATCCAAAGTTTTAATGCTGCTGTTATTAATATTTGGAAAAATTAAAAATCAAATTTTTACGCACTTGGCTATAGATGTGGACATCTTGCTGTAGCTTGACCTCATATGACGTAATATTACGTAACAAGACGTTTTTAAATCTAGTAACTTCAAGTATTTTTTCGCCTTTAAAGGTTATTTTACGTCATATGTTTAATTCAAAAAATTAAATTCTTATTTTTAAGATTACGTATTTATACGTTATAGGAAAGAGGCAACCTCTATATTATTTTTGTGTTCTAAGTTAAAATAAGAGTTTTACAAAAGTTTTATATGGCTTCAAGTCTGACATGGAATTTTTTAAATTTTTTTTTAAACAAGTCTCGAGAAAAAAAAAGTTTTTAATTTATCATTTAAAATTAAATTTTTGGTTAAAAAAAATTTCTTTTTACAAAAATTGATTGTAAAGTAAAAATTCGTTTTTCTTGCTTAAATTTGATGGATTTTTTTAAGAGCAAATAAATTCCTAGAATAATTTAAATAGACTGGTATTTAAGTCAAAAAATTTTCGAATTTAACCTGTAAGCTTTCCGAATTATTTTAAAAAAATAAAAACTTACCTAAAATTTCTTGTATTTTGCGGTTTGACTGCTCTTGTTCACTAACTAATTGGCCTGATTTGATTGCTGAAATAAGTCCTTCAACTCCTTTAACGACTTTTTTCTCATCTGAAATATTCGTTTTTTCTCTTTCGATTTCCTGTTTGTCCAATATTTTCTTCTTTTTAGTAATTTTTTTAACATTAGCAATTCGCTTAGCCTCGTCAACTAAATTCTTAACTTGTTTTTCCAAATCAATTTGTTGAAGTTCAGTTTCATTTTTAGTCGAATCAATTGAAATAGCATCGATTTGACTCGTAGACCTTTTTAATGGTTTAAGAATTATTTTTTGTTTTTTTTGTGGTTTTGGTCTTTCGGCAAATTTGGCTGTTGATGAAGTGCCAGTACTTGGAAGGATAGCTGGCTTAGGTTGACTGTAAAAATACTCCAAAAAATTTTGTCGATTCATAGGAATTTTTTGTTGATATTGAACATCGTAAATTAAACTATTTGGAGTATTTTGATTCGAATGTATATTAGCGTCAAAATCATTTTCATCAGAACCAGAAGTATTTAATTCGTCAATACCCTCGTCTTCATCTGGATATAAATTATCAAAAATTTCGTGTTTTTTAAGAGTATTTTTTCCCTTCATAACAAATTTCATACCCTCGACATCTTCACTCTTTCGAATTGGCAACACACCTAAGCTTCCATGATGCACCCTTGAGCGTAATTCTTCAATAGAAACATTTTCATTTTTTAAACTTGGAAATTTTCTCGGTGATGTTTCCGAATTGGATGAATTCTTCTTAAGATTATTTTGCAAATTAGCATTATTTAGATTGACTTTATTGGGTAGCTTGGGAATAGAGACTTTTTCGAGTTCTTTTAAATCATTTTTTAAGCGTGTATTTATTTTTTGATTTATTGATATCTTAAACGCTGACCTTGGTGTAGTCGATGCAGAGCTTTTTGCAGTTGATTCCATTAAAATATTTTCTTATAATTAACCAAATTACTAAAATTCACAAGAAAATTTTCAATTCACATTAAGAAAAAAAACTCAGTTGTCATGACTACTAAATTTTTCGCACAGAATTTTATTCACATTTTAATTTTTTTAATCGAAAAAAATTTTTTTTTTGGAATAATTTAAATTTTTTTTGAAAAAAAAAAGAATGTCATCTCATAGTAATATTGGAATAGATTTATCTTCGGTCAATTACACACATAAAAATGAGTGTTTAAAAATGATTAAGGTTCTAAATCACAAGTAATTTGGAAAATCAAGACATAATGGATTTTTTTGATTTTTTATATTTCGATATTTTTAAGCTTGAAAAATCTTGAAAAAGAACAAAAAGCGATCATAACGAACAAAAAAAGCGAAAAAGACTATGACGAAGCGTACGAAATGTACATTACGAGCGATTTAAATAATAAAAAAGAAAGTAAGTTAATTTGTACAAAAATTTTTCTGAAATTTATATTTAATAATTATTCTTAAAGAAGCTGCTTTCAATCAAAAATTATCAAGAATTGGCCAATTAATTTTCAAGTTTAAACAAGAGTCTAGAATTATAAAACCCAATGAAAATTTTATAGATTCATTAAAAGTTTTAATGGAAGAAGTAGACATGATGATAACTAATTCTAAAGAAGAGATATTACTCAAAATAGAAGATTTGAATAATGAAGAAAAATTATTAAGTAAAGAAATAGAAATTTATGACAAGAAAATTCAAAATTGGCTCTTGAACAAAAATGATGAAAATGGTTTAAATGGAGTCAAAAAGATAAGTACAATAAATGATAAATATTCAAGTTCGGATTTACTAAAGGAAGTTATCGATTTTGATGTAAAAATTACAAGTCAATAAACTTAAAAAAATTTTCTTTCTAATTTTTTTTTGGTCTAGAAATTTTTGTTAAGCAATGGTGGACATAATGGTGGGTGGGAAGAAATTGATCATTCTCTTTTTCTAAAAATTCGCAACAAACACAAAGTAAAATTTATTTAATTTTAATTGTAGAAAATTATTAGTTGATTCTTTTAAGGGTAAACCAAATTTTATTGATGAATTAGAAAGAATGATAGCTACTAAATCAAAGCAACAAATTGAAGAACATGAAGATTGGTATAAGAATTATACAAATCTAAATGAGCTCAAAAAAGAAGCTATAAAAAAATGGAAAGAACAAAAAAATGTACTTTTTATTTCTGATTCCTAAAACTAATGCTAAAATGTCAGAAATTTTAATTTTTTTTTAATATGAGTGAGAACTTGAACCCGGGCCCTTGAATCAACTAGATTCGCTAACTTATTCGATAATCCAAATCTCCCATTCAACGGCTCGAATCGTTTGCCTATCAGCAGCTAAAACTTCAATCAAAATCTCACATGCATATTTCAAATTATCTAAAAGAAAGTTTTATGATTAGTTTCCTTTTTTTTGAAAAACTATCTATATTAAAGTGATTCTAGTTTACGTTAATTTTGAAATTAGGTCTAATTTTAGTTAAAAGTTAATTACCGTAAATTTTTGCTTATACAGTGGTTCTTATAAAAATGTAACGTCAACCGTAACTTTTGACCGTAACCGTAACCCATGTCAATTAGACTTTATTTTCTATTTTAAGACGTTTGAGCTATGGTTACGGTTGCGGTCAAAAGTTACAGTTGACGGTTGACGTTACATTTTCATAAGAATCACTGCAAGTCCAATTGGAAGTGAAAATTCGAATTTGTCTCCATTAGATTAATAGGCAAGATTTTACGGCAATTATACTGAACTTCGACTTTTAAACATTAATACCGGAATATCTTTCGAGTGCTTACGGTAATTTTATTTCTTTTTATAGCTTTGATTGATACTGCGCGTATTTATTTACTGATATAAAAGCATTCTTAGACCAGGTCCAATAATTCTTATAGTCTTACCTTAATTATTGAATGATTTTAAAAAAAAAATTGGATGATTTAAATCCATAGCCCGCTTTTTTACGCCTTCCTTAAGAAGAAGATAATTAAGTCTTCCTTACAAAATAATAAAACATGAAAATTTTCCTTTTTACAATTGCAGTTTTTTAGTTTTTATCTTATAAAAGTGTAATGCGCTGTTCAAATTTACACCAAGACATAATACATATATCTATTTTATTATGCATTTTCTGACGTTAGTTGATGTCATTTTATTTGTTTAAAAATATAAAGATTTTTGACATCAGAAAAAGCTATTTTTGTTGAATCGAATAAATAATAATCTTTTTTTTAATATATTTAAAGGCGAGTAAAAGCGAAGTAGTTAACCTTGTAGACGAAGAATTAAAACTAAACCAAGAAATAGAAAAAGAGCTCAAAAATCGATTTGAAAAGAAACGTTTACAAGAAAAGGCTGAACGAAACAAAAGATTGAACGAATGGAGAGTAAGAAATTTGAAAAAAACTTACATATGAAAAGGCGTATATTGTAATATTGTTTTAATAGATTGAAAGAGAACTTCAAAAAGCCAAAGAGACTGAAAGACTAAAAAAAGAAGAAGAATTAGAAATGGAAAAAGAAATAATAAGACGAAAAGAACAAGTGATTTTCATAACTAATTTTTTTTTGAAATATAATTTCATTTTTTTTTTAATTTTAAGGCCGAGATGAAAGCTGAAGTAATGGAATATAAACGAATAAAAGAAGAGCTCAATGAGTATATAGAACTTGAAAAATATCTTAAGCATGAAGCTGAACAAGAAGAAAAAATAAAAAATGCCAAACAACAGATATCACGTTTTCATTCAAGAGACTTGGCTATATTAAAAGAAAAACAAGATCGATTAAAAGCTAAACAAAAAGAAGCTGAAAATCGTATGAAAATATTGGAAACAACTAAAGAAAAAGTTGAAATAGAATATGATCCGAATCGATTGTATCGAATGACTAGCTCTTGGAAATCGAGAGTCAATACACCTAGATCGGATAGTTGCGGGCCTGTTATTACACCAAGAATACCCCATTTAGCTGTTCCAAGTTGGCGAAAAGGCATCTAACACAATTTTTTTGTTTCTTTTTCTTGTTATAATAAAATTAATTGTTTGTAAATAAATCATTTTTCAAAAAAAAAAATAAATAAATTTAATTTTTTCACAATATCGCTTATTTAAATTTTTTTTTTTTAGAAATCTTAAAAACTACACTGTTAGCGATTGAGGTATTAATATTTGTACATAAAGTTAAAAAACGTGTGTTACACACATAAAGATACAAATATCGAAAAAGTACATATAAGTACCAATTATTTTGATAAAAAAATGTACAAAGAGAAAAATAAAACATTAATGTAACATTTAACAAAAGGTTTATATTTTTTTTTAAGATATATGTACAAAATTTGAAAAATTCAAAAAATTGTTCTCAAAAAGTTCATTTTGAAGGAAAGTAAAATTTTTATTCAATTCAATTATGGGTAATTAATGTATTATATTTGTTCTAAAATAACTTAAAGGGTTTTATTTTTCAAATTTAATTCAATCAAATTTATTTAATATTCAGAATTTTGTAAGTAATTAAGATAAAGTTTTTTTCCAAAAATTTTTTTCGTTATTAAAGAGACAATTAAAGTTTCATTTATTTATTTCAGTATGATTGGCTTTGGTATTAAGAAGTATGAATATTTTTTATTGCTTTTACTAAAACATTGGTACACACTTTAATTTTTTTGGGCGGAAATTCGCCTATTTGAAAGACGCTTTTTTGAGCAAGTGGAAAAAAATAATTAAAAAAATTAACCTATCTTTAAAACTTTTTTCAATCAAAAAAATTAATAAAGATTGATTTTTTCCTTAGATATTTATAGTCAAATTTTGTACATTCAAGTCCTATAATTGTTTTGATTGAAAATGTTTCAAAATTTATACTTTTAACAATCTTTTAATTAGAACATAAAGCTGCTTTTTGAAAAAAAATTAAAAATTTACAAAAGTGTACACATTATTGTACTCTAATGTAAATTTTTTTCCAAAGAACTGAAATTTTGTGCATTAAGTAAAAATTCTACTTTTTGAACATCATTTTGTACCTCAACTGATTATAGTGTATTTTAAGCTCATTTATTTTATAAATGAAAATTTTGATCAACTTATAGTATCGTTAAATATTCAAATAAGACCTGAAAAATCAAGTATATATACTAAACTTATTTAAGATCTCATCTTTCTAGATCCTAAATTTTTTAAGAAATATTCTATAAGGAATTTTCAAGAAAGCCTTAAAAATCTTATTTTCCAATAAATCTTATTAAAATCCTAGACTACAAGATTAAACCAGTAAGATCTCAAAAAGTCACGGCATCCCAGTCTAGTTGTCACTCTGATGACAAAAAAAGGAACATAATGAGTTATTAATTACTTGCAAATCTTACAGGTATTAAGGATATAATATGCGTAAAGAGTGACTCTATATTCTTTATATATTCCCTATGTGTCGTCCCACAAGAATCCCTGGACATAAAAATTTTTTACAAAATGCGATACGTAAAAAATTTCAAAAAATCAGTTTCGATCTTGTTGCCTCTGTTATCCTCAAAGAAAAAATTATTTGCACAATATTCTCAGCGATTAATTTTATTTTTTCCATTTTCCCAAAATTCTTTACCATTAAAATTGTTAAATAAATTTAAATTATTTCATCATATTGCTAAAACAAAAGTTTAATTTTTTACGCTTATTTTTTGATTAAAATTTTTTAAATTTTTGTAATACATGATTGAAATTTTGAAAAATTTCTTAGAAAAAATTTTCAAAATCTAAATCAAATTAAAAAATAGTAGAAAAAAATGAGCCTTGATAAAATTAAATGGGTATCTGCCGATATAGTTTTTGACTATATTGATTGTATTAAAGAGGAACAAGAGCTAAAACCCAAGAAGAAACAAAATCGACGACGCTCTGTTCCTTTCGGAATTTTACGAACCGAAATACGCGCAATTAAAAGAAAAGAGTTTAATGATTATCTAAAGCACAAAGAAGAAATGAAAAGACTTGTCGAAGAAGAAATCAAAAAAAAGAAAACTGAAGAAGAATGTCAAATGATCGCTGTTATACGTAGAAAATGCGCTTTCCGTGCAAATCCAATAAAACGATACAAAAAAATCGTAATTACACAAGCAGAAAAAGAATTGACTATTCCGAAAACTCCAACGTGCTTGAAAAGAGTTAAGAGAATAAACTAAAGTTTTTCAAAAATATTTTCAAAATAACCAATTAATTTTTTTTAACTCCTTTAAATCAATTTTATTTTAATGTAATTTTGGCTGAATATTATTTTGTAATAAAGTTTTTTATAAAAAAATAATATAAAATGTTACACTTTTTCCAATTTCTCAAAATAAGAGTTAAAATTGATAAATTTGATTTGTATTTATTTAAAATTACAACTTTTAAGAATAATTTTATTGAATTGATTTGCTTTTACATTAGGTCGGTTTCGGAGACATAGTCCATTAAAAATGATCCTTTATCCTTGATTTCGAATAAGTTCTCCATAAAATTAAAATAGCTGATTGTGTCCGCAATCTCGGGCTGATTTATTTAATGTATTTTTTTGGAAATTTTAAAATGAAAAAAAATTATCTGAATTAATATTAGCTATTAATTTAAGTTTACAGAAGAAATGGAATGATTCAGATTTGAATTTTATGCTCTTCTATTAAAATAACGCCTGGATCATTTCGTAAAAATTTCAAACATCTAAGACCGAAATTCGACATAATTTCCAAAAAATTTATCGAAAAATCATCAAAAAGTGGTCAAAGACAGTATTTTTTGAAAACTGAGCATATTTTATTAAATTTGAAAAAACAAATAAATAAAAACAGAGTTCTTTTTTGATAAATTTCTTTATACAGAATTTTTTGAATATTAATATTTTACGTAAAATCAGTAATTTCAAACAGGAATGTAAATGGATTAATATGGTTAAAACGACCAAGCAAAAATGGGGGCTGAAAGGGAGTATTTAGCTTCCAAGCAGTCCATCTAAACCCCCCTCGCTTGAAAAAAAAAAAATTAATATGGTTAATTTTTGAAGATAACAACTTTTAAAAATCTAAAAAAATCAATTTTCTGGTACAGCAACCCAAAAAATAATTAGTTTTTTTGTTCACATAAATCTTCAAATATTCACAATTTTATTATGCAACTTTTTTAAAATTTGTTCACGAAAATTTCATGAAATTGATATGATTGAAATCTAAATCAAATAAGTGAACAATTGCGACATGACTTGCACAAGTTAGAGTTTCTCATCAGACAAAAATTGATCAAATAAGTAAGTCTTAAATGAAACTTTTGTCGTTGAGCCTAAAGAAATCATTTTTTTCTTATTTCCAAGTAGGTTACCGAGATCATAATTTGAACTCGCTTTTTTAGACAAAACCAATACCCTATTTTTGAATATGAGAGTCTGCCAAGGTGATTGCAAAAAAAAATCAGGCCTTCTCTTGACTCAGTACGGAGCTATAACTCCCTTTAGTTAGGGATTTTTTTTATGATTCTATCATAATGAAGAGTCTGAATATTCACAAGATTTATTGGTAGAAAGAGTCTAAAATATTGAAAAAATTTGTTTAAATATTTAAATTACAGTAAAAATTTGAAAAAGTTTTAAGAGAAAAATTTTTTTCCCAAAAAATCGCTCCCTAACTATGTTTATTTAAGTAAGAGGAATTCAACGCAAAAGGAATTTTACATCTATCTTGTTTCCTTGAGGAGCCTTAGCGTTTTGAAGTCAAAAAGACAGAAATTTTTAAAAAATTGAGTATTTTGCTGCTGAAAATATTCAATATATATCCAAAAAAAGATTTTTCAAACTAAACTTGAGTCGCTGAACACGAATTTGCAAAAAAAAATTGGTCCTAAATATTAATTTTGTAGAGCTTGATACAGGGTACCCTAACTAAGAGGGGTTATAGCTCCGTACTGAGTCAAGAGAAGGCCTGATTTTTTTTTTGCAATCACCTTGGCAGACTCTCATATTCAAAAATAGGGTATTGGTTTTGTCTAAAAAAGCGAGTTCAAATTATGATCTCGGCAACCTTAATTATTGCAATAACGATTAATCGTTTTTAATCAATCGCCGAAATCGGCCAGTTAATCCGCCTTAAAAAGCAAAATCCTGCATTTAAAACTATTTTATTATAAAGGTAAAATTATTTTTAATATGAGTTTTTTTATAGAAAATATTTTATGCTGATCTATATATCCTTTTTTTAAGGCTTTACCATTTTCAATATGATCACAAAACCAAGAAAATTAAAAAAAAAATTATTTTCAAATATTTTTTATTTTGATTTTTAAAATCAATGATAAATTTTTTTTTTGTTTGTAATTTTATTTTTTGAACTTTGTTTGCTTGCTTTAATTATATCATCATGATTAAATAAAAATTTGAAATTTTATAA